>OY882872.1:825595-1050595 GCA_963693515.1 Pipistrellus nathusii
GTGTGTGTGTGAGTGAGTGTGTGTGTGTGAGTGTGTGTGTGTGTGAGTGAGTGTGTGGGTGTGTGTGTGTGTGTGAGTGTGTGGGGTGTGTGTGTGTGTGTGAGTGTGTGTGTGTGTGAGTGTGTGTGTGTGTGAGTGTGTGAGTGTGTGTGTGTGTGGGGTGTGGGTGGGTGTGGGTGTGGGTGTGGGTGTGAGTGTGTGAGTGTGTGAGTGTGTGGGTGTGAGTGTGTGAGTGTGTGTGTGTGTGAGTGTGTGAGTGTGTGTGTGTGGGGTGTGTGTGGAGTGTGTGTGTGTGTGTGGGGTGTGAGTGTGTGAGTGTGTGAGTGTGTGTGTGTGTGTGTGAGTGTGTGGGGTGTGTGTGTGAGTGTGTGTGTGTGTGTGTGGGGTGTGTGTGTGTGAGTGTGTGAGTGTGTGTGTGTGGGGTGTGTGTGAGTGTGTGTGTGTGTGTGTGTGGGTGTGAGTGTGTGAGTGTGTGAGTGTGTGTGTGTGTGTGTGAGTGTGTGTGTGTGAGTGTGTGTGAGTGTGTGTGTGTGGGTGGGTGTGGGGTGTGGGTGGGTATGTGTGTGTGTGTGTGTGTGTGAGTGGTGTGGGGTGTGGGTGGGTGTGTGTGTGGGTGTGTGTGAGTGTGTGTGTGTGAGTGTGTGGGTGTGGGTGGGTGTGGGTGTGGGTGTGTGTGTGTGTGAGTGTGTGGGTGTGTGTGAGTGTGTGTGTGTGAGTGTGTGTGTGTGGTGAGTGTGTGTGTGTGTGTGTGTGAGTGTGAGTGTTGTGTGTGTGTGTGTGTGTGTGTGTGTGTGTGTGTGTGGGTGTGTGTGAGTGTGTGTGTGTGAGTGTGTGGGTGTGTGTGTGTGTGTGTGTGTGTGTGTGTGAGTGTGTGAGTGTGTGTGTGTGTGGGTGTGTGTGTGTGTGTGAGTGTGGTGTGTGTATGTGTGTGTGAGTGTGTGAGTGTGTGTGGTGTGTGAGTGTGTGTGTGTGTGGGTGTGTGTTGTGTGTGTGAGTGTGTGGGGTGTGTGTGTGTGTGTGTGTGTGTGTGTGTTGGGGGGGAACGGCTGGGAGACAGGCTCCTGTGAGTGGTCCCGCCCTGGCTGGTCACCGGCCCTCACTCCATCGCTGCGGCCCCACCTCGCCCGGCTCCGCGGGGACGGCGGCAGCTGCTGTAGGAGCAGGCGCCGCGCAGCTGGCCTGGCGAGGGTCCGGGCGGCCAGGGTTCAGGTCCCGGTCAGGGCGCAGGCCGGGTTTCGGGCTGCGACCCCAGTGGGGGGCGCAGGGGGCGGGCGGCGGGCCCTGAGGCTGCCGCCCCGCGGGGCACAAAGGGCGCCCTCCGACCTGTGGCCTCCAGGTCTCCCGTGGCCGCGCCCCCCCGTCCTCCGGCGCCCCCCGCCGCCCCAGCATTAGCCGTGCGGACCCGTGAGAAATGCAGGGCCCTGCCCCACCCAGCCCATGGTGAGCGCCCGTCCGCCCGCCCGCGGGACAGACAGACCAGCAGGTGTCGGCAGAGGGCGTTGCCATGGCGCTCGGTCGTCCCTGGCGGCGTGGGTGGCGTGGGAGGTGGGCGGTGGGTGGTGTGGGTGGTGCGTGGGGGGTGGTGGGTGGTGGAGGGTGGGGGGTGGGGGGTGGGTGGTGTGATTGGTGGGTGGGTGGGTGGTGGGTGGTGGGTGGGGGGTGGCGTGGGGGGTGGTGGGTGGCGTGGGTGGTGGGTGGTGGGTGGGGGGTGGTTGGAGTGGGGTGGGTGGTTGGGGTGGGGTGGGTGGTGTGGGTGGATGGTGGGTGGTGGGTGGTGTGGGTGGGTGGGTGGTGGGTGGTGGGTGGCGGGTGGCGTGGGTGGTGGGTGGTGGGTGGGTGGGTGGTGGGTGGTGGGTGGTGGGTGGGGTGGGGGGTGGGCGGTGGGTGGTGGGTGGTGGGGTGGGGTGGGTGGTGGGTGGTGGGTGGTGGGTGGTGTGGGTGGCGTGGGTGGTGGGGGGTGGGCGGTGGGTGGTGGGTGGTGGGTGGCGGGTGGCGTGGGTGGTAGGTGGTGGGTGGTGGGTGGTGGGTGGTGGGTGGGGTGGGGTGGTAGGTGGTGGGTGGTGGGTGGCGGGTGGCGTGGGTGGTAGGTGGTGGGTGGTGGGTGGTGGGTGGTGGGTGGGGTGGGGTGGTAGGTGGTGGGTGGTGGGTGGCGGGTGGCGTGGGTGGTGGGTGGTGGGTGGTGGGTGGGGGGTGGGGTGGTAGGTGGTGGGTGGTGGGTGGTGGGTGGTGTGGGTGGCGTGGGTGGTGGGGGGTGGGCGGTGGGCGGTGGGTGGTGGGGGGTGGGGGTGGGTGGTGGGTGGCGCTGCCTGGGGTGGGGGGGCACCTGCAGGCACCGGGCGGCCAGGGGGCTGGTTCTGGTTCCGGGCGGGCCGCTCGCTCACACCGGGGAGACCTCGGGCTGCGCCCGGCGCCCGCACCCGCACCGACCCGGCCGGAGCAGAGACGGGCGCCTCCCTCCTGGGCCTGAGACCCTCCTCCCCGCGGCGCCCACACCTGCGGGAGGCGCCGGCCGCGTCGCCTGCCAAGCCGCCCGGGGGCGTGGGCACCGGCAGGGCCACCGCGAGGGCCCGGCGGGGGGGGGGGCGCCCCCATCAGGCCACGGCGGCCTCGCGGGAGGAGCACCTGCGGTTGCGGGAAGCCGATCCGCGGAGCCAGAGCGAGAGCCAGGGAGCCGGGGAGCGGGGCCCGGGCTCCTCGGGGTGCAGGCGGCTGGGGTGGCTGGGTGGGCACCTCCCTCCAGGGCCCAGGCTCACCCCGGCCAGGCTCACCCCGGGGGCCCAGGCTCACCCCGGCCAGGCTCACCCCGGCCAGGCCCACCCCGGCCAGGCTCACCCCGGGGCCCAGGCTCACCCCGGGGCCCAGGCTCACCCCGGGGGCCCAGGCTCACCCCGGCCAGGCTCACCCCGGCCAGGCTCACCCCAGGGCCCAGGCTCACCCCGGGGCCCAGGCTCACCCCGGGGCCCAGGCTCACCCCGGCCAGGCTCACCCCGGGGCCCAGGCTCACCCCGGGGGCCCAGGCTCACCCCGGCCAGGCTCACCCCGGGGCCCAGGCTCACCCCGGGGGCCCAGGCTCCCCCCGGCCCAGGCTCACCCCGGCCAGGCTCACCCGGTCCGGCTCCGGGCACGCTGCCCCGCGGCCTCCACGAGCTGCCCTCCCTCCAGGCTGGCGCGTCCTGGGAACCGTGGTCCCTGTTCCCATCCCCGGCTCTCCGTTCGGCGCCGAAATAATTCACCAAATATTTGGAATGTGTAATTGGATCCCTAATGCCAATTAGCAAATTACTAATGAAATAATCAGGGGCTTTTATGGTTTATAGTTCGGCTCGAAGTTTAGTTCTAAGTGGTTATTGATTCTAAATAGAGGGAATCCGAGCTGCAAACATGAGGTCCGTGGGTCTGACGTGGGGGGGAGAGGCTGCGGTTGGCGGGTGGGACTGCCCGGCCCTCGCCCTCGTTAGTACGGGAGAGTGCGGCACGGAGGGATCCCCAGGGACCCCTGTCCTTCCCTAAGAGAGGGCACAGGGCACAGGGCACAGGGCACAGGGCATAGGGCACAGGGCACAGGGCTCAGGGCTCAGGGCACAGGACACAGGGCACAGGGCACAGGGCTCAGGTCCCAGGACACAGGGCACAGGGCTCAGGGCCCGGGGCACAGGGCACAGGGCACAGGGCTCAGGGCCCGGGACACAGGGCACAGGGCTCAGGGCTCAGGGCCTGGGACACAGGGCACAGGGCACAGGGCACAGGGCACAGGGCTCAGGGCCCGGGACACAGGGCACAGGGCTCAGGGCCTGGGACACAGGGCACAGGGCACAGGGCACAGGGCACAGGGCTCAGGGCACGGGGCACGGGGCACAGGGCACAGGGCTCAGGGCCCGGGACACAGAGCACAGGGCACAGGGCACGGGGCACGGGGCACAGGGCATAGGGCACAGGGCACGGGGCACGGGGGCACAGGCACAGGGCATAGGGCACAGGGCACAGGGCACAGGGCTCAGGGCCTGGGGCACAGGGCAGAGGGCATAGGGCACGGGGCACAGGGCACAGGGCTCAGGGCACAGGGCATAGGGCACGGGGCACAGGGCACAGGGCACAGGGCACGGGGCACAGGGCACAGGGCTCAGGGCACGGGGCACAGGGCTCAGGGCACGGGGCACAGGCCCGGGGCACGGCACGGGGCAGACACGGAGGCTCACCATGGTGGGCCCGTGCCATTATGGTTGCCTGGATGCAGGGCCCTTGCCATGGGCCCGGGAGACCCCAGTCCACAGGCCGCAGGGTCCTGGCCTGTCCCCGAACCTAGTTGTTGAGTCTCCGCGCCCGCCCCTGTGGGCGGCGGTGAGGGATGTGGCCCAGAGGGTCCGGTGGCCGCCGGGGCCGAGGCTGCGGTCCCGGGGGAACAGCTAAGTGGAGTCACACCGATTACGTGGGGGAGGGGGGACTGGTGCAGCGTCCTGCCTGCCCGGCTCTCCCGCCTCCGCCCGGGCCCTGGGCAGGTCACCGTGCGCCCGATCCTCAGCACCAGCCGCAGTCCTGAGGCTCCTTACCGACTGGCGCGCCCCAGGCTCTCAGACGGCGAGGCCGGCTCCAGCCCGAAGGCCGCGCAGCCCTCGCCGCCACCCAGACCCACGGCTCGCTGCCCTGAGAGTGCACCGCTGCCCCAGAGCCGGCCCCCGGACGCCCTCAGCCCGGACGCCCTCAGCCCCGGACGCCCTCAGCCCCGGACGCCCTCAGCCCCGGACGCCCTCAGCCCCGGACGCCCTCAGCCCCGGACGCCCTCAGCCCGGACGCCCTCAGCCCGGACGCCCTCAGCCCGGACGCCCTCAGCCCCGGACGCCCTCAGCCCCGGGCGCCGCGGCGGCTGTCAGTGGGTGCAGACGGCGTGGCGAGGCCGTCTTGGGCTCTGTCCAGCCTTAGAAATCCCGGAGGAGTGGGGGGAGCGAGCCTGAGCCCGCTGACGTCCTGGCCCCCGCTTCCCCGGGCCGGCCTGGGCGGCAGGTAGACGGCCCCCCCCCCCCGCCCGGCTGCGCTCCCCGCTCAGCAGTGACTCCCGCTCCGGATCCATTAATTAACACGTCAATGAGCCGACAGGGAAGCGGGTCTTGTCTGGCTGCTCCGATGCCGGACACACGGCCGGTGGCAGGGCTGCTCCATATGCACGGCATCGACCGGGCGCTGCAGCCACAGGGGCTCCAGCCATGAGACCGCTCACCACCCACACACGAGGCCGCGCACACACACGGGGCCACGGCACACACACACACACACACACACGCACACACACACGGGGCCATGCGCACACAGGGCCACGGCACACACAGGGTCACGGCACACACACACACACACACACACATACACGGGGCCATGCGCGCACACACACACACACACACACACACGCACACACATACACGGGGCCATGCGCGCACACACACACACACACACACGCACACACACACGAGGCCGCGCACACACACGAGGCCGCGCACACACACACGAGGCCGCGCACACACACGGGGCCACGGCACACACACACGAGGCCGCGCACACACACGGGGCCACGGCACACACACACGAGGCCGCGCACACACACGGGGCCGCGCACACACACACGAGGCCGCGCACACACACGGGGCCATGCGCACACACAGGGCCATGTGCACGCACACACACACGCACACACACACGGGGCCATGCGCACACAGGGCCACGGCACACACACACACACACACACACACATACACGGGGCCATGCGCGCACACACACACACATACACACACACACACACACAAGGCCGCACACACACACACGGGGCCATGCGCACACACAGGGCCATGCGCACACATGGCCACGGCACACACACACGGGGCCACGCACACACACAGGGGTACACACACACACACACACACAGGGCCATGCACACACACACACACACACACACACGGGGCCACGCACACACACACACACACACACACAGGGCCACGGCACACACACATGAGGCCATGCACACACACAGGGCCATGCGCACACAGGGCCACGGCACACACACACGGGGCCACACACACACACACACACACACACAGGGCCATGCACACACACACACGCACACACACACGGGGCCACGCACACACACACACACACACACACAGGGCCACGGCACACACACATGAGGCCATGCACACACACAGGGCCATGCGCACACAGGGCCACGGCACACACACACGGGGCCACACACACACACACACACACACACAGGGCCATGCACACACACACACGCACACACACACGGGGCCACGCACACACACACACACACACACAGGGCCACGGCACACACACATGAGGCCATGCACACACACAGGGCTATGCACACACAGGGCCACGGCACACACACACAGGGCCATGCACACACACACACACACACACACACACACAGGGCCACTCACACACACAGGGGCGCACACACAGGGGCACACACCCAGGGGCACACAGGGGCACGCACGTACGGGAATCCTGGGGGCGTGGCTGGCACCGGCGATGTCTGCAGGGTGAGTGGGGGCACCCGGCCCGGTCTCAGCTGCTTCCTGGGCAGAGCTGGGCTGACATTCAGGTCTGGCCCCGACCCACCGGAGCCCTCGGCTCCACCCCGTGCACGCAGGGCCACGCCCAGCCACTCCTCCCCGGGAGAGGCAGGTCACCGCCGGGCACGGCCGCCGTGAGCGAGCGAGGAGGAGGCCGCGCAGAACCAGCGGGAGCTCGCCGCGGCTCTCCCCGGGCTCCTTGGAGGCCCGGGTCCCGGAGGAGCTGTGACCCTGTCGGTGAGGGGGGGGACGGGGGCCGGTCCCCCCTCACCAGCCTGCAGCGGGGAGGGTCCAGGTGGTGGCAGGGACTGAACCTCAGTCCCTCCTGGTCTCCGTGACAACAGAAGCGCGGGAGCCGGGCCGTGGGGGAGAGGGGGGTCAGCCGGGGGAGCATCATCATCGTGTTCGGGGAAAGGTCGCCGGTTCGATTCCCAGTCGGGGCACATGCCCGGCTTCAGATCAGTCCCCAACGGGTACGCACAGCAGACAACCAGTCACCGTTTCTCTCTCCCTCTCTGTGAGACCAGGGGGTGCACATCAGGTGACGAGGATTCATTTTTAATTACAAGAAGCCGTGGGGCCCGCCACGCAGGCCGGCCCGTAGACACCCCCTCTTCCTCGGGTTCGAGGCCTCCTGGCCTCCTGGCTCCTCTCAGAAACACCGGTGCCTCAGGGCTCAGCTTTGGGGGACGCGGACCCTTCCCCTGGGACCTGCTCCCTGACCCCCTCAGCACCCTCCCCACTGGGCGCTCCCCCCAGCCTGGCCCCCTGCAGGCCCAGCCTCCCCCCGCCCCTGGGGCGGGTGCTGCACCTCACCTCCTGCCCCGCTGCCCTTCCAGTCAGTCACACGGACCCAGGAGCTTGGGCGTTCGGACTCGGAGGGCCGTCCCGGAGCCCACGGGGAGGGAGACGGCCCCACACACAGTGCCTGTGGCTTCCCGGCCCCTCCCGGGTCACCAGGCACCCCGGGCCTCCCGCCCAGCTCCCGCCGGCCCACGGCTGCCGGCCGAGCCCACATACATGGTTCCGAGGCCCCGCGCCCACAGCCGGCCTTCTCCCGCCCCCTGGTCACGGCCGGTGGCCGGGCCCCTCCGTCCAGTCCCCCAGCCCCGCCCACCCCGGGGAGGGAGGGAGACACTGGCAACGGCCGCCTCCGGGCCCAGAGCCCACGGCGGGCGGCTCTGCCGTCGGGGCCCCTGGCCGCCAGGTCATGGACAGACGGCTGCTGAGCGAGGCCCCCGCCCCCCCGCAGCCCTCCCTGCACCCCGAGAACGGCCGCCGAGCCGGGACCCACGGCCTGGGCTCTCGGGACTCTCAGAGGCCGACGGGAAGCCGGGGTGCAGACAACACAGCGCCCGACCCGCATGGTGCACCGGGCCCGGCCGCTCACACCTCCCCTTCCCTGCTCCCCCGAGCCCACCAGCGTCAGTGCAAACCAGGAGGCAGCCGGCGGCTCCGTCACTGAGCCTCGGCCTGTGCCCCAGGAGGTCAGCGTTCCATCCCCGGTCGGGCACAGGCCCGGGGTGTGGGCTTGATCCCCAGCGGGGCGTGAATAACCACGTGGCCTACACAGCCGTGGACCATGCCCCAGTGGGGGGCATGCAGGAGGCAGCCTGTCCATGGTTCTCTCTCAATGATATTTCTCTCTCTCCCTCTCCCCTCCCTCTCCCTCTCCCTCTCCCTCTCCCTCTCCCCTCCCTCTCCCTCTCCCTCTCCCTCTCCCTCTCCCTCTCTCTCTCCCTCTCCTTCTCCCTCTCCTCTCTCTCTCTCTCTCTCTCTCTCTCCCTCTCCCTCTCCCTCTCCCTCTCCCTCTCCCTCTCCCTCTCCCTCTCCCTCTCCCTCTCTCTCTCCTCCCTCTCTCTCTCTCTCTGAAATCTACAAAAATATACTAAAAGAAAAAAAGCCAGCTCTGGCCCGTTGGTGGGGCTCTGGGCCGACTGTCCCTGTGTGCCCTTGACCTCCAAACGCGACCTCTCACCCTCGACCTGGCGACCCCTCTCCCGCCCACGGAGCCGCAGGAGGTGCACACGCTTCAGACAGGTTTCGGCAGCCACGTCCTGAGGCCTCTTTCCCCCGTGACCCCCCACTTCTCCCTCCCCTCCCCCCGAGCCCCCAACTATCCCCTCCCCCCGAGCCCCCCAACTCCCCCCCTCCCCTCCCCCCGAGCCCCCAACTCTACCCTCCCCTCCCCTCGGGCTCAGGGAGCTGGGGCCGGCCGGCCCGGGTGCGTGGTGGCTGGAGCCTCCTCGGGCCCTGCACCGCCCGTCCTCAGAGCCGGGACGTAAATAACCAGGCAGCCTACACGGCCGTGGACCAGAGGCCTAAAGCCGCGGAGATGAATTTACGTCCGAGAAAGGCTCCCCGGAAACCGGGCTTCACTGGCTGCGGTGGGACAGGTGGGCTGCGTGTCTACGAACCGCCCACAGCTTTTCCCGACCCCGCCCCCCCGACCCCGCGCTCGACGTGGCGAGTGGGTAAGCCTCGGCGGAGCTTTATTGGCCCTGACACGGGCCCCTGACACTTTATAAGAAGAAGTAATCCGGAACAATCTCAGGTAATTAACACCTAGACAAACAAGCATAAATTCCCGGCCGCGTTTATTTGGACTACCACTCAGATATGCGTGAACCATGCTTTTTTAATTAAAAGATAAATCCATGTGACACTTAGCTTCAAACTTAATTATTCAGCATAGTATAATAAAAAATAGGGCCCATTAAACGTGTCTCGCACTGTATTTCTGTATTAACAGCGAAACAGTGCGGCCGGGATCACTTAAATCCCCTCTTCCTCCGCCTGCGGTTCCCGGCCCTCCGCCCGGCTCTCCCCGCTCTCTCCGCAGGTGAGGAGAGAACTAACCGCACACGGACGTGGCAGCCGGCGGTGGGGACACCTCGGCTCCCGCCCTCCCGCCTGGAGGTGCGTGCCGTCCGCCGGGGAGGGCTGCGTGGTCACGGCACACGCAGGTGTCCACCCGGGAGGGGGGGTGTGCCCACCAGAAGAGACGGGACCAGCGGCCTCCCCCGGCCCTGGGGACCAGCAGCCCAGCGGCCCCCGGGGCAGGAAGGGAAGCCCGCCGAGCCGCCCCCCCCCCCCCCGGCTCCGGGGAAGGCGCGGGTCCCCAGGCTGCTCAGCAAGGATGGGAGGTGATGAGCATGTGACTGCATGTGACTGCGTGTGACTGTGTGTGACTGCGTGTGCCTGCATGTGCCTGGTACCCATCAGCCACTCCACGGATGGATGGTGGTGAGAGGATTCGAACCCACGTCCCTCGTGGCCACCCGGTGCCCCGAGCCCAGGGGCCGCCGTGGCTGGGGCAGTGCGTCTGTGGCGTTGGGACGTCTCCGCCCGCCTCTCACCGTGCACCGGACTCACCTCGGCCCACGGTGACAGCAGGCCGCGGGGTCCCCTCAGCCCCGCTCCCGTCCGACGGCCCCACGTGGAAGAGACACGGTGACACGCAGGCTCCTGTAACGGGGCCGCCCCTGCGAGGACGGCTCTCGGACCCTCAACCCCAAGGCTGCAGCCGCCTAAGCCGCCTGGGGCTCAGGACCCACCCAGGACAACCCCCCGCCCCCCCATCCCCACCCGGCGGGCGCCCCGCCCGCCTCCGCCAGCCCCAGCCGACACCGCCATGCGCCTTTGGGAGAAGCCAGACGCCTCTGCTGACGTGGAGGCAGAGCCGTCCCTGCTCTGAGTGATTTTAAAAATCCGCCACTTTCCACCAGTAAACGGGATAATGGATCCCAGCGCTTCCCGTGTCCGATGTAATCACTGTGACAGGAAAAGCGTTGTCATTTCCGAGGGTGTCACCTGATTGAAGCTGGTGTCGGCCAGCCTCCCCAGAGACAGGTTTCACACATGCACGGGGTGTGCGTGCGTGTACATACATACACGAGTGCACACGCGTGTGCGCACACACACTCCTCACACAGCACGGAGAGTCCTTCGGCTCCAGCCCCGTGCGCCCTCTGCTCCCTTTTCTCCGCGGGTGTGACCGGGCCTCCCGGTCCGGCCGGCCGGGCTGCCCGCCCGTCCTCCCCTTCCCGGCGGACAGACGGGACGAGGAACAGAGTCCGTTTCTCCAGAGGTAGAGGTTTTATTGCATAAAACACGGGATAGAACGGGACTACTTCAAAGACAGTTTATTCTAACAGCAGAAAGGAAACAGCCGTCGCTGGAAAAAACAACTTTAATACTTTCTATACCAGAATAAAGTTCTGTCGACCGACGGAGCATCGTAATAAATAATGACCGAGAATAGACTTTAAATACAAATTGTCTACTTGGTACAAGCATCGCAACAAAACCCTCTACTCTACGGACTCCGACGCCCGGGGCGCCTCCGGGGCGGCCGGACCAGCATCACAGACCACAGGCGTCACCGGGGCGGGCGCGGGGACGTGGACGGGGGCCCGGGGGCCCGCGGGACCAGGCGGGGTGGGCGCACACGCCAGGACGGGAGGCTCCCAGTGTCACACACGGAATCAGTATTATTGCCTGTCGCATCGGACGATGCTCAGAAGACACGCGAGACAGGATTCCCAAAGTGCTAGAAATGGAATGTGGCTCTCATTTGTTCCCCTGTGTTTTTTTTTGTGGGTTTTTTTTTTTTCGTTTCTTTTTGCTTTTTTTAATCTTTTTTTTTTTTTTTTTTTTTAATATATAGATAGTTGTATTTTTTTCTTCTTTGCTAAGATACCGAAGGCGGGGCGGACACACGGAAAGCAAGCGACCGGCACAGTCACCAAACACAGCAGCATTAACACCTACAGCTCACTACGGTCGGACGCCGCGGCCCCCGCTGGGGGCCTGGGAGCCGTGGCGCTATGAATCCACTCAGTGAAGTAAGGCAGTGAGAACTAGTCTAGAAAGAACGAGAAAGCAGCTGGCGAGCGCCCGAGGCACCGCGGCCTCTGGACCGGCCCGGACCAGCCTGACACCCCAGCCCGGCGTGTGCGCCCCGCGCCCGGCCTCCGGGGGGCGAAGCCTGTATTTACATCATCGCAGTGGGGCCCGGAGGCTGCGGAGGCGGAGCTGGGTGCTTAAGGCCCTGGGTTTTGTCCTGCGCTCCCAGCGGGGGGCGGGGGACCCTTTTCTCTCTCTTTTCTCTACGTCTGAGGGTCCTGTAAGAAGGGGGCGCCATCGCCTCGCCCCCGCTCCGGCTCCGGCAGCTCTGGTCCCTCTCGGGGCGGGCGGGCGGGAGAGGCAGGTCCAGCCATCACCCTCAGCGAGTCTTCCTTCCACATCTTTTTGTTTTTGTGTTTTTTTAAAGGAGTTCAGTGTTTATGTCTCCCTCTGGGCGGTGAAGAGCTTGATGAATTTGGAGTACCCAATCAGTAGAAAAATCTAAAATCTACAAAAATAGAGAACACATTTGTTTTACAAAAAAACAGACATTTTTAACTCAAACCGTTTTCTCCGGGAGCGGCCGGGAGCGGGGTGCGGGGTCCGAGCCCCTTCGGAGGCGGGTCCGAGGCCGCAGCAGACACATCCCAGTTGGATCAGCCCTTGCTGGCATCTGATCATCAGACATCGGAACCAAAGCCCCCCACAGGGACACCCTCTCCCTGTCTGCCGGCGCCTCCTCAGGAAGCGGGGAGAGGCCCTAGAATTTCTGAACCGTATTTCATAGCGTGTTCCCCCCAAATGCTCTCATTAGCCACCTTCTTTGTGATGGATCCAAAAATTAAAAATTAAGACAAACCAGAAAAAAAAAAAAAAAAAAGGACTTTCCTTGATGCTGCAGTTTGAGCCAAAAAAATTTTTTTTAAAGGGGCGGAGGGTGTAATCGCTCACCCCACCTGCCATGGGCCTGCCCCAGACACGTCCCCACGGGGACCCGCTGAGCGAGGCCGGGCAGGGGGTGAGGACCCACCGGCTCCGGTTCCCTGTGCTGCCGCCTCGCCCGCCGATCCATTTCCTGGCCGGGCACCCCAGCCTGGCTGGCACCGATGCCGCCTGCGCCCCCTCGCCCCCGGGGTGCCGGTCAGGGCCACGGCGGGTGTCGGGTCTAGGGCGCGGGCAGAGCGTGGCGGGACGGAGACTGTGACGCCGGCGGGTCTGCCCGCGGCCGGGCTGTGGGAGTCCTTGTTGCCGGTAACAGCCTCGCAGCCACGGTCCCGGCCGGTCTGTCCGAGACACAGACACAGATCTCTCTGGTCTCTCCGTCGCCCTGTGCACCGGGCGGGCGGGGTGCACGGCCCGATGCAGGAGCAGCCCTAGGCCTGGGCCGGGGGGCCGCCCGGGGCCGGCTCCGCGGGGGCCGCGTCCTCCTCGGCCGGCTCGGCGCCCGCCGCCCCCTCCTCCGGGCCGGCGGCCTCGGCGTCCACGCGGGAGCGCTTGAAGCGGCGGTCGGGGTACTGGCTGTTGTCGAAGGGCATGCGGTGCACGCACAGCACGTGCGTCTTCAGGTTCCCCTTCTGCGAGGCGCTGTACGGGCAGTAGCGGCACTGGAAGGGCCGGGGACCTGCGGGGAGAGAGGCGTCAGCTCCAGCTCAGGCCGCGCCGCCGGGCGGGTCCCTGGCACCCGAGGTCCCTGGCACCGGGGTCCCTGTCACCCACGGCCCCTGTCACCCAGGTCCCTGTCACCCTCAGCCCCTGTCACCCGCGGTCCCTGTCACCCACGTCCCTGTCACCCACAGCCCCTGTCACCCTCAGCCCCTGTCACCCACGTCCCTGTCACCCTCAGCCCCTGTCACCCGCGGTCCCTGTCACCCACGTCCCTGTCGCCCATGGCCCCTGTCACCCACGTCCCTGTCACCCATGGCCCCTGTCACCCACGTCCCTGTCACCCACGGCCCCTGTCACCCGGGGTCCCTGGCACCTGGGGTCCCTGTCACCCGGGGTCCCTGTCACCCTCAGCCCCTGTCACCCACGGCCCCTGTCACCCACGGCCCCTGTCACCCGGGGTCCCTGTCACCCGCGGTCCCTGTCACCCACGGCCCCTGTCACCCGGGGTCCCTGTCACCTGGGGTCCCTCTCACCCGGGGTCCCTGTCACCCACGGCCCCTGTCACCCTCAGCCCCTGTCACCCTCAACCTCTGTCATCCGGGGTCCCTGTCACCCACGGCCCCTGTCACCCGGGGTCCCTGTCACCCGGGGTCCCTGTCACCCTCAGCCCCTGTCACCCACGGCCCCTGTCACCCACGGCCCCTGTCACCCGGGGTCCCTGTCACCCACGGCCCCTGTCACCCTCAGCCCCTGTCACCCTCAACCTCTGTCATCCGGGGTCCCTGTCACCCACGGCCCCTGTCACCCGGGGTCCCTGTCACCCGGGGTCCCTGTCACCCTCAGCCCCTATCACCCTCAGCCTCTGTCATCCAGGGTCCCTGTCACCCTCGGCCCCTGTCACCCTCAGCCCGTCACCCATGCCATCAATATCATGAGCCTTAGGACTCTGTAAAAGTCACCAGCAAAGGAGAGACAGGCAACCACGTGTCCTCCGGACAAGGAGGAAGCCACTGAGTCCCCCAATCAGAGGGCATGGCGGGGATGTGGCAGAGATGGCATCCACCTGGGTCTCCTTTGTTTTCCATGTTTTTATTGATTCAGAGAGGAAGGGGGGGGGGGGGGAGAGAGAGAGAGAGAGAGAGAGAGAGAGAGAGAGAGAGAAACATCCACGATGAGAGAGAATCCCGGGCCGGCTGCCCTCTGCAGCCCCACACGGGGAGTCGAGCCCATGGCCTGACCGGGAATCGAACCGGGGCCTCCTGGGTCATCGGCCACACGCAGCCCCCGAGCCCGCGGCGGCTCCTGGGCAGACAGTCCCGCACCTGCAGCTCCTTCACAGGAGGCGGCGGTGGGTGTTGGACGGACACCATGCCTGCCGCGCTCCCACCTGCGTGTGGCTGAGGCCCAGGAACGCACCGAGGATGGTGCCCAAATCTGCATTTCAGATGCTCACGTGGAGGGAATGCTATTCTGGCCGAGTTATTTTCTCCCAACGGCGAGAAATGTAAGCACCACCCCAAGCTCTCCGTCTGCAGGACAGACGTCTATACAGCTTTTCTCTTTCTTTCTTTCTTTCTTTCTTTCTTTCTTTCTTTCTTTCTTTCTTTCTTTCTTTCTTTCTTTCTTTCTTTCTTTCCTTCCTTCCTTCCTTCCTTCCTTCCTTCCTTCCTTCCTTCCTTCCTTCCTTCCTTCCTTCTCTCTCTCTCTCTCTCTCTCTCTCTCTCTCTCTCTCTCTCTCTCTCTCTTTCTTTCTTTCTGTGAATCCTCACCTGGGATATCTTCCCACTGATTGTTAGAGAAAGTGGAAGGGAGAGGGAAAGACAGAGAGAAAGAGAGAGACACCCATTGGCTGCCCTGACCGGAGCCGGACATGGAGCCTGCAGCCCAGGTGTGTGCCCTCGGCTGGGAATCAAACCCCCCGCCCTGTCCTGTGGGCCAGCGCTCTAACCACTGGGCCCCCCGGCCAGCCTCACGCAGGCGGAGCTGGGAGAGCTGCTCTGGAAGCCGCGCTTTCTGGGACGGCTCCGAGCCGGGCAGAGACGGTCCCTGAGCCTCAGCCTCGCGCCCCATGTCTGGGCCCGGAGCTCAGCACCCGCCAGAGCCCACCTCGGGGAGCCACGTGGGTTCCGGGGGGGAGTCACGAGAGGACGACGCCGTCCCCGAGGCGGGAGCTGTGGACGCTGTCCCGCCCGGAGCGTCCGCCGGAGCCGCTTAGCAAACGGGGACATCACGGCCGTCTCCCCGGAGCGGGCACCGCAGCCCTTCTCCGAGGGCGGCTCCCAGCGCCCTGCGCCCGCCAACGCTCTGCCCCCTGAGACCGAGGCCGGCTGCCACGCTCTGTCCCCCAAACCAAGGCCTGGCCGCAGTCCTCTGTCCCCCGAAACCGAGGCCCCACTGCACTCTGCCCCCCAAACCGAGGCCCCACCACCCTCTGTCCCTGAAACCGAGGCCCCACCACCCTCTGTCCCCCAAACGGAGGCCCCACCGCCCTCTGTCCCCCCAAACGGAGGCCCCACCGCCCTCTGTCCCCCCAAACGGAGGCCCCACCGCCCTCTGTCCCCGAAACCGAGGCCCCACCGCGCTCTGTCCCCCCAAACCGAGGCCCCACCGCGCTCTGTCCCCCGAAACCAAGGCCCCTCCACCCTCTGTCCCCCCAAACGGAGGCCCCACTGCCCTCTGTCCCCCCAAACGGAGGCCCCACTGCCCTCTGTCCCCCCAAACGGAGGCCCGGCCGCGTTCACAGCTGAAGCTCAGCCCCTGCGCCCGCGTGCCCGAGCGCCTCCCTCTCCACGGCCTCCGGAGGGCGCGGCCCTCGTCCTCCCAGACAGAGGCCCCCGGTCCACGCCTGACCTCTGGCTCCCCGCTCGCCACGCCCTGACCGGCCGCTGGGCCAGCCGCCCTGGGACCCGCCGGTGCCCCCGCACCCCGGGGACCGTGACGCCTCAGCAGCACCCTCCCCCGTGCTCCCCGCCCGGAGCCCCCGGCCACCTGCCTCCGAGGGACAGGGCCTTCGACGCAGCCTGACCGACGTCCGGCCTGCAGCGCCCGATGGGCCCGTGTCCTCGGAGAGCCGGGAGCTGTGTGGGCGTGCGTGTGCGTGTGTGTGTGCGTGTGTGTGTGTGCGTGCGTGTGGAGAAGGCGCTTTGCCATGTGGGTCGTGAGACGCCTGACCTGGCCGCCCACCTCGCCAGGAGAAGCCGTGCGGCCACGGGGGCCACCTGAGGGCCAGGCCACGCTCAGTCTCCCAGGCCTGTGGCAGCCTCACCTGTGAGCTGAGGGCCTCGGCCAAGGAGAGCGACCACCAGCCATTGGGCAGAGGAGGAGGCTGAGGCTCAGCAAACCCAGCAGCTGGATTTTATAACCAATTCCCAGGGGCTACCCAGCACCCAGACCCCCAATTCTCCCTGTACTTCCCAGAGCCATGATTACAGCGTGCTTTATAAGACACACACACACGTGCACGGGCGCACATACATGCACATCAACATGCATGCACACACAAGGACACATCACAAAACATGACTATGTGTGCACATAGCCACAGACATGTATGATCGTGCATGCATGCACGTGTGTGCATATATGAACATACATGCACACACCCTTCTGTGGGTTTTTGAAGGTCCGGCCACACTGAGGTAGAACGTTCTCTGAGGAAAGGAGCCCCCCCCCCCCCCCGCCCGTGAACGTGACTGAGGAGCAGGTCACAGGTGGAGGGAGGCCCTGGGGGTGAGGGGGGGGGGTGGGGGCCAGGCCCTGGGGACCCGGGGAAGCTGGGAAACTGTGGAGGAGGGAGGGCAGCCCCCGCCCTCACCCCTCACTCCCGGCCTCAGCTCGCCGTCGGAGTCAGTACATCGTACGTTAATCTGCATTGTCACTGCGCCGCCGTAAAGAGCCCATCCATTTTTAATCCGCATGAATAATACATGGATGTGTATACGGAGCGGGGTCAGCGAGAGGGAGCAGGCGGCCGGTTCACAACAGGAGGGGGAACGGGCGTCTTTCTCACTTCCCGTCCCCGCCTGTCCGCGGGGCGCCGTCCGCTATTTACCGAGGTGCAGTCTGCGCTCTGGACCCCGAAACCTGGCCTCTTCGGGGGGGGGGGGGGGCTGAGGGAGGGTCCTGCCTGGGGATGCCCCCTGGGGGCGAGGGAATGTGACACCCGCTCCCCGGGCACATGGGGGGGGGGTAGTGAAATGTGTCCAGTGAGCACGCTGCCCCGTCCGGTCAGGAGGTCACCTGGTGGTCTCAGAGCAGAGGCTCGGGCCCGTCCCGCCCACCAGGGCCCTCGGGAAACCAGGGGCCCAGCTAACTGTCTGTAGTGAGAAAAGGGCGCCCTGGCAGGGCCGTGGGTTATGTGAGGAGCGGGGCCCAGAGGTGGTGGGAGAGTGGGCTGCAGACTCAGGAGCAGGCCAGGCCTGCAGGGCGGGGCCTGGGCCCGGGCACCCCCACCTCTCCCTCAGGGCGTCTGCCCTGCCCGGGGGGTCCATGCCCAGGCCCCGCCCCTCCTCTGGCCCAGCCCGGCGCCACAGGGCGTATGCAGATCGCTCTCCATTTCCCTAATTCCACAGCCAGGACGCTCTCCTCAGACACTAACTCTTGTTTTGGATTTCCAGAAAACCATGCCTCCATCTAATCAAGGTGCCGAAGGGCTCGGAGACCGGCCTGGAGGACCAGGTTCACTTCCCTGATCCGGGCTGTAGCGGGGAGCTCTCCCGAGGCTGTGACTCACTGAACGTGAACAAACAATATTTTTTTCGTTGTTCAGCCTCATGGATGATATTTTTCCCATTGATTCTTGGAGAGAGTAGAGGGAGGAGCGGGGGAGAGAGAGAAACATCGATGTGACAGACACACATCCATCAGGTGCCTGCCGCCCTCGCCCAGACCAGGGCCGGGATCAGCCTGCCTCCCAGGCCATGCCCTCCACCGGGAGTCGAACCCGGACTCTCTGCGGTGCCTCCCTCCGCTCACGGACACGCCAGGGAAGACTCTCCCGCCCAGCAGAGCTGGTGTGCACGCTCTCTCACTGCTTCCTCATCTGTGTGGTTTTCATTTTCCTTTTTCTAGTTTCCTTGCGTTATTCCAGTGTCTCTGACTGGGTTTTTTAAAACTGTATTCTAGCCAAGACCGCTTTGGCTCAGTGGCTGGAGCATCGGCTTGCGGACTGAAAGGTCCCGGGTTCGATTCTGGCCAAGGGCATGTGTCTTGGTTGCAGGCACATCCCCGGTAGGCGGTGTGCAAGAGGCAGCTGATGGATGTCTCTCTCTCATCGATGTTTCTAACTCTCTCTCTCTTCCTCTCTGTAAAATATATATTTTATTGATTTTTTTACAGAGAGAAAGAAAAAGAGATAGAAACATCGATGAGAGAGAATCATCGATCAGCTGCCTCTTGCACACACCCCACCGTGGATGTGCCCACAACCAAGATACATGCCCTTGACCAGAATCGAACCCGGGACCCTTCAGTCCCCAGACCGACGCTCTATCCACTGAGCCACACTGGTTTCGGCTGTGACTGGTTTTTAAGAGCGTGTCTATGACCAGAGATGTTAACCGTGTCTCATGTGTTGCAAAAGAAATGCCATGTTTCCTGTGACTGTCTCACTCTGGTGCTTTACCTTTTGGTGTATCAAACGTGAGTATGAACTAGAACCCTGTTCTGTAAAAAAAAAAAAAAAAAGGTTCTGGGCCCCCCACATAAGTGCACACGCATGCATACACACGCACACACGTGCACGCATGCACAAGCACACACACGTGTGCACACACGTGCACATACATACACACTCACACACAGATACACACACTCATATATCGATACACATGCACACAGGCATGCATACACAGATACACACTCATACACACATATACACACATGCACACATGCACACACACAGATACACACTCATACACACATGCACAGATACACACACTCATACACATGCACACATACATACATACACACGCACACACCCACGCACACACGCACGCCCCAGGTCTGCGAGCTCCCAGGCTAAGAGGATCCGTTAACTGCAGCGCCCGTGTGTCCGGGCATGAACAAACGCCGACGCCTTAGAACGGAGCCGTGTGACCGGGTGAGGCCGTCTGATCTCACGGAGCACAGCGTGGAGAAGAGGGAAAAGCCGGGCGGCTCCCAGCGGCGGGCAGGGGAGGCGGGGGCAGGGGAGGCGGGCCCGGGGAGCAGCTGCCCCTGACCTGGGCTTGTAGGGCCGTGCCCCGGCGACCCTCTCCGGCTCCGGGGCCACCCACGGCCACCAGCCCGGCAGCTGCCGCGGGGAACGTCGCCACGGTCTGGCCCGGGCGGCCTGGCCTCCCGGCGTGCCCGGCCCGTCGGCGAACACGGTGCAGGCCGGGGGGAGGATCCGAGATCTCCCCCTTCGCCTTCCCACAACAACCTCAGCAAAACCACATGACTCGCCTCCGACAATCTCCCCGGTGAGGCTGCTACTTTGGCAGGAAGTCAGGACGGCTGTTATATAAATTCCATCTGATGCCAGCACGGCCATCTGTGAGCGAGCGCGCGAGGCTGCTGCCCCCAGCCTGCCTGCGCAGCCACGCTCCCCGGCCGGGGGAGGGGAAATGTGATTAATTTGCAGAACGCTCGTGATTTGCTCATATATTATTATAACCGCTCATCAGCACATGACACGCTCCCGGCCCTCGGAGCAAGCACCGCTTGGTTTCAGCAGTTTCTTGCGTCGGCACCTGACAGGCTGCGGGGCCTCTGATGGCTCTCAGATGCTTACCAACAGTAATTCTACCCTCCGAGTCGGAGAGAAAGCCCGTAGGAGGCAGAGGGGACGGCGCCCGGCTATTCCGCTTCCTTCGGGGACATCAACCCCGTGGAACTCCCAGGGGTGGGGCCAGGGAGGGCAGCCCCTGCCCAGGAAGAGCCCTCCCCGCCCCAGGTGCCGCCCACGGAGACAAAGACCCTCGCCCAGGGCAGGTGGGGCGCTGCGGGAGCCAGGTGGCTGCTGGGAGCCGCTGGCCCTCTGCCTCCGCGTCAGGGTGCCTTCCCTTTTAATCCCCTCGGAGCCTCCGTGTCCTCTGCACATGGGCTCGCAGGGCGCTGGGATTCCTGCTCCCCGCCCCCCGCTCCGAGGACAGGATGCTCGGAGCCCTGCCTCCGTGCTCGATGGCCTGTTTCAGATTAGAGACTTTAGCGGGAAGACAAAGGCTCAGCCTGCGCAGCCCCCGCGCAGGAACGGGACCACAGAAGGAGGCCGTAAAGCGCCCGCGCCATCTGTCCGCAAACAATAACCTGCCTGCCGGGAGGCTCGCAAATTACCCCGCGCCACCCGCCGAACGGCGGAGCCGGGAGCCGAGCGAGGCCGCACGGAGCCCCCTCTGATGTTCCTCGGTATCTCCCGCCCCCTCGCCCACCCCCCAAACTGACTGCTCACAGTGGAAGGATGCCTGGGGGCAGGGAGATGTCTGTTATCCGGATCTTCCCATCCCTGCGCCTGGGACTGGGGGGGAAGGGGGGCGCTGGCTGTCTCCCCACTAGACCCTTGGGACAACTGGCTGCAGGCTTGTGGGGTCCGGGGTCTGGTCCCTCCCCACGTGTCTGGGGAGAGAGAAGGGACGGGGGGAAGGGTCCCCAGAGCAGACCCCATTCCCAATACAGAGAGTCCTGACCCACCTCTGTCTGTCCAGCAGGCTGCTCAGCTGGTCCCTGGCTTTTGCTCCAGGTTTTGCGGGAGGCGTTTGGACAACAGGGACAGGGCTCCCTCCCCAGTCCCAGCCCCAGTCGCTCCCCACCTCCCACCCCGCCCCCAAAAAACACTTTTCTTGCTCAGACTGATAGAAACTGCGTCACTGACACCCCTTCCCCAACCCCCCACCGCCCACCCCCCACCGGGCATAAGCTACTCCTGATAATTAGCCAGACTCCACTCAAGCTACAAAATCCCGTGAAAGTGATTTACTGGGATGGGAGGAAAAGGAAAGCCAGCCCTCCGCCAAGGGAAGGGAACACGGTTGGTTTGTTTGTTGCGGGAGGTTTTCTGTCAGGTGCTCCCGGCGGTTCTGAGCCTGGACCCGGGTCCCACGGGGTTAGCTCGGCTCCCAGCAGGGCCTCCCACGCCCCAGGTGGGAAGAGCGAGGTGCCGAGTCGGCACCCTGACAGGCTGAGCCATTAAGGCCAGCTGCTCCGGCCCGACCCCTCCTCCCTCAACCCCCAGGGCCCCCCAGACCCCGCCTGAGGAGGAGCCTGGAGAGCCGATCGGTGCCCGGAAGCCGGTGGCTGCGGCAGCCACAGGAGCAGGTCTCCCCGCGGCCCACACAGACTCCGGCTGCGCGGAGGGAGAGGGCTGAGCGGGGAGGAGGCCGCCTGGCCCAGCTTCCCCAGACCCTCCCTCTCCCGGTGCACCCCCCCGGGGCCAGGCCCACCCCACGGCCGTCGCCCCCTCCCCGCCCGCGCCCGGCCCAGCCTGCACCCCGGAAGTGACGGGAAATAAACGCGGATCATTGGATCCGGGGAGGTCTCCGCAGGCCGCCCCCGCTCTGACTCCGCCGCCGTGTCTTCCTGACGCCCCCCCTGCTGTCAGGCAGGCCCGCTGGCACAGCCGGGCTGAGATCTCGGGGGTGTGGGGGGGAGTTTCACGCTCATTCAAACCACCAGGCGTTGCTATTTCCAAGATACAAGGGCCCAGGGCCGTCACGCGCCCCTGCGTCCAGCGCCCTCATGCCCCCGCCCCGTTTCCTGTTTCTTCTCGCCACCTGTCCCCTCGCCTCTGCCGCGTGAGCCGCGCCCCGGGATTGGCTGAGCGCTTCCGCTCACGTGACCGTGGGACGCGGCCGGGATTGGCTGAGCGCTTCCGCTCACGTGACCCTGGGAAGCGGCCGGGATTGGCTGAGCGCTTCCGCACACGTGACCGTGGGAAGCGGCTGGAAGGCGCACGCGGTCGGTGCCCGGTCCTGCTGGTCCCTTCCCAGCCCCTGGCGGCTCTGCTGCTGAGGAAAGACCCGAGTTTCCACTTCCTGTCCGACGCCCGCCTGGTGGCAGCGGTGCCGCGTCCGCAGACAAGGCCCAGGCGGCCGCCCTGCGGACACCGGGACGGGAGGGCGCGGGTCCGGAGGGAAAGCGGTTCGTGCCCCGGGGGGGGGGGGGGCTGTCTCCCCGGGCCCGGGCTCCTCGCTCTTCCCGCCCGCTCCCCCTGGGCACCGCCCCAGGAGGCGAAGCCCCTTGGAGAACACTGCCGGGTCTGAGGCCGAGCCAGTGGCTCTGGGCGCGTCTGCCCAGCCCCTGCCGGGCACCTCAGGCCGCAGCCCCCTTGCCCACCTGCCCCAGGGCGGACCGGGCCGCTGCCAGAGAGGGCCCAGGCCCAGGGCGGGGGCCGGGGGGGGTGCCCACTGCCTAGGCTGCTGCCCGCAGAGGCCGGCCCCCGCCCGGCCCCCAGGCGGGGATGCCCCGTGGGCGCAGGGCTCCCCTGGCACCCACTTTCCTGACATGAACGGAGCCCATCGGCGTGAGGGCTGGGGCGGGAGCAGGTGAGTGAGCCGCCCAGTGAGAGGCCGCTGCACCCGCCTGACGGCCTTTAGGTGCAGCGTCCACTGCACGGGCGGCCTGCCGGGTCGTGACAGACAAGCAAGCGTGGAGTCTGTGGGGCGCCCACAGCGGGCCACGTGCGCCCCCAGGACATTGTTAGACACCCGTCCACCCCCCGCTGACACTTCAAGGGCCCCCCCCCCCGCCCAACAAAGACCCTCAAAGACCCTCAGACACTCGCTCCCACAGCGAGGACTCAGCCCCCGGGGAGCAGGAGACAAACAAACCGACTGGGCTGGGGGCAGGGTGGGGAGAGGGGCACAGAGGGGGCAGGGGAGACCTGAGCCTCAGGCAGCGCCCAGGTGAGCTGGCTCCGTTTCTGGGCATCAGATCCTCAGCAGGAGTCCGGACCGGGCAGCTGCAGGCAGACACACAGTAGTGCTTTTTAACGAATACAGTAAACCGTTATCCGGGCTCCTGCGCCCGGAGTAAAACCCACCTTCTGCCCAAGGACACCGGGGACAGAGCAGGTGCCAGAGAGCACCCCGTGGCCCGTGGCTCCGAGAGCCACGCAGGTAAACAAACCGGGAAACCCGAAGGCAGAGCCCACCCGCGGGCATCCCAGGGCGCAGACCGAGCCGTGGGCCGGGCCGTTGCTCGTGGCAGGGCGTGCATCCTGGGGTCCCCAGGCCCCACTCCTTCTTCTGGGGAAGGGGGTTGTTTACAAAGTCAACCTTCTCAGTTCCCCGAGACCCCGACACTGTGCACCCCAACCGCAAGCAGCCCTAACGGAGCTGGCGGGCCGAGGTGCCGCGTTCCTGACTTTGCCCTGAAAGACGGGCGTTATTCACGGGGGTTACTGAGGAGATGAGGCACCAGCATCCCTCGCGTGTGGCATGGACCTGATCCACAGACATGTCCAGTGGTGCCGAAGGGGACCCAGTCCCGGCCCGGGGCACGGAGCCCCTGCAGTGAAAGCCAAGCTGCGTCCCCTCAGGGTCTGACTGGCTGGACGCGGGAATGTGGCAACCTGCGATGCGTTTCGTTTTAATTCAGTTTGGTTTCACGTCCTGTTTTGCAAGTCAGCGAGACGAGCGAGGTTTGCTGAAAAGGGGGCGGACGGAAGGAGGGGACGCGGTCGCCGAGCAGGCTGTGCCGCTGGCCCGTGCTGGCCGGGCCCGGAGCCGCCTTCCCAGCCCACGGCGCCCGGCCTGCCCGCGGCCCCACGGCCCCGCAGCCGCTATCTCGCGCTGAAGGGCCTATTTGTCTGCTTTAAGTGAAATCACTCAATTCTCAAAAGTCAGTGGAGGACTTTGGGAGGGGGAGGGCTCAGATAGGCTACTCCAAATAAGTTCCATTAATCAAAAGACACAGTGTAATGTAACTAATATTTTACAATTAGGGGAGACAAGATGGAACTCGGAGCCATCTATCTCTCTTACACCGCGTGATCATCGATTCATAATCGGGCCTGGGAGTCGCAGGAGATGCATTCGCTGGCGGGGCAGGGGGGAGGGCCGGTTGGAGCCGAGATAATGAACACGATGAGTGCACGGGCTGAGGCTGAGCCGGATGACAGACTCCCGCTGACGGATGACACGGAGACACGGAGACACCTGACAGCCGCCGCCGCCATCGCCACGCTCCCTCCCCGGCACCGGCTCCTCAGTTACCGGGGAGCCACCCAGAGGGGCCGGCTGGAGCCCGGGGCCCAGGGGCCAGGTGAGCGCCACTCTGCTGGGCTCTGCCTCCCATTGTCTGCCCTCCGGGCACCCGGCAGGCCGGCCGCCCCGCTCCATCTGTGTGGTAATAAAATGTCCGCCTCTCCAAAGAGAGCCACTGCCACCTTCAGGAGAGGCGCTGGCCCTTTCCGGAGAGAGAGGGAGGGAGAGGAGGAGAGAGGAAGAAAAAGAAGGAAGGAGAAAGGAAGGGAGGAAGGAAGGAAATAAGGAAATAAAAAGAGGAAAAAGAAAGAGAAAAAAAAGGAAAGAAAGGAAAGAAGAAAGAAAGAAAGAAAAGAAAGATGAAGGAAGGAAGGAAGGAAGGAAGGAAGGAAGGAAGGAAGGAAGGAAGGAAGGAAAGAAGGGAGGGAGGGAGGGAGGAAAGAAGGGAGGGAGGGAGGGAGGAAACAGACTGGGTGCCTGGGATTGGGGAGGCTCCAGGCGGCAGAGTGGCCACCGGGCCTGCACTCTCGAATGCCCTGGGGGAGCCCGGGGAACCCCGCGGGCAGCGAGCCGAGCAGTCTCCGGGCAGAGGGTGGGACGGCGTGGGCACTGCACAGGCCTCCCTGGACGTGGGGACCCTGAGCCTCCCAAGGCCCGTCCTGAACCCCACGGGCCCCACAGCCGTGGCCTCTGAGACACAGAGGGCCTCGCCACGGGCTCAGGTAGCGTCTCTGAACGAAGCAGCCAGCCCTCCCCGGTGGCGGATGGGGAACCGGCTGGGCAGGATGGCGGGCCCCGGGGCAGGCGGGGCGACGGGCCCCGGGGCGGGTGACCATAAGCCGTGGTGACTGCCCCCAGGCCACCAGCCGTCAGCACCAGGAAGTCCTGCTGGAGCCGGAGCCACCCCCTGCCTGGGCGACAGGCCTGCTCACACGCTGCCTTCCACACGAGCCAGGCCCTCGCTGCCGCCACCACACGCAGAGCCGCCGGCCCAGCCTGCGGACAGGAGGCCCGGAATCCCGCCGGCACACCGGGCCCTGGTCTCCGCGCTGGGACTCCGCCCTCGGAGGCAGGACTGAGTTTTCAGGTGGATGGGCCTGCCAGGTGCACCCGTTAATAGTGCGGATTTTTTTCAATCGATGGAGTTACACATATGTTTGATATACACTGGTATGCGATCTGATATGTATGCTATTTTGTTGTATTGACAGCAAGCTTCAAAACTTCATATGTCAAATTTTCTGAAGGTGTTAACATCATAGATATTTTTACACTTAAAAATGTCAAATTTCGTGCCAAAAAAAAGAGCATTTGCGGGAAGTCTTAATTCATTACTATTTTGAAGAAAAAGTTAATCGTATACTTCGGGAAGCTTATGGTGAACATGCTCCATCTCAAGATACTTGTGAACGCTCGTGTAAATGCTTTAAAAATGATGATTTCCATGTGAAAGACAAAGAACATCCAGGTCAACTGAAAAGGTTGGAAGACCAGCAATGACAAGCATTACTTGATGAAGATGCGTGTCAAACTCAAAAACAACTTGCAGAAGAATTAAACGTTGCTCAGCAAACAATTTCCGATCATTTACAAGCAATGGGAAAGATTTTAAAGGAAGGAAAATGGGTGCCACATCCACTGAACGAAAGACAAATGGAAAACCGAAAAGTCATCAGTAAAATGTTGCTTCAGTGGCACGAAAAAAAGTATTTTTTGCATTGAATTGTGACTGGCGACGAAAAGTGGATTTATTCTGAGAATCCCAAACGCACAAAATCATGGGTTGATCCAGGTCAACCATCAACATCGACGGCAAGGCCAAATCGCTCGGAAGAAGACAATGCTCTGCGTTTGGTGGGATGGGGAAGGCGTGGTGCATTATGAGCTTCTAAAACCAGGTGAAACCGTTAATACTGATCGCTGCCGACAACAAACAATCAATTTAAAGCACTCTTTGTTCATAAAACGACCAGAATGGGCCAGAAGACACAGCAAAGTAACTTTGCTTCCTAATGACGCACCATCACACACTACAGAACCAGCTGAAGACACGTTAAAAGGTCTTGCCTGGGAAGCATTAACCCACCCGCCGTGGTCAGCAGCCCCTGCTCCTTCAGATGCCCGCCTGTTCCCATCGACGGCACACGCCCTGTCTGAGCGGCACTTCAACACGTACGAAGTGGAGAATGGGGTCTCTGAATGGTCTGCCTCGAACCAGAACGTTCTATTGGGACGGCACCCACAGACGACCTGACAGGCGGGGGAATGTGCAGCTAGCGATGGACATCACTTTGAATACAGCACCTTCCATGTTTCTCTTGAAATGACCATATTTTCTTTGATTACAAAATCCGCACTATTAACCGGTACACCTGGTCTTTATGGAAACCGCCCCCTCCGGGGCCCAGGGCATTGTGGGAGGAAGCAGGCAGCAGGCTGGGCCCCCCACATTCTGAGGGGAGCCCTCGTCTGGGTTGGTCATGTGAGTCTTTGCTTCTGTTCCTTGAGGTTTGATCAAACGCAAGACAAGGAAGATGTGTGATTTCTAAAGAGAGATACTCTCTGTGGGAAATACGCACGCACCAAGCTACCGGCTTGTCTTACTGTATCAATACACGCACACACACACACGCGCACACACACGCACACAGATGCACATGCACACACACACACGCGCACATGCACACACGCGCGCACACCACCAGCCCAGCCTGTTCCCTCAGGGGTGAGAGCATGGGCCCCGGGACTGAGGGGTCGGGGGGTTGATTCCGGTCGAGGGCATGTTCCTTGGTTTCGGCTGATTCCCAGCCTGGGTCAGAGCACTCGTGGGAGATAATCAATCAGTGTCTCTCTCACGTGGACGTTTTTCTATCTCCCTCCTCTGTCTCTCCCTCCCTCCCTTTCACTCTCTCTCAAAAAAAATCTATAATCAATGAAAAAAAATATTCCTGGGCGAGGATTAATAAAAAACAAAACAAAAAAAAAAACCAACCAGAGTCTGAATCGTTCAGCTGAAGGAGGTATGAATGGGGCCTGGCTGTGCTCTGATAGCCACACACAGGGCGCCCTCCAGGTGAGGATTTGGGGAGGGGCAGGTGGGGAGGGGAGGGGCAGGTGGGGGAGGGGATGGGGCAGGTGGGGTAAGGAGAGGCAGCTGGGGGAAGGGGAGAGGCAGCTGGGGGAGGGAGGGGCAGGTGGGGGAGGGGAGGGGCAGTTTGGGGAGGGGAGGGGTAGGTGGGGAAGGGAGGGGCAGGTGGGGGACGGAAGGGGCAGGGAGGAGGGGAGGGGCAGGTGGGGGAGGGCAGGGAGAGGGGAAGGATAGGTGGGAGGTGGCCCCGTTACAGTGGGGGTTGTTTTGCAGCCTGGGGGCCCTGCCTGTGCTCTGGACTGTGGCCTTAGGGGTTCCTGGCTGTGAAGAGGTGGTGAGGGACCAGCCCATCCCCTGGAGGCCTCTGGTTTCCAAGGGTCCGGTGGGTCCAAGTGTCCACAGCAGGAGGGACGAGGGCCCAGGAAGGGCAGGTCCGGGCTCCCCTCCTCGCCCCACAGCGGGCGGCCGGGCGGCGGGAAAGGGAGGAGCAGCGGCTTTCGGGAGGAAAACATTCCAGGATCACCCAGCAGCTCCGTCCTCCCCCCGTCCTCCCCCCAAAACACATCCGGGAGGACGGGGAGCCCGGAAGGCCCTTCCCATTCTCAGTAGAACGGAGAGGACTGAGAACGCGGGGCCCATCCCTTACGGGGCCCGTCCTCCCCCCCCTCCCCCCCCCCGTGCACCTGACACGGGCGGGGCCGCCGCCCAGGGCTGGGGTTCAGGCCCCTGCACCCCCAGGCCGGCGGGGAGGTCCCCTGGCCCCGCTTCCCGGGCGCCGCGGCCGAGCGGCGGTCTCTCGCGCCCCCCGGTGGCGGGCGGGCGCAGGCGGCGCCGGAGGAGGTTAAATGCAGCTGAATAATTGAATGAGGGGCAGGTTGAATCAGGGGTCACCATCTGCTTGACTAGAATTGTTGGCACACTTCGGCTGAGCTGCGCGGCTCGTAAACATGCCTGCAGTTATCATGGCGCGCACGGCCCCGAAATGAAGGAAGCGGGCCCTAAAATAAGCCCGCGCTAATTAAACATATACCATCCCGTTGTCATGGAGACCGAGGGAAGGTCACCCGTTTCTCATGGCATTAAGGGGGGTGTTGGTGCCAAAAAAAGAGAAAAAAGACAGGTGATCCTTTCATCTCCGGGGAGGAGGGAGGAGAGGGAAGAGAGGGGAGGGGGAGGGGGGAGGGGGAGGGGAGAGAGGAGGAGAGAGGGGGGAGGGGGAGGGGGAGGGGGAGGGGGAGGGGGTGGCGAGGGCTCCCCAGGCTGCTTCCCCCGGCGTGAAGGGGAGGGAGGACGTGGGCGATGACACCATCTTAGCAGATGCCCGTGAGGGGGGGCCGGAGGGAGCCGGTGCCCCTGCCAGCGTTGCTTAGCGTCCTGCCCAGATGGCGCGTTCATCCCTGGGGCAGGGCTGGGGCGGGGCAGGCACCTACGGGGAGGAGGTGTCCCATGGGGCTGGGCCTCGCTGCCAGCTGCCTCCGGGGCGCGGTGACGGGGGTCGGGCGTGGCGGGGACGGAGCCGTGAGGATGCCGGTGGGCACGCCTGTCCCAGGAGGAAGACCAGCGCCCATGCCGTCTCACAGCCTCTGCCGGGAGCCAGCCTCGCTCAGGGCCTGGGCCCCGGGGGCGGGGGCGGGGGGACGGAGGCTGGGGCAGCGCGCAGGCTTCCTGCAGACCCAGACCTGGGCTGGGCTGGGCAGGTCCGGGTCGGGGTGGGCCCCGTGAGGCTGGGGTTTGAGGCGTGGCCCCCCGTGGCCCCAGCCCTCGCCCTCCCTCTGCACGTGGCGCCGGCCTCCCCTCCGTGGTGCCTCCGGCCGCCGGGCCCCGCGGGCGCTGTTGGTGGCGCCGGATCGCCGGGCAGCCGGCGGGTGACCCACGTGCAGGGGCCTCCTCGGGGACGCAGTTGGCGTCGGTGGAGCCAGGGCCGGCGGCGAACACGCCCCGGGCTCCGGAGGGTCCGTTCCCGCTCGCGGGCGGCGGTGCCGGGCGGGCGGTGCTGAGACAGAGCCGGGAGGGCCGGCCGGAGGCCTCGGCGCCGCGCCCGGTAATGAGGGGCCGTCAGACCAGGCTGGTGCCCGTCTCGCCGTGAAACCAGGCTGCGGGGCGAAAAGGAGGCAGGCTGGGCGCTGCCCGGCGGACGCGGGTCGGGGCCGCCCAGGAGGGACCCTGCCCTCGGCCACAGCGCCTTCCCGCTGTGCTTCCTGCGGTGCCCCATGCCCCCTCCTCCGGGAAGCCCTCCGTGAGGCTCACAGGGCGCCCTTTCCCACAAGCCGGCGGGTCACAGCCGCTGGTCACCCACAGGTGCGTCCCGGACCTGCCATGACCAGGAGGCCTGCAGGGAGGGTCCCTGGGGTTGGGGGTTGGGAGGGGGGAGGAAGAGGGGCAGGACTTGGTGAATGGAAGGGGCTGGGAAGTGGGGGGACGGGCCACACCTGGCAGGGCCCGGGGATGAGAGACAGCTGTGGATGGATAAGTGGGGGGCAGTCTGTGCATGGCCGCCTCCCCTTCCTTGTTACTATGGTGACAGAAGTCCCGGGACTGTGGCTCCCAGACCTGCCTGTGTCTCCTCGGTCGGCCTGACCCAGTCCCCTGGCCGGCCACACCATCGTCCGCTGTGCCACGCCCAGTCCCCACCCACTGCCACCCCTGGGCTGTGCCACGCCCCCCTTCCCCACCCGGGCCCCCCCTGCACAGTCCCCGCAGCACAGCCCCCCTCCCGGCACGGCCCCCCTTCCCTGTACAGCCCCCCTCCCGGCACGGCCCCCCTTCCCTGCACGGCCCCCCTTCCCCGCACGGCCCCCCTTCCCTGCACGACCCCCCCTTCCCTGCACGGCCCCCCCCTGCACGGCCCCCCCTGCACAGCCCCTCCTGCACAGCCCCCCTTCCCTGCACGGCCCCCCTTCCCTGCACGGCCCCCCCTTCCCTGCACGGCCCCCCTTCCCTGTACAGCCCCCCTCCCGGCACGGCCCCCTTTCCCTGCACGGCCCCCCTTCCCTGCACGGCCCCCCTTCCCTGTACAGCCCCCCTCCCAGCACGGCCCCCCCTTCCCCGCACGGCCCCTTCCCCGGCATGCTCCCCCCCACACACAGTCCCCCTTCCCTGAACGCCCCCCCTGCGCATGGCCCCCCTTCCCTGCACGGCCCCCCTTCCCTGCACGGCCCCCCCCTCCCAGCACGGCCCCCCTTCCCTGCACGGCCCCCCTTCCCTGCACGGCCCCCCTTCCCTGCACGGCCCCCCTTCCCTGTACAGCCCCCCTCCCAGCACGGCCCCCCCTTCCCCGCACGGCCCCTTCCCCGGCATGCTCCCCCCCACACACAGTCCCCCTTCCCTGAACGCCCCCCCTGCGCATGGCCCCCCTTCCCTGCACGGCCCCCCTTCCCTGCACGGCCCCCCCCTCCCAGCACGGCCCCCCTTCCCTGCACGGCCCCCCTCCCTGCACGGCCCCCCTTCCCTGCACGGCCCCCCTTCCCTGTACAGCCCCCCTCCCGGCACGGCCCCCTATGGCGCTGGGCCCTCTCTCGGATTAGGAGCAGCGCCCGCCCATCTGCGGGTTTCGGGCGCCCTCTTGTGGCCATTCCGGGTTCCGGGCGCAGCCCAGGCCCTGGAGCTCCGGCCCCAGGAAGCGGCCCGGCTCCCGGGGCAGCAGCTGGACACGGGCCGAGGCCGTGGGCCGCTGACGGCGGACGGCGGCGCCCGGAGCGCTCACAGTCCGGCGGCTGCGGGCACCTCGCTTCCTGCTGTCAGAAACCCAGGAACCTCAGATCCTACACACAGTCCCGTGGAGACTTCACTCCCCCTCAGGCCCGCGGGTGCGAGTCACCTCGGGGTCCGACCACCACCTGGTGCCCTGAGGCAGCTCTGCACGGGCAAGGCTCCTGGACCGATGGGCACGGGGAGGTCCACGGGCAGGCGCCAGGCCGGCGACGCCCCAAACATACCCGGTGACCCCCCCAGACACCCCGGGGCCGGTGACCCCCCCAGACACCCCGGGGCCGGTGACCCCCCCAGACACCCCGGGGCCGGTGACCCCCCCCAGACACACCCGGGGCTGGCAACGCCCCAGACACACCCGGGGCCGTTCCCCCAGACACACCCGGGGCCATTCCCCCAGACACCCCGGGGCCGGTGACCCCCCCAGACACACCCGGTGACCCCCCAGACACACCCGGGGCCGCTCCCCCAGACACACCCGGGGCCGGTGACCCCCCCAGACACACCCAGGGCCAGTGACCCTCCCAGACACACCCGGGGCCGTTCCCCCAGACACACCCGGGGCCGGTGACCCCCCCCAGACACACCTGGGGCCGGTGACCCCCCCAGACACACCCGGGGCTGGTGACCCCCCCAGACACACCCGGGGCCGTTCCCCCAGACACACCCGGGGCCGGTGACCCCCCAGACACACCCGGGGCCGCTCCCCCAGACACACCCAGGGCCGGTGACCCCCCCAGACACACCCGGGGCCGTTCCCCCAGACACACCCAGGGCCGGTGACGCCCCAGACACACCCGGGGCCGCTCCCCCAGACACACCCAGGGCCGGTGACGCCCCCAGACACACCCGGGGCCGGTGACCCCCCTCACCCCGGACACACCCGGGGCCGGTGACGCCCCCAGACACACCCGGGGCCGGTGACCCCCCCCCCTCGCCCACCTGTGCACAAGTCCCTGCCCTGCGCGGGCAGGCGGCCCCTCTGAGCTCGGGGACAGTGACCCTGCCCGGGGGGAGGAGCTGACCCGGAGGCCTGCAGGCACCTTGCAGCCCTGCTCCGCCCCCCGGTCCGGCTGCTGCTCTGACCAGCCCCGCCCTGTGCTGGGAGCGGGGAGGGGGAGGAGGGGGTGTGGGCCACGCAGCACCTGCCCCTGTGTCTGGGACAGCAGGACAGGAGTCTGGGTCTGGTGCCACCATCTCTCTGACGCGGCCCGATGTGCTCTAAGGAGCCTGGATTTAAAATTTGGGCGGTTTTGGTTTAATTTTTTTAAAAGAGGAGAAATTAAACGGTGTCTTCAGGCGCCAGTTCTGAGAGCAGGGACTAGCCGGCGATGTCTCCAGCCCCCTCACCCGGGGGGCCCTGGGTCCCTCCAGGCAGGACTGTCCCCAGAAGGACCCAGGAGGGCTCAGAACGGGAGCAGTGCGGTGGGGTTTAGCCTGAAGGCAAGCCTGGGTGCCATTGCTGTGCCGACACTGCCACCTGCTGGTGGCTGCGGTGAGAGCAGCCGCGCTGGCTGTTCCCTGGTGATGGGGGGGGCAGGGCACCTGCTGAGGGAGGAGCTGGGCCTCAGCACAGCAGCGCCTGGAGCTGAGCCCAGGTGAGCCAGTGGTCATGCCTGCACATATGTGTTTGTGGCATGTTTGCACACATGTGTCTGTGCCACAACTGTGCATGTGTGTCTAGCATGTTTGCACATGTGCGTCTGTGACATGTCTGCATGCATGTGTCTGGCATGTCTGCACACACGTGCCTGTGGCATGCCTGCGCCCGTGTGTCTATGGCATGTCTGCCTCTGGCCAGTGACCCTCTGTCCCTCAGCCCTCTGACCCCAGTGCTCCCCACACTGCTGCGCTGGCCTGTGCCGGGAGGACACCGCTGGGTCCCTGGGGCCTGACCTGACATGGAAATCCTTCCAGAACACAGATCCCCAGTGTGTGCCCTGGCCCTCTGGGCAGCCACCAGCCTCTCCACAGCCAGGCTCCCAGGAGCCACTCCAGGAGGCTGTTCCAGCAGGGGACCCTGGGTGCCAGCACAGGCTGGAGGGGCCCTCGGGCCAGACGCCGCGTCTCACAGCTGCGCCCGCTGCCTCCCGGCCTGGCCCGCCCGCCGCCCGCCGCCCGCCGCCCGCAGAGCAGCCGGCACGGCTCTGAGCCGCATGCTCCTCGCTCTCCAGCTCGCTCTTCCTCTTGATCAGCCACTTCCCCCACCCTGAGCCCAGCGGCTCCTCACGGGAAGTGGGGGGGCCGGAGGCTGCAGTGGGTGTGCGAGCATCCGCCCAGGCACAGCCAGGGTGCCGGGTGCCCTCGGGGTCTGGGGTTCACAGCACAGGTGCTCTCCGGCCCCAGTGGCAGGGACCCCACGGTGGCCCTGTGTTCACAGGCCCAGGCTTTCTCTCTCCCCCCTCCCCCCCAGCCCTTCCCCCCCTCTCCTCCCTTCCCCCCTGCCGAGTGTCCCCTCAACTGGATTCCAAACAAGAACGAATAAAAACCACCAGGAAACCCCATTCCGTTCCAGTCCCCCCTTTTCCGATGAGGAATCCGGACCAGAGAAGTTAGTAACCAGCCCGAGGCCACACAGCGAGGGCAGACCGGGGTCTGGAACCATCCCGGGAGCACAGCCGAGCCGGACGCCCACCCTGTGCTCTGGGAGGCGGGCTGGCATCTCCAACGCCAAGGCCGAGTTCCCGAGCCCCAGGGCGCCCTCCCCCCGCCTCCAAGGTCAGGTGGGGGAGGCCTCCACGCCTGCAGCCACTGTGAGCAGCTGCGGAGACGGGCGAGAGGGGTGCGTCCGCCTGGCGAGCTCCATCCGCAGCCTCCCCTCCGCAGGGCGGGCGCGGGGTATCTTTCCGACCCAGGAAGCTGAACAAATGAGCCCCCTTTCTAGGTGCATCTATCACCCGATCCCAGCACCCCACAGCGGCGAGAGAGCGTGCGTGCTTTCCTAGCAGTTTTACCAGAGATTAAAGAAGCCTGGGGAGGGGGTGGGGAAGGGGGGAAGGAAATCCTTCCAGAACACAGATCCTGGATGAGGGAAGGGGGGGGGGAGAGGGTGGGGGGAGGGGCACTGGCAGCGGAGACAGCCATATGCCACTTGACCCGGCCCCTGAACCTGTGGTTCATTCCGGAGAGGGGATTACGGCCTCACTTTTAGTCTCTCCCTTTTCATATGGAAATGTCTTCTCAGAGCACAGATCTGTCTTTAATAGCATCCCCCTAAAAACATGCCTCTTTCTTAACTCCCCGATCACGGACATATGGGTTTTTTCATAGTTGTCTGCGAGCACACATTAATGTTTAATTTCTCCGGCCCCTTTGTATTTTGTTAATGTCACGGCCTGCGGGAGACCTTGCCACGTTCCTTAACTGTCATGTTAATTCCGGGACCTATTCTGCGTCCTCTGACATTCTGGGACAGAACAAGGCCGTACAAATAGATTAGGACCCGGGCCGCGCAGATGGCGGATCAGGCCTGCGGGTGGCGACGCGGCGCGGCCATTTGCCCGGAGGCAAACATTTGGCCGGGCTCAGGGCGGGGCCGGGAACGTGACAGCCCCTCACTTTCGGCCACATACTGGGGACGCGTCGGGGCGTTCTGCCTTCCGCACAAACAGGACGCGGGCGGCCCTGGATTTGGTTCTGGATCCGCTCACAGGCCGGGACACGGTTCCAGGCCAGGCCGTCGGCGGGGCCCGAGGGGAGCCGGCGGTGGCCGCCCGCGGACGGTCACAGACAGGGACACCCGCAGGCACAGGAAGCCGGCCCGCTGGCTGTCCTAACCGGATGGGCGGGCGCCCACCGCCGGCGCGATGTCCTTCCGAAGGCTGCTGCCCTCTCTCTCGCCTCGGAGTCCCAGCCCTGCTCCCGGGAGGGCAGGATGGAGTCGGTTAAGAGTGCTTTCTCCGCCGAAGCCGGATGGCTCAGTGGTAGAGAGTCGGTCTGCGGACTGAAGGGTCCCAGGTTCGATTCCGGTCACGGGCATGGACCTTGGTTGCGGGCACATCCCTGGGGGGGGGGGAGGAGGTGCAAGAGGCAGCTGATTGATGTTTCTCTCTCACTGACGTTTCTAGCTCTCTGTCTCTCTCCCTTCCTCCTCTCTGTAAAATATCAATAAAATCTATTTAAAAAAAATAAAAGTGCTTTCTTCCTCCGCCTGGGGGAGCTGTGAGTGTGTGTGAGTGTGTGTGTGTGTGTGAGAGTGTGTGTGAGTGTGTGTGAGTGTGTGTGAGTGTGTGTGAGTGTGAGTGTGTGTGTGTGTGAGTGTGTGAGTGTGAGTGTGAGTGTGAGTGTGTGTGAGTGTGAGTGTGTGAGTGTGTGTGTGTGTGTGAGTGTGTGAGTGTGAGTGAGTGAGAGTGAGTGAGTGTGTGAGTGTGTGTGAGTGTGTGTGAGTGTGTGAGTGTGAGTGTGTGAGTGTGTGAGTGTGTGTGTGTGTGTCAGTGTGTGTGAGTGTGAGTGTGAATGAGTGTGTGTGAGTGTGTATGAGTGTGTGAGTGTGTGTATGAGTGTGAGTGTGTGAGTGTGTGTGAGTGAGTGTGTGAGTGTGTGAGTGTGTGTGAGTGTCATCCCCTTCCCTTTGAGGGGCCTCACTGTTCCCACCGCCCTCGCTCCGTCCACACCGCCGCCCCGGCCTGAGCTGTCATCACCGCCGTCTTCTCCCATGCCCGGCTGGCGGCTCGCACACAGCGCGGCATTGACCGGGCACGCCCCCCCCCCCCCTCGCTGGCCCCCAGACGCCGCGCTGAAACCATAATTGCTGCTCTCCTCGCGGGAACCGGGGGAAGAGGCCCGTCCGTCACCACCAGGTATCACCGAGGCCCCGTCTTCAGCGCTCACAGAGACATTAAAGAAAGGAAAGAAAGAGAGACAGAAACACACACACACACACACACACACACGCACACACACGCCCGCCTCGCCGCCCTGTCCCCCGTCCGTCCGTCCGCGGTTGGGGGGGGGTCGGGGGCCGTTCTTTGCGGCTGACATAACCCAGATGATTCGCTCAGCAGATAAAATTCGGGCCACTTCTGCCCTTTATGGGAGAACATAATACCCGCTTTATTCGGCCACAACGTGACCTAATGGGAGCGGAATGTGCAGAAGGAGGGTCTCACATTGCCGGCCCCTCCGCCCCCGGCCCCCGCCCGGAGTCAGGCCTGCCCGCGGCCGCTGTTTTGGGGCAGAAACTCTCGCTGAGGCCCTGGCCGAGGAGCCAGCCCAGGAGCACGGCCGAGGGAGAGCCGCCATCAGAGGGTGCTGGGTGGGGGCGGGTCCTCTGGGGCTGCCAGCGGGGAAGCTCTGGCTGGCGAAGACGCAGGAGATTCGGGGGGAGGAAACCATCAAGACAACGACTCCTGTCCCATCACAAACCTGGAAATGCCCGCCCGCGTCCGGCTGTAAACTCAGCCCCTCGTGTTCCTCTGCATCGCTAGCAACACCGAGCGGCCAGGTGACTGTGATCTCTGAACGCATAATAACCTGGCCACTGGGTGTCTGTCCTATAGAATAAAAGGCTACCGTGCAAATGGTCCCCTCAACCAGCAGGCAGGCCGGCCAACTGCCCATGTCCCCTTCCCCTGGCAGACCCCACCCATGCACGAATTCATGCACCAGGCCTCTAGTGTGTATCCACACACACACACACACACACACACACTCTCTGAGTGGCCAGGTTACTATGCGTTCAGAGATCATCATAACCTGGCCACTCAGTGTGTGTTTTATAGAAAACGTGTGCTTCCATGTGACGACCTGTCACTGAGTATGTTTTCTCATTCATATCTGCTGCATTCATATCTGTATGTTTCCAAGAAATGTATGCTTCAAAATACACCATTTCCCCACATGTATTTGCTGTGCATAATGACACACGTGTAACCACGTGATGTGTTCACAGCACTTACACCTGCAGCCCTGGCCGGGCAGTTCCACGGGTGAGAGCACCTTCCGGACACGCCAAGCATGTGGGTTCCGTGCCCGGTCCGGGCACAGACAGAAGTCAACCAGTGACGGCATCAATACGTGGGCCCCAAATCGATGCTCCCCCCTTCTCTCTCTAAAACCAGCCCGTCAATAAAATGGTGCGCCCACATCCATTCCCCCAAACGTCTCATAAATATTTCCTGTGCGTGACTCCGTGACGCGCTTTCATAAAACGTAGGCGTCAGCAGCTGATGCTTCACCAAAGGTTTCCCGTTCCACCGCCATGGGTTGGCGACACGGTGTCCTCCTGGGGCCTGGCCGTGTCACCCGCCCGCCCTCGGCATGCCGGCGGGGAGAAACGTGTCACCATGGGCCTGGCCGTGTCACCCGCCCGCCCTCCGCATGCCGGCGGCGGAGAAGGTGGCTGCAACCAGCTTAGACGCCCCTCCTGCGAGTTGGCGTGGCCCTCGGCTGAAGGCCCGGCAGCGGGCGCTGTGAGGGTGAGCACACCTGTCGCATCCACGGGACACGCGGGTCCTCCTCGGCCTCCAGAACCGCCCCCTCTGGTGCTGGTGAGGACAGGACGCTGCTGGCGGCCAGGGGCCCTTTGCCCAGACGCATCCTTTGGGGGACGCATCCCGAGCGCTCCCAGAGCCCCGCTCTGCACCTGCTGACGTAGGATCCCGCTGGATCCCGCTGGATCCCGCACACGGACGGCAGACTGCGTGGGGAGAGATGGCGCGGACAGCAGCAGCCGTGCAGACGGGCCCGGACAGACCCACGGGTGCCTGAGAAGATTCTGGAAAGGCGGACCAGGGAAACCAGAGCGGAAGAGACCGCGCTTGGGTGGAAACCCTTCCTCCCCGCGTGAGGCCGAGCCTCCTGCTGTTCCATCTTTGCATTTGAGAGCACGGCGGTCTCTTATCTTGTTTAAATAGGAGGCGTCCCACGCGGGCCCTCCGATCAACGGGCGCGGAAACGGCGCGGCCGCGCTCCGGAACGCTGCGCCCACGCCGGGCCCGTGTTTGGCCAACGCCGGCGCTAACGGAGCCAGGGGAGCGCAGGGCGAGGGAGCCTGTGGGAGGCAGAGACTGCACGTGTGTTACCCATCCACACACACACGCATACCCCACACCTGTGAACTCACCCTGACAATGCACACATGCAGGCACCCACACACATGCATGCACATATTCAGCGGATATCCCACATACATGTGTACACACATGCAGACACCCCAGACACGTAAACACACTCACCTACAAACCAGCACCCTCGTAGCCCCGTCACCGGAAACTCACACCATCTGACACATCTGCGTGTGGCTGCGGCCTCCACTGTCAATCATGAGAGCACACGCCGAGAGTCAGGCCCTGTGGCCTGGGAACCTTCAATCAATGGAACCTTTCAAAGCTGAGGCTTCCCAAAGCTGTATCACATATGTATTCAATGGGGAGGTTAATTGAATAATTGATCACTCGGTAGCGATTCAGTGCTCTCTGGCTCTCTCTGGGTGGCCTCGGGATACGGTGTGGTAGATATTTATCCATTTATCAGTCACCGCTGCCTCATGCAGTCACCTGACCCCCGAACCCGGGCCTTCCTCTGTGCCCTCTGCCGTCAGAGGCCCCGGGCGGACGGGACGGCTGTTTCCCCGCCATGACTGCGGAGAGAAGGCGAGCGAGGGGCCGGTCACCAGCTCGCTCGCAGCCTTCCCCGACATCAGACACAGCGGGAGGGACCGCCCGCCCGCCCGCCCGCAGGACGCTCCGAGCAGCCACGCTCACGGGGGCCCGTGGCCGCGGGGACGACACGCCGCCAGCTGTCCCCCCCGCGACATCGGCGGCAGGCGCACCCCCTTCTGCCTGTTCCTCTCCAAACGCGGGGCCTGAGGACAGCCGGCGCCAGGCCCCTCCGAGAAGCGGTGGCCCCGCCCGTCACTGCTGGTTAGCAAGTCCCCATGCCAACGGCTCCTTTAAAGGGTGTCGACGGAGTGTTAAGAAATCACCACCCGCACGTACCTGCACACAACTGCATGCACTGCTCAGGCCTGCACACACCTGCACACAACTGCACATATCTGCATGCATCTGTACATGCTCACACACACCTGCTTGCACCTGCTCACACCTGCACACAACTGTATGTACCTGCTCACACCTGCATGCACCTGTACATGCTTGCACACACCTGCACACACACCTGCACACGTCTGAGTCGGAGGGGCGGGGCCAGGAGGCCTGACCGTGCTCTGGAGGGATCCCTGCACGCCCCAGCAGAGCCGTGTCCGTGTGGAGCGTCAGCCTGTCACCCGGAGCTCAGAGCGCGTCTGGAGAGGAGGCTGCGCAGGCCCCGCCAGAGGCGGACAGGCCCGGACTCTGCTCACACCCAGGACGGCTCGCCCACCGAGGGACGGGGAGCAGACACGGTGCTTCCTGCAGCGCTGCCGGCCGGTCTGCCTCTCAGTCACTTCTCAGGCTGTGCCTGCAGCCACGGAGGGCGAGGGGCGAGGGGGCGGGGGGCGAGGGGGTGAGGGGGCGAGGGGACGGGGGGCGAGGGGGCAAGAGGGCAGGGGGTTGAGGGGGCGAGGGGCGAGGGGGCGAGAGGGCAGGGGGTTGAGGGGGCGAGGGGACGGGGGGCGAGGGGGTGAGGGGGCAGGGGGTTGAGGGGGCGAGGGGCGAGGGGGCGAGGGGGCGAGGGGTGAGGGGGTGAGGGATGAGGGGGCGAGGGGTGAGGGCGAGGGGCGAGGGGGGAGGGGAGGCGGGGGGAGGGGGCGAGGTGGTGAAGAGGTGAGGAGGCGGGGGGGAGGGGGGGAGAGATGAGGGGGCGGGGGTGAGGGCGAGGCCCTCGGGACAGCACACACGGAGGACCCGGGCCCGGCTGCACCCGGGAGCCCAGGGAGGGCAGCCCAGGAGGGTCAGTGGAGAAGCCGAGGAGGAGCGGCCAGGGCGGCAGAAAGCAGAGCCGGGACAGTGCCCGGGAGCCGGGCCCAGCGCCCCGTGGAGTGGCTGCCTCCGGGCCCGCCTGGGCTCAGCGTGGAGAGGCCGCCCACGGCCCGGGCCCTGCGAACGTGTGGGCTCGGCCCGGCGCCCTCGCCCGCACTCGCCGGCGTCAGCTGAGGCGCACGCTTTAGAGCCCGGGAGCCGCCTCTCCTAGGAACACGGGAGGACGGTCACCGTCCGGGGGCGGCGCGGCGGCGAGGAGCGCTCAGGTGGCGGGGCTCCGCTTGCCGGTAATTGCCGCGGGCCCGGGCCATCTCTCGCTTATAATGAGCGTTAAAAGAGTTTGTGCATCATCACTCCATATGAGTTCCCAAGTTATTACCCGAGGCCGGAGCGGCGGGTGAATGGCCGCCCCCGGTCCGCCCGCCGCCCCCGGTCCGCCCGCCCCCCGGCCTCGGGAAACGGGGCGCGGACAGACCTCGCCGGCCGGCGGGGCTCGGAGAAGGGGGTCGCTCCGCCGCGTCTGAGGGGAGACCGCCTCCAGCACTTGTGCCGGCTCTCCACATTTTTCTGTTTCTGTTTCAAAGAAACGCTATTGAACCAGGGGCTTAAGCTGCACACACAGCTCTGAGCACAAAGGGCCCGGCTCTCAGGCAGGCCCGGCCCAGGGCTGGGCCCATGGTTGGCAAACTCGTCCGTCCACGGAGCCAACTATCAGCAGGACCGCGACGGACATGTCTCCGGAGAGCCGCATTTTTAAACTTAAACGTCTCCTAACGCCACTTCTTCAACACGGACTCGCCCGGGCCGTGGCGTTCTGTGGAAGAGCCGCCCTCCAGGGGCCAGAGAGCCGCCTGTGGCTCCAGAGCCGCAGCCCTAGCCTCCTCGCGGCCCAGGGTTGCACGGCGGGGTTCAGAGCCCAGTGCTTAGCGGCAACAACTATGACTCCGCGGAGGAGAGGCCCCTGTGGAAACCCGAAAACAAGCATCGCTGCAGAGACAAGGAGCTGACAATCTCGAAGGGATGTTTTAAATGCCGGAGAGGTGGGGGGGGGGGGGGGCAGCGTGTTAATGGAACCCGGTCACGGGGACCCCCATCCCCCATCCCTCCCCCGGCCGGGGCAGTGGGTGCTGCTCCCGGGCTCCGCTGAGCCTTTTTGTGCGTCAATCCCAGCATTCTGTGCTGCTGGGCCACACCTGCCGCCGCCGGGCCCAGCGGGCGCCGAGAAGAGGGAGGTCGGGAGAGGCAGCTGCACAAACAGAGCCGGGGCCGGGGAGCCCCCCTGGCGTCCCCGCGAGCACGCGGCCCGTGGAGGGGCTCGGAGGGGCTCGGGGCCAAGTTCTACACCGGCTCCTGGGCTGGGCCTCCTCCCCGGGCCTGGCCTCCCTTCCTGGGCCCCGGCCTCCCTCCCCGGGCCCCGGCCTCCCTCCCTGGGCCCGGCCTCCTCCCCGGGCCCCGGCCTCCTCCCCGGGCCCCAGCCTCCCTCCCCGGGCCCCGGCCTCCCTCCCCGGGCCCCGACCTCCTCCCCGGGCCCCGGCCTCCCTCCCCGGACCCCGGCCTCCCTCCCCAGGCTTGGCCTCCCTCCCCGGGCCCAGGCCTCCCTCCCTTCACCCCGGCCTCCCTCCCCGGGCCCCGGCCTCCTCCCCGGGCCCCGGCCTCCCTCCCCGGGCCCGGCCTCCCTCCGTGGGCTCAGCTGTCCTGCCCTCTCTCCCCTGCCGAGGGAGGGGATGCTGGCCTCCGAGGGTCCTGCCAGACCCCTGAAGCCCCCTGCCTCCTCCGGAGCAGCTGGGGGGAGGCTGTCTCTGCACACACGTCTTGGGGAGAACGTGCAGGTCTCCTCGAGGCCTGACTGTTGTGCGTCAGGTCTGCCTCCCCCGCCCCTGTCACAGCCACGGACACAGCCACAGTCACAGCCACGGACACACCCTCAGTCACAGCCTCGGTCACAGTCCCCGTCACAGCCCCCGTCACAGCCACGGACACAGCCCCGGTCACAGCCACGGTCAGGGAGCTGCGACAGGGACACGGCCCCTAATAGCGGGCTTCCCGGCGCTCTGCTCCGGCCCGTCCTGTCGGTGCCTCTCGCCCCGACCGCTAGGCCTTCCCCTGACGCACGGCGCCCTGCCCGGCCTCCGCCCGGTGTTTCTACGGGGGAGGAGGGCGCTGCCATTGGAGCCGGACTGCCCCCGAGTGGAGCCGAGCCGGCACGCAGGACCCGCGCCCCGCGGCGTGGAGCCGCCTGCCGCTCGCTTCTCTAAGGCGGACCCGCCGCACAGCCACCTGCTCTGCCGACGGCACCAAACGGCGCCGATGGACGGCGAGGGCGGAAGCTCCCTGGTCCTGCCAGAACCAGAACCGGCACCAGCACCAGCGGACGGAGACTCAGCCGCGGGAGGAGCCCAGGAAGAACCCACAGAACTCAGGCCGTGGGCAGTTTCCTGCGAGGCCCAGTGCAGGGGGGCTTCACGGGACCCTGGGACGCCCGCTCGGAAGCCAAGCCCCGCAGCTGCTTTCCGGGGTGCAGGCTCTCTCCCTGAACCGACCCCGCTTCTCCCCCACCGACCACCGCCCGGTCACCAGGCCCGCCCCCCCATCAGGCTTGGAGGAGCGTTCCCGCCGCGGGCCACTAGGGGGCGCCCGCGCCGCGCGGCCCGGGCCGCTGGCAGGATGAACACATTAATTTGCGATGAGATAATTTTTGACGTAAATGTAAAATGGTGCCCATTCGGACTCCGTAATGAAGCATGGTGCGTTTCGGCGGCTCCTAATTTGACGAGTTAAATGACTCCATTACGTGTCTAACAGACAGAAGCAAATAATTTCTGGTCAGTTGATGTTCACTTATCCGTGTCATCTTTGCCCTGAAAAATAAAAGCCTCTCATCCACCGTTCCTTTGTCTTAGGGCCTTTTTCCCTCTTTTCTCTTCCTTTTCCCCCCCCTCTCTCTTTTTCTTTGCTTTTTCGTTAAGACTTTGAACGCAAATAGACTCAGTGAATCCGGACGAAAGCAGTGCCCGGCAGCCACGGACACGTGCACACACACACATCAGAGGTCCCTTTGAGGGGAGCCGGACACGGGACACCCCCGCCTGACCCGCCCCCCCTGAGCCCGGAACTGGGCTCCCGGGGGTTCAGGGTGGGCCTGGGGGAGAAACAGGTGTCCGCCCCTCACGTCCACCGTCCTCCCCGTCCACGCGGCCGAGTGACTTTGAACGCGTTTGGCACGTTGTCAGGGGTGCATGTTCCCATCGCGACAAAAAAAAAAAGAGAGAAAAACAGCTTTCACAAATACCCAGTGAAGAAAGATTTGCCCAAAGGGGGGGGGTGGCGGTTAATATTGAATCTTAATGGTCCTCACTGAAGGCTTTTTCTCGGCTGGAAACAAGCGGGAACGAAAGCGTATCGGCTTACACCCGGTGAATGCATATTAGCAGGCGCAGCTGCGTGCGGCCCCTAAGAGCCTGTGATTAAGTTATGGGGTATCGTGTCCCCCGCGCCCCCTCCCATCGGCCGCCCCGGCAGACAAAGCTTTCTCGCTGTCGGCCTATTAGATGACAGAGCGTCCGGTTAGGAAATGTGCAAGCAATTACGGCGGCACCTGTGTCCCGCCCGCTCCCGCGCCCCCAGAGCGCCCCTGGGACGGGCGGGCGCCGCCCGGGACCGCTGTCTGGGCGCGGGGGCGGGCGGGGGCCGTGGGTGCTGGGCCTCGGTCGTGGGGAGCGCGGGCCCCGGCAGCTGGAGCGGGAGGAACCCCACATTGGCAGGGACCCGGCCTCCTCCGGCCGCCCACACGGGCACCCGGCGGTTGGCACCATTTGGGCTCCAAGAAGGGTGGACGGCGCTGGTTTTCCCCGAAGCCACGAGCTGTCTGACTCCGTTAGATCGCTTTACACTCGGGCTGGAGGGCGTGTCTGCGCCGCCGTCACCGAGCTCGGAGCCCGGTCCCCCGGGTGCAGACCCGGCCCCCGGGGAGCCGGGCCCGGGCTGTGGGCGGCAGGGGCAGCAGGACTGCGTGTGGCTCACGGCTTCCCGCTGAGATGTCCGACTTCTCTGTGTCCGGGGAGTGGCCCGGGGGCCCGACTCAGCCCACGTGTCCGTGGGGAGGGGCCATGTCCGTGGGGGAGGGACCCCCGTGTCCATGGGGGAGGGGCGGGTGGTGGGAAGGACCTCGCCTCCAATGGGTGTCATTTGGGGCCTGAGTGGCGTGGGGCGACCACTGAGGACACGCAAAGGAGGCGTGTGCCTTGGTGCCCGGAGCGGGGCCAGAGCGGGGCCCTCCGAGGGCAGGCATCTTGGGGGGGCGCCCCCCGCAGGACAGGGCAGGAGGCATTCAAGGGTCTGCAGGCCGACCCTCGGGGACCAGCGGAAGCGGCTTCGGGGCGAGAGCAGCAGGGACCCCGGGGCCGTCAGCAAACAGCTCCGACCCCCGGGCCACGCAGACGGGCCGTGGCGGGCCTCACACCGCCCCGGCGTTTAACAGGGACGGGGTGGGGGGACCCCCGCGCGCCGGCGGAGCCGGGAGGAGACACGGGCGCCGCTAATCAGCGACCAAACAGGGAGAGTTACGATTTAATTAAAGATATTCAGCATGGGTTCACAAAAGGGAGGCCATACGTAACAGAACTAATAGAATATTTTGAAAAAGTAACAAAAAGGAATTGGAGAGGGAAGCCAAGGGTATAATTTACCGGGACCGGGCGGAGGCGGCGGGGGGCTGCCCCGGGCTGCGCTGGGAGGGGCTTCGGGTGAGCGTGGGGGCCGGGGGCTCCGTGGGCCAGGCCCCGCGGGGACGCCCGGGCGGAAGGCGTGAAGTTAATATTTCGGAGCGGCCGCGCCACCGGGCCTGAGGCGGTGGGAGGAAGAGGCACCGGTGAAGGCCGTGTGCTCGCCTCCCGGACAAAACCAGCAGCCGCCCCGTTACCACGGCAGCAAAGCCGTCCTCAGAACCGGCCTTAGCACAGGCCCGGCCGCCTGGCTCCGTGAGCGAGCGCCGGCCCACGGCCCGGAGGTCAGGGCCCGGGCCCGGCCGTGGGCTGCACCTGACGCCCAGGCCACTGGGAACCCCCGCCCCCGTGCGTCCCCCCCCCCCCCCGGGAACGGGGCATCAGCCATCCCAGCCGCCTGCCCCTCACATGTCCGTCCCGCGTGGCGGACCCGCTGCTGAGGGCTGGGGAGGTGCCTGCCCCCAACCCGCCTCACCCCAGACAAGCCCGTGCGCCGTCCCCACAAACCCACCCCTACACTCGCAGCCTCAGTCCTCTCCTTCCCGGGGAGACCGTCTCCAAAGGAACCGGCAAGAGCAAGTTCACGGAAACAGCACGCTTACCCACACGCTCTGTACACGGGAGGGAGCTGGATGCGACGCCGGCCAGGCCGATGTGCGTCACAAACAAACTCTGATTTGTGGGCCCCACGGGTCCCCGCCGAGAGTCTGTCTGAACTCGGACTGAGCTGCCTGGCCGTGCGGCTCAGGGACAGAGCGCGGACCTACGAACCAGGAGGTCCCGGTTCAGTTCCCGGTGAGGGCACAGGCCGGGGGGGGGGGGGGGGGGCCTCCCTCCCCATAGGGGGCGCGCAGGAGGCAGCCGGTCCATGGTTCTCTCTCCTCATTGACGTCTCTCTCTCCCCCTCTCCCTGCCTTTCTGACATCAATAAAAATATGTTTTAAAAAAGTAAAAACTAGGGCTGCGCTCACAGAGCATCGGAGACGAGATCTGGGGCCAGAACTCGGGTGAACCGGCTCTGTGGCCCCTTGCGTGTGGCTCTTCCACAAAACACCTCGGCCTGGGCGAGTCTGTGTTGAAGAAGTGGCGTTAGAAGAAGTTTAAGTTTAAAAAATGTGGCTCTCCGAAGGAATGTCCATCGTTGTGCTGTTGGTATTGGGCTCTGTGGACGAGTGAGTTTGCGAACCGCTGGCCCTAAAGTGATGGACAGTTTAAAAGCACAATGCGTGACTTTGGTAAAAATAAAAAATAAAAATTTACCAGGCCTGTGAGAAAGAAGACCCCATAACAGCAGCAGGGATTAAACTCCTTAAAGTTTAAGCGTCTCGCAGACTTTAAAATAAGACTTTGCATTTAAGAAAATAGACATTCAAGAAAATAACCACAGGCAAAGACTTTTGCGGAAAATTAGAATCTTAAAGAGAAATCGGCTGGTCACTCCCGAGCTAAGAAGCAGGGTCTGAACTAAAGCTAGTGTTTCTGAGACGCCTGGGAACCCATCGCTGAGCCACTGGGTGCCCGTGACTCCGGTGTGGTCTCTCAGGAGACCCGTGTGGACCGGTCACAGCCACGGACGCTGGCCCTCACTGGTGCCAGGAGAGTCCGCAGCCGCTGCGCAGGAAGTGCTGGGGGCGGGCAGCGGGGCACAGGGGCGAGCAGCGGGCCCGGCATGGGGGCAGGGGCCTGCTGCACCGGACGCCCTCCGAGGGGCGCGTGGGGACCTGAGCACCATCTGCTGCGGAGAGTGACATGGGAGCACCCCCCCCCCCAGCTGCTCCTCCATCGGCCCTGCTCCCTCGAGTCCACACTCCTGAGGAGCCCCCATGCCCTTCTGCTACCTGCGCCCGGCCGGGCGCCTGGGCGAGGGAGTCACTCCGAGCGCCGGGCCCTCCCTGGGACAGAACCCACGCCTCCCTCGCTTTGTCCAGATGATAACAAACACAAAGCAGCGACGACATCCAAACAGACGCTCGGCTCCAAACAGAGCCGATGGCCGCCTTCCCCAGGTGCTGCTCACCAGGCACGGCCGTGCCAGCGCTGAGCCGGCTCCAGGCGCCATATGCCGCTCTCCTCAGCCCATGTGGGCGGGCCCGTGCGGGGGGCCCTGCGTGCTCGGCAAGGCAGGCGGGACACAGCAGTGTGCACATGCACACACACACTTATGCACACGCACACACACACATTCAAAGTCACCCACACCCACACACACGCACACACACACACTTATGCACACGCACACGCTCACACATTCAAATACATACACACAGTCACACACACTCACACACTTATGCACATGTACACACTCTCACACATTCAAAGACATCCACACACTCAAATACACACACACACACACACAATCTCACACAAATACACACACACACAATCTCACACACACACACACACACAGTCTCACACAAATACACACACACACAATCTCACACACACACACACACACACCATCTCACACAAACACACAATCTCACACAAATACACACACACACACACACACACACAATCTCACACAAACACACGGGTATTGAACGGAGGGACCGCAGGGAGACGAGCACACACAGGACATCCCCGGGCTTCCTCCTCTCCGGGCGCTTGGCAATCTTTGGTCAGCGGGACCTGGCTGCCCCAGACCCCCGTGGCGGAGGTGCTGGGCGCCCCGGGAGCACGGAGAGGGAGCCCGCCTCCGTGGGGAGCTGGCACGGGCAGGCCTCCGGGGCTCTCTCTTCCTCCGTCTCCTGACGGGGATCTTAGGCTCGCCGAGCCCTCCGCCAGAGCCGCGCAGGCGGGCGCCGAGGGACATATGGTGCTCGCCCGGTCCATATGACTGGCTGAGCGTCGACCACCACTGTTGATACAATACATCACGTTCCCCTCAATATTGTGACAGCGACCGTCACTGAGCTGAGATCGCTGTCAGACGCGGCCTGCCAGCCTACGGCGCCGCCCGGCGCGCCAGCCCGCGCCTCCGCCAGCGGGACCCCGCTCGGTGCCCGGCGACACGGGGAGGGAGCGGGCTGCGGTGCCAGCAGGGCTGCAGCCGGCCCGGGGCCGGGCGGGGGTGGGGTGTCCCGGGGCGCACACCGGACACGGGTCCCGGGAGGGGAGGGCACGCGGCTCCAGGCCTGTGCGGGAGGACACGGGCAGGAGGCCCGCAGGGCGCTTCCGATCGGAGAGGACAGGCCGCGGCGTCGCCGGGAGGGGCAGCGGCTCCTCCGAGTCCACCCCGCCCGCGGCCCCGCCTGAGCTCGGGTCTGAGGTCGGGGACCTGGCCGGGGCCTCCCCAACGGGAACTGAGAGCTTCCTGCAGGCCCCGTGGATCGGCCACGCTCCTCTCAGGCCCGGTCACCGGGAGCCCGGGGCGCAGGCCGGGCAGGGGCAGGGGGCATCGTGGCCCGGGAACCGCGGTGCCGGTCCAACAGGGCTGACCTCCCCCCCGCGGCCTGCGTCCAGCCCCACCCACCCTGTGCCCACGCGGCCAGTCCTGCCCCGGCTCCTGAAAAGATACCCGGGGCCCGGCCGGCGTGGCTCAGTGGCTGAGCTTTGACCCATGAACCAGGAGGTCAGGGTTCAATTCCCCGTCAGGGCACTTGTCCAGGTTGCAGGCTCCAACCCCAGGAGGGGGCGTGCAGGAGGCAGCCGATCACTGATTCTCTCATGGATGTTTTGCTCTCTCTCTCTCCCTCTCCCTTCCTCTCTGAAACCAATAAAAATAGGTTTAAAACCCCAAAGATAATCTGATTGAGTAGATATATATATATATATATATATATATATATATATAGAGAGAGAGAGAGAGAGAGAGAGAGAGAGAGAGAGAGAGACTGTGATCTTGGCCCCATGGGCTCTCCCGTGGGCTCTCCCGTGGGCTGTGTCCTGGGGGCTGTGTCCGATGGGGACAGGCCTCCTGGGTGTCCTGGGGGGTCTCACACGCCTGAAAAGCCAACCATGCCCCTCTCCTTACGGAGCCTCCGGCCTCGGCCACGCCCTCCACGACTCAGACAGAGGGCGTGTCCTCCTTCGCGGAGAACGTCCCAGTCACACAGAGGAGCGCCCTGCCAGGGCTCCGGCTAACGGGAGGGCGTCTCAACCACGACCCACTCGCGGCCCACCGCGCACTCGTGGGCCCCACGCCCCACCCGTGGCCCTGAGGGCGGGCGTGCAGGCCAGCGGCGGCCTCTGGAGGGACCTGGTGTCTCCTCAGTCCCTGAAGAGAAGCCTGAGGGGCCTCTGGCCTCCAAAGCCTGCATCCTGCTGGCCCACGGGGGTGGGGGTGGCACAGCACCGTCTTCCCTCTGCCCTCGGGAGCCTGCCTGTCCCTGGAGACGGGCCCACGGCCCCGGTGGGGTGGGGGCAGCCGGGCCAGCCCTGGGTGGCGGGGCCTCAGCACGGCCTGGCGCCGTCCCCGGCTGGCAGCCCGACTTCCCCCCGACTGTCTCCCGGCACAAAGAGGGCGGCCTGGCGCGCCGCGGAAGCGGGCGTGGGCGGCAAGGTGACTGCACACTCCAGCTCGCTGCGCCAACGCGGCTCACACCTGAGCGCCAGATGCTCCGAGCAGATGGCCGGGGCGGGCACGCCGGCTCCGGAGAACCAGCCACGAGGCGGCCCCGTGCCCACGCCCGCCCAGCCTCCGCTCCCGACGCCGGGCAGGCCGGAGCCCAGGCCCTGCCTCCGGGGGATCCCAGGCCCGCCGCTGGCCGCCCGCCGGGCGCAGGCCCCTGCCCGCGGAGGCCTCCCCGGCCTCTCCCCGGACGCCTGTGGGTCGGCAGGTGCATCTGCTTCTGCTCCAGAAGGTCCCAGTAAATGTGATTCATTTGCAAATTAATTTTTCAGCAAGTGGCCGGCTGAGCAATAAAAGGGAGCCTCCTGCGGAGCCTGGGCAGCCATGGCGACAGCCCCGGGCCCTTCCACTGACCTTGGCCCCAGGGCCGGTCCTGACAAGGACCCGCCGCCCGGGAGGTCTGAGCGGCCACAGGAGCGGCGGACAGAGGGAGGGCCGTGCCAAGGAGAGATCCTGCAGCGGGGGGGTGATGCTCTCTCAGCAGCTGCGCTGGCAGGGACTGCAGGCCAGGGCTGGCCTGACCGGGCCCCCTTTCTCTCCCAACAAGCCTGTGTTCTCGCGTGCCCATGCAGACACGCAGGGCCCACGCAGACACGCAGCGCCCACGCAGACACACAGGGCCCACACAGACATACAGGGCCCACGCAGACACGCAGCGCCCACACAGACACAAGGCGCCCACACAGACACAAGGCGCCCACACAGACACGCAGCGCCCACACAGACACGCAGCGCCCACACAGACACACAGCGCCCACACAGACACGCAGCGCCCACACAGACACACAGGGCCCACACAGACACGCAGCGCCCACACAGACACACAGGGCCCACACAGACACGCAGCGCCCACACAGACACACAGCGCCCACACAGACACGCAGCGCCCACACAGACACGCAGCGCCCACGCAGACACGCAGCGCCCACACAGACACACAGGGCCCACACAGACACGCAGCGCCCACACAGACACGCAGCGCCCACACAGACACGCAGCGCCCACACAGACACGCAGGGCCCACACAGACACGCAGCGCCCACACAGACACACAGCGCCCACACAGACACACAGGGCCCACACAGACACGCAGCGCCCACACAGACACACAGCGCCCACGCAGACACACAGGGCCCACACAGACACGCAGCGCCCACACAGACACACAGGGCCCACGCAGACACGCAGCGCCCACACAGACACACAGGGCCCACACAGACACGCAGCGCCCACACAGACACGCAGCGCCCACGCAGACACACAGGGCCCACACAGACATACAGGGCCCATGCAGACACGCAGGGCCCACGCAGACACGCAGCGCCCACGCAGACACACAGGGCCCACACAGACATACAGGGCCCACGCAGACACGCAGCGCCCACACAGACACAAGGCGCCCACACAGACACAAGGCGCCCACACAGACACGCAGCGCCCACACAGACACGCAGCGCCCACACAGACACACAGCGCCCACACAGACACGCAGCGCCCACACAGACACGCAGCGCCCACGCAGACACGCAGCGCCCACACAGACACACAGGGCCCACACAGACACGCAGCGCCCACACAGACACGCAGCGCCCACACAGACACGCAGCGCCCACACAGACACGCAGGGCCCACACAGACACGCAGCGCCCACACAGACACACAGCGCCCACACAGACACACAGGGCCCACACAGACACGCAGCGCCCACACAGACACACAGCGCCCACGCAGACACACAGGGCCCACACAGACACGCAGCGCCCACACAGACACACAGGGCCCACGCAGACACGCAGCGCCCACACAGACACACAGGGCCCACACAGACACGCAGCGCCCACACAGACACGCAGCGCCCACACAGACACGCAGCGCCCACACAGACACGCAGGGCCCACACAGACACGCAGCGCCCACACAGACACACAGCGCCCACACAGACACACAGGGCCCACACAGACACGCAGCGCCCACACAGACACACAGGGCCCACGCAGACACGCAGCGCCCACACAGACACACAGGGCCCACACAGACACGCAGCGCCCACACAGACACGCAGCGCCCACACAGACACGCAGCGCCCACACAGACACGCAGGGCCCACACAGACACGCAGCGCCCACACAGACACACAGCGCCCACACAGACACGCAGCGCCCACACAGACACGCAGGGCCCACACAGACACGCAGCGCCCACACAGACACGCAGCGCCCACACAGACACGCAGCGCCCACACAGGCACGCCTTGCCGTTTTACAGACGGGTAGAGACCCCCTGCCATGTGGAGAATGCCGGGACGTACCGGGCTGGATAAACATGTTCCAGGGCCGGGTGGATGAGGCCGCGGACGGAGGGATGACGATGGAGGAGGAGACCTGCCCCAGCTGTGAGAAGAGCCTGTTACACATTTGCCTGACACGGCCCCCAGCCCACAGCCCCGGCCGCCTCCCCCGGGGTGCCAGGCCCCCTCGGGGTGCCCCTGCCTGTCCATCTCGCTCTCTGCCCAACAGGCGGCCGTGAACGAAGGTGGCCCCGAGGAGAGGGCCAGCGGGCACGGAGACTCCGGCCGGCCCCGCGCCAGGAGCAGGGATGCAGGCTGCGAGGGCTGGGGCCTCGGGAAGGGGTCCCGCCGAAGAGAAAGCAGCGGCTCCTGACTTGGGGCCCGGAGCGTGCAGGTCCGGCCGCTGGTCTGATGTCCACATTCCGGTGTGACCGTGTTTCTCCGTCCCCAGGCCCAGTCACCGCGGAAGGACGGGGGCGGGGGGCGCGGAGCCGGCGGCAGGGGGGCCCGGCCGCGGGCTGCCGTCCCTGGCTCCCTCCGCTCCTCCGCCCGCGTCACCTGCCCTTCTCACTGGTCATTAAGGAGCACCTGCGCCTGCAGGCGGCACGGGGGGCCGGCGCCACGGCGGACACGGCCCCCAGCCCACAGCCCCGGCCGCCTCCCCCGGCGTCCCCCCGGGGTGTGCGGGGCCTGGGGTGGGGGACGGCAGGACCCGCTCCATGGAGGCCGCAGCCCTCCCCGTGCCAGCCGGCCAGCCTGCCAGCCAGCTCGCTCACAAGTGAACAGCTTGTAGCCCCATGAAAACCAATGGATGGAACAAATTGTATTAAATTATGTAAAATGCTACTAAAGAGCACATTCTACCAGCGAAGAGAAAAAATAACCCCTAAAACCCCACTCTAATGACAAAGGATAACGAGGGGCAGGAATGCTAAATGGTCCTGATACTTGAAGCCCCAGCCCTGGGCCATGGCGGGCACCGGGATGGACCCCGCGCGGGTCAGCCGGCCTCACTGTCCATTCGTCCCAAACACGGGCCTCTCCCGCCTGCTGCCCCCTGACCCAGGGGGGAGCCTGCTGGGCCTCTGCCCCCACGTGAGGCCTGGGGGTAAAACACACACAGCACCCTCCCCACAGCCGAAAACACCGAGGACTCGGGCAGGGCCCCAAACAGCCTCCCATCCGAGGGCCTGGTCTTAAAAAGGGCCTGGTGAGCCCGGCGGGCAGGGCTCAGGGTGAGCGTCGACCTAGGACCCTGGAGGTCAGGGTTCGAATCCCGGTCAGGGCTCATGCCCGGGTTGTGGGCTCCATCCCCAGGGCGGGGTGTGCAGGAGGCAGCCGGCCCATGATTCTCTCTCCTCATGGATGTTTCTATCTCTCTCCCCCTCACCCTTTCTCTCTGACATCAATTTTTTAAAAAAAGAAGTAATTTAGAAAATGAACACTAAAACGAAGGGAGAAGTGTGAGGGGCGCGTCCGTCTGTCCCTCCGCCAGGCAGATCCCGAGTCCGGACAGCGGTGTGGGCGGCGCTGCCCGGGGCGGAGGTCCGGGCGCGGAGGCCGAGGCCAGCGGGGTGAGGCTGAGCGCCTTCGCCCGGAGGACAGGCCCAGGGACCTTTGCTGTGGGCTGGACCTGCTCCCGGAAACGCCTCCTAAAGGGCAGGGTTGGCCCTGCGGGGGGGGGGGGGGGGGCGCTGGCGCCCTTTAATGCACAGCAGACGGCCCCCACCAACACACCCGGCTCAGGCTCCCGCCGGAGCCGGGAGCCGCAGGGAGCGCTCTCTGCCCGCGGGGAGTGGGGGCTCACGCGCAGCCCCCCAAGGCGAGCGAGCTCGGAGCCCCCGCTCCGCTGAGTCCTCCGTCAGCGTCCCCGGGCTGGAACCGGGGGGGAACGGTCCAGGCCGCTTTCTTTCCTTCCTTCGTTTTCATTTTCCATTTTATACCGATTTTCTGGCCAATCCTCACCCGGGATATTCTTTCCATTGGTTTTTAGGGAGAGTGTGAGGGAGGGGGAGAGACGGAGAGAGACAGCGATGTGAGAGAGACACACACGTGGGCGGGCTGCCTCCCGCACGCACCCCAACCAGGACCAGGGAGGGAGCCTGCAACCCAGGGTCGTGCTCTGGACCAGATGAGAACCCGTGACCTCCAGCCTGTGCCCCCTGCACTAACCACTGAGCTAACCAGCCAGGGCCAAACCGTTCTGGTTTAAGGCACGTGGATCAGGATGAGGAGCCCGAGGGCGGGGCGGGGTGTGGCATGGGGGGGGTGTCCTGTGAGGCTGTGAGGGTGCCCCAGCCCCTCTGGGTCCCTGGCGGCTGCAGAGTATGTTTCCAGGTCACGCTCAGAGGTTTCACCGCCACCTCCCCCCGGTGGCTCCCAGGAGTGGGCTCAGGCACCCCGAGCCTCTCCCTTCCCACCCCTTTTCTTTCTTTTATAAAAAAAATACAAATGTTTGTTGATTTCAGAGAGGAAGGGAGAGGGAGGAAGAGAGAGAAACATCGTGAGGAGAGAGAGTCATGGACGGGCTGCCTCCTGCATGCCCCACGCTGGAGATGGAGCCCACAACCCGGGCCTGTGCCCTGCCCGGGAATCGAACCCTGACCTCCTGGTTCACAGGCGGATGCTCAACCCCTGCGCCACGCCCGCCGGGCCCCAGCCCTTCCCTGAAACCTCGAAGGAGGCCGGCACAGCTCAGCCCCCGAGAGAGGCCCCGAGCCACCTAAATATATAAAAGCCTGAGCGACCGGACAACCGGACGCCTGGACGACTGGCCGGCAGCCATGACGCACACTGACCACCAGGGGCAGACGCTCAGCCCAGGAGCCTGGTGGTCAGTGCGCTCCCACAGCTGGAGCGCCGCTCGCTGGCAGATGGGCGCCAGACGCCGGCTCCTGGCAGCTGGGGCGGCACGAGGCCCCCTCCTCCCCCCCCCCCCTGGACACTCCCCCGCGGACACTCCCCCGCGGACACTCCCCCGCGGACACTCTCCCGCGTGCCCAAGCGGCAGCAGGCCCAGGGGCTGGGTGAGCGGGAGTGACTCCTCCCTCCCCCCCCCCCCCCCCCCCCCCGCCTGCTGCTCGGGGCTGCTCGGCACTGCTCGGCGCTGTGCGGGATGGACGCGGACACCGGCTGGAGCCAGGGAGCTGGCGGTGAAGCCGGGCTGGGGGGGCACGGAGGTCCATGGATCCCCGGGCCAGGCCGAGGGACCGTGCCGGTGTGCGAGCCCGTCCCCGGGCCTCTGGTCTGTAATAACGCACGGAACATAACTAACCCTTTGCTTCCTTCTCAGCGAAAACTTTTTTAAAATTTTTAAAAATATCTTTTGTTGATTTTTTACAGAGAGGAAGGGAGAGCGACAGAGAGCTAGAAACATCGATGAGAGAGAAACAGTGACCAGCTGCCTCCTGCACGCCCCCCACTGGGGATGTGCCCGCAACCAAGGTCCATGCCCTTGACCGGAATCAAACCTGGGACCCTTCAGTCTGCAGATTGACGCTCTATCCACTGAGCTACACCGGTTTCGGCTCAGCAAAAACTTCTTTAACCTGGTGCCTCAGACCCCCCAACAGTAGCCTCTCGCCCCACTTGCCGTCCCCAACCACCAGGTCAGGGCTGCTCCACGAACCCCAAGGACAGACACAGGGAAGGGGGGCCCGGGGACACCCGAATATCAGGCAGGAGGACGGAGCCCCAGGTCCCACTGGGCACCAGCACTGCCTCGCTCCTCAGCCAGAGAATGGGGTGCTGATGGGGGGCCTGCGCTTGCTGGGCGTCTAAAATTCACAGACGGCCACCAGCAAGAGTGAGGCGGGAGCAGTGACACAGGCCTTGCCCGAAGCGGGCAGGCGCCATGCCAGGCCCCAGGTCCCAGGGCCCGCCCTGCCGGCTGGGAGGCCCCTCCCACCGCTGCGCCCTCTGTGTGTCACTCAGGGGGCCGCCACGGGAAATGAGTAACAAGAACACGGTGACGGAAATCACACCTGTCCGACCGCTGACACCCTCCAGACAGTGCACCGCAGACCCCACTGCTCGCCGGGGACGGGGACACTCTGCGCAGCGGCCAGGGCGGACGCAGTGGGGGGAGAGGGGGGATCCTCGAGGGTCACCTGCACCCACAGGCTCCTGCCCGGCCCCCAGGCGCCCGGTTTGCAGCCCAGCAGCTCCTCGGCCACCCTGCGGCCCACAGGTTCCGCTCGGGTTGGCCCACGTGGTGTTGGGGTTTTGGATTAATATCTGAGCCTACACTTAGCCATCATGAAGCTTCATGTGAAGATCAGACATCTGGCTTCACTTTAGAAACTGGAGCTGTGGCGGAAAAAAACAGCACTCATAAAAAAAAAAAAAAAAAAAAAAAAAAAAAAAAAAAAAGCAAGCCCGGCCGGCGTGGCTTCGTGGCTGAGCGTCGACCTATGAACCAGGAGGTCAGGGTTTGATTCCCGGTCAGGGCACAGGGCTCCATCCCCAGTGTGGGGCGTGCAGGAGGCAGCCGACCCATGGTTCTCACTCACCACTGGTGTTTCTGTCTCTCTTTCTCCCTCTCCCTTCCTCTCTGAATTCAATAAATATGTTTAAAAAAATAATATATGATATTTTTTAAAGTGAGGTCCTGGGAGGCAGACCTGTGCTCGCTGCACCCCGGGGAGGCAGAGGGGCGTGGGGAGCACGTGGACGGTGGAAGTGGGACCATCGATGAGGCAGGTCCATCCGACACCCATCCCCGCCCCCCCTCTTCCAACGGGAGCACGGCCTTCCCGGGCCTGAGGGCGGGACACGGCTGGTGGCGAAGAATCCGTGACGCCCCCACACTGGACACAGACACGGACACGGACACGGCCTGAGCCACGGGCACCAATGCAGACACGGAGACTCCGATGGAAAACCAAACCCAGCAGAGACCGAATCACCCGTGTGAACCTGTGAACGAGGAAAAGCACTCGGAGGGAGTGAGGATGGAAAGGAAAACTGCAGCACTTTTGGTTAAAAAAATAATAATAATAATAAAATCACCGCCTCTCCAGGGAGCTAAAGCAATCGTAGGGGGAAATGCTGACGTGGAAACCTTCGTGTGTTCCCTGAGGAGGAAGGCCACCGGGAGCCACGCCTTCCGCCCACGGCGCAGAGCGCAGGAACCGCATCTTCTGCGGGAGAGCGGGCCAGGCTGGCCCCAGGCAGCGGGAAGGAGTGGGAACCAGGAGCCCCCGTCTCTGCAGGGACTCGCCGTGCAGGGCCCGCCCGGCGACCGCGTGCAGCCCGAGCAGACGGCGCTGTCCCTCTAGGCCCGTGGTCGGCAAACCGCGGCTCGAGAGCCACGTGCGGCTCTTTGGCCCCTTGAGTGTGGCTCTTCCACAAAACGCCACGGCCTGGGCGAGTCTATGTTGAGGAAGTGGCGTTAGAAGAAGTTTAGGTTTTAAAAAATGTGGCTCTCCAGAGAAATTTCAACCGTTGTCCTGTTGATGTTTGGCTCTGTGGACTAAGGAGTTTGCCGACCACTGCCCTAGGCCACACGTGGCAATGCCTACAGACTTCTTGACTGTCACCGCTGGGGTGTGGCCTGGGCACCTGGTGGGCAGAGCCAGGGACTCTCAGGGTCCCGGGTTCCCCGGGGGAGGGGGGCAGAGGGCACCTGGATGTCCATGCTGCTGAGGTCGAGAAACACTGAATTATATATATATATTTTTTAAATATGGGTTGTTTTTTAATTTACTTTTTAGAGAGAAAGCGGAAGGGAGAGGGAAAATGATAGAAACATGGATGAGAGAAGCATCATTGATCAGCTGCCTCCTGCACACCCCTCACAAGGGATGGAGCCCGCAGCTTGGGCCTGTGCCCTGACCGGGAATCAAACCAGCGCTCTTGGTTCCTAGGTCGATGCTCAACCCCTGAGCGAGGCTGGCCGGGCTGACCTCTCCTAACAGGCACACAGGAAGGGAAGCACAAATTCACACAATCAGAAAGAATGACAGAGCCACAAATAAACAATAAGTGTGTGTGTGTGTGTGTGTGTGTGTGTGTGTATTTTGTGCAAATCATCCTAAGTAAATCAAACGAATAAAAGTGAAAAAGTGCTTAAAAGTGAAAGTCACCAAAGTTCATCCCATAAAAGAAAGAACTAAAACCGACTGAGCCCCATCACACACACACGCACACGCACATGCACACATACACACACATATGCACATGCACACTCACACACACACACGCACACATACACACACACACATGCACATGCACACTCACACACACGCACACATACACATACTCACACACCCACATACACACACTCACTCACACACACACACACACATGCACACTCACACACACGCACATGCACATATACACTCATACACACATACACTCACACACACTCACACACACATGCACACTCACACACGCACACGCACACATACACACACATGCACACTCACACACACGCACACATACACACACTCACACACCCACATACACACACTCACACACACACGCGTGCACTCACACATGCACACACACACACGCGCACATGCACATATACACTCACACACACACATACACTCACACACACTCACACACACATGCACACTCACACTCGCACACGCACACGCACACACTCACACACGCACACGCGCACACACTCGCACACGCACTCACCAGAACGCAGGGACGGCTGTCAGAGGGCCGCCTCAGAATGCTGGCGGCCCAGATGTTCGCGCTGTTAATTCCATCAATCCTTCAAGACCCGTGACAGCGCCGCTATTTTAACCGTTGGCGGCGGGGAGGGAGGAGGAGCCTCCGAAGCTTCCCCAGGCTGGTGCGGCCTGGACCGCAAAACCCGCACCGACATTTGAAAAAAATCCACTCCCACCCCCTGCTTCCGAGCAGCGAGGCAACCAACGGCCAACGATATTTTACTTATCAATTGTTTTGTTTTTTGTTTTCCCGGCACGCCTTCTCCCCTCATTGCCCTCTCCCCTCCACCCCCCAAATGGAGCTTTAAACAGTGGCTTCGGCAGCTGTGCGTCACAGAATCACAGGTTTCAACCCAATGCAGTTGGTTCTTTAAATAAAAAGATGAGCTGCTGTAGCAAAAGCTGCTGATACGACTCGCTAATTTAATATTTTAATATGCTGCCACGGGGGGGGGGGGGGTGTTGGTCACCTCCATCCCGAAGAGGCATTTTTAAATTTAAACACAAACCCCCGATGGAAACAAACCACCTCACCCGGGGCAGCCGGGGGAAGGCGGGGGGAACGGGGCTCCTGCCGGGGCTCGCACCCGGCGCCGGCCACTCCGGGGCGCCCCCCCCCCCCGCCCCGCGCTCCGGCTGCCCCTCCAGGCGGGCAGAGGGGACACACAGCCGAGCGGCTCCATCAGCCCAGACGGGGGGCGGCGACGCCAGCACTGAGAGCGTGCCGTCCTGGAATGCGCATGAGAGGCGGCGGGGACATCCGAAACAATGAGACGATCCAGGAAGACGGCCAGCTGACCCTGACGGCCAGAGATGGGCGTGTTCGATTCAGCAGATAAATCGGTATTCCTGATCGCCAACGAGACAAACACCTCGGAGAGCAACCCTGATTTACAACGCAGGGCGGTATGGAGGAGAGAGAGAGAGAGAGAGAGAGAGAGAGAGAGGGAGGGAGGGAGGGAGGGAGGGAGGGAGGGAGGGAGGGAGGGAGGGAGGGAGGGAGGGAGGGAGGGAGAGAGAGGAGGGAGGGAGGGAGAGAGGGAGGCAGAATACCTGGAGATCACCCTAAACAGCAATGCCAGGGCCTGTGTAACAGGAAAACAAACAATTGAGCATGACTTCACCACCGACTACGAGACGAAGGCGTGACAGTGTTAATTCTCTGTCCACACCTGCAAATGTACTATTTCCTTATTCCCCCCAAAACAAACAAAAACCCTGCTGAGTGTTTGGAGGGGAGAATCATTTTAAACGGAGGCTAACGATCATAAATAGACGAGAACGAAAATCTGAGCCGAAGGCCAGGTGTCGGGGAGTTCCTTCATCACAGTCGCCGGCGGGTTTGGGACACGCGTGGGGGTGACAGACAGGTCCATGGGCACACAGGCGGGCGCCAGTGGGCAGAAGAGAATCCAGGAACTGATAAAGGTGCCTTTTCGGATCAAATGAGAGAAGGAAGAATTATTGAATAACTGACATTTAGTCCACTGAGCCACTGGGTGGGTGGTGGGAATAAAACACAAAACTGGAACCCAAATCCACTTCCTTCCCCCCAAAATCAAGATGATTCAGGATGGAAAGTTCCAGAAAAATGAGCAATCATTAAAGATACCCTGGAGGTTAATATAAAATCTGGGAGGAAGTCATGACAGATAAAGCTAAGAATAAAAAAAAAAACCTAAAACCTCACCATGATAAAAACGATATAAACAATATCAAAAGGCATATGACAAACTGGGAAAAATATTTATGACACAAATGACAGAAAAGGGCTAATTTCCTTAATATATAATAAGCTCTTACAAACCCGTGAGAAAGATATCAATCATTCACAGGGGGAAAGGGGGGAGGGGGAAGGGATGAAAAGGCAATTCGCAGAAAAGGAGGAGTACGTGACTTATAGGCAGATGGGAAGAGGTTTCCTGTCACTCACAATCACAGACGTGTAAACAGAAACACGGGAAGCCCGTCAGATGGGCAAAGGTTTCCGTCTTTGACTGAGCAAGTCTCTGATTTTGTCCTATCAAAGCGTCTCCTCTCTCTCTTCCTCTCTCTCTCTCTCTCACACACACACACACACACACACACACACACACGCACACACATCACAGGTGGCCAGTTGTAAAAGAGGGAAACGATATAAATAATGATATTCTATTATCATCATCATCATATACAACAAAAGACTAATAAGCAAATCAACCGAACAGCGAAACAAATGGTGGGATGACCAGACGCTATGATGCACACTGACCACTCAGGAGCAAACACTCCACGCAGGAGCTGCCCCCAGCCTGCAGGCCCCAGGCCAGCCAAGACAAGTGCCAGCAGGGCAGGGGGGGCGGGCGAGTGACCTGCCTGTTGCCCCACAGATCGGCCCTGATCATCGGACAGACCTACCTGTGCATGATTTTCATGCACCGACCCTCTAGTATATTACATATGCATATATGAGTATCATACACACTGAGTGGCCAGATGATAGTGATCTCTGAATGCAAAATAATCTGGCCACTCAGTACATATCCTATATTTATTATATAGGATAATAAAAGGCTAATATGCAAATTGTCCCCTCCACCAGGAGTTTGACCAGCAGACAGGCCAACCAACCACCCATGTCCCCTCCCCCTGGCAAGGCTGGCCAGACCCCACCCATGCACAACTTCATGCACCGGGCCTTACACACACACACACACACACACACACACACACTAGGTGCACCAATTAATAATGCACATTTTTTTCAAGAGATGGAGTTAGATGTAGATATATATGCGATCTGATATGTATGCTATTTTGTTGTATTGACAGCAAGTTTCAAAACTTCATATGTCAAATCTTCTGAAGGTGTTAACATCACAGATATTTTTATGCTTAAAAATGTCAAATTTTGTGCCAAAAAAAGAGCATTTGCGGGAAGTTTTAATTCATTACTTTATTTTAAAGAAAAAGTTATCGTATACTTTGGGAAGCTTATGGTGAACATGCTCCATCTTAATATACTTGTGAACCAAGATTTTCAAAGTTATTCTTTCCATGTGAAAGACAAAGAAACTCCAGGTCAACTGCAAAAGTTTGAAGACCAACGATTACAAACATTGTTGGATGAAGATGCATGTCAAACTCAAAAATAACTTGCAGAAAGATTAAACGTCGCTCAGCAAACAATTTCTGATCGTTTAGAAGCAATGGGCAAGATTTTAAAGGAAGGAAAATGGGTGCCACATCCACTGAATGAAAGACAAATAGAAAACCGAAAAGTCCTCAGTAAAGTGTTGCATCAACGGCACGAAAGAAAGTCTTTTTTGCACTGAACTGTGACTGGCGATGGAAAGTGGATTTATTTTGAGAATCCCAAATGTACAAAATCATGGGTCAATCCAGGTCAACCATCAACATCGACGGCAAGGCCAAATCGCTCGGAAGAAGACAATGCTCTGCGTTTGGTGGGATGGGGAAGGTGTGGTGCATTATGAGCTTCTAAAACCAGGTGAGACCGTTAATACTGATCGCTGCCGACAACAAATAATCAATTTGAACCACGCTTTGATCATGAAACGATCAGAATGGGCTAAAAGATACACCAAAGAAATTTTGCTTCATGATGATGCATCATCGCATACTTCAAAACCAGCTAAAGACACGTTAAAAGATCTCGCCTGGGAAGTATTAACCCACCCGCCATATTCAGCAGCCCTCATTCCTTCAGATGGCACACGTCCTATCTGAGCAGCACTTCAACACGTACGAAGTGGAGAATGGGGTCTCTGAATGGTCTGCCTCAAAACAAGAACAGTTTTTTTGGGACAGTACCCACAGATGACCTGACAGATGGGGGAATGTGTAACTTGCAATGCACATTACATTGAATAAAGCACCTTCCATGTTTCTCTTGAAATTATCATGTTTTCTTTGGATTACAAAAATCCGAATTATTAATCGATTAACAATCTGCATATTTAGCCAGTTAACAATCAATCCACATTAACTGGTACACCTAGAGCATATATATGTTATATTATATATATACACATATTGATTAAGTAAATTATGGCGAAGACAAAGGGACTGGTTCCTGGGCAGCGCCAAGGATATCTGACTGCCGGCTTGGGCCCACTCCCCGCCATCTGTCGGACGTCCCCCGAGGGCTCCCAGATTTCACGCACCGGGCCTCTAGTTTCAAAATAAAAAGTTTAAAAAGTGGTGAAAACCTATTTTTTCCTGCAAGTCTCCCTGGGACAATCAATGAAAAGATACAAGACAGCTGACGGACAGTCCTTACATCCAACGGAAAATCCGCAAGGTGGGACCACGCTACCTCCCGCCACCATCCCTCCTCCCGGATGCCCTGTGCCAGGTCCCCGTGACACGCACACACCCACCCTCTCCCTGGCTGACAGGGAGACCCGTGGCCCCTCAGAATCCAGGCAGGTCCCTCAGGGACAGACGTGTGAGCTGCACAGCCTCTGGCATCTACTGGAGCCTTGGACCTCAACGTGCCGCTGGGCTTGGAGAACAGGCCGAGCTGTGGGACCCTCTCCTCGGCCAGAGCGGCCTGGGACCGTGTCTCCCCCACCCTCCTCCCGGTCCCCCAACTCTCCACGTGTGAAACCGGGAGGAGAAAGCCATTCCGTGAGGCCCTGATCCCCAAAGACGGGCTGCTGACCTCCTGGCTCCGACCCCTCCCGGGGACCCGGCAGCCACGGAGAGCGAGACCCCCGTCCTTCCCCGCGGCCTGGCCCTGAGGAGCCCTGCTCGCCGGCGGCAGGGGAGGCTGGCGTGGAGGCGCCTCCGCTCCCGGCTGCCCCGGTTCAGGCTTAAGCGATGAAAATGATGTTGAAAACCAAGGCCAAAGGCCACAGGCACATCCTTGCCACCGATTACTGACACGAGCGAGCCACGGACCTGGCCAATCAGAAAGTAATTCCATAAACACTGTTATTAAACGGGAGGGCAATTACGTTAAGTACTGGAAAAATGTCAGGGTCGGGCGTGAGTTTGGTGGGTATCACGTTCCGTCTGACACGCAGTGGATCGATGGCGCCAGGAAATGTATTCAGAGACCGCGTGCCCCGGCCACCCACCTCCCGCCGGCCCTGCCTCCGCGGCGCCGCCCGGTGGAGAGAGACGGCCTTCCGGCCCATTCCGTGGAGCGGGCGCCGGGAATGCTCTCGGGCTCTTTCTACCCTCAGGGTGGGAGCGACGAAGGAGGAAGTGAGCCCTGACCAGTGTAGATCAGTGGGAAGAGCATCGGTCTGCGGACTGAGGTCCCAGGTTCGATTCTGGTCAAGGGCATGTACCTTGGGTGCGGGCACATCCCCAGTAGGAGGCGTGCAGGAGGCAGCTGATCGATGTTTCTCTCTCATCGATGTTTCTGAGACTCTATTCCTCTCCCTTCCCCTCTGTGAAAAATCAATAGATGTATTTAAAAAATAAAAAAGGAGGAAGGTGAGTGTGCAGACTGGGCGAGGGGATGGCGTTCCAGCCAAGGCCCTATTTGCTCTGTCTTTGTCGTGGAAGGGGGCAGGGTTTGAAGTGCTGAGGAGACACGGGAGGGTCCCGGCAGCAGCTAGACGGGGCCTGTTTGCAAACAAGGGTGCCTGGAGGCACCCACCCTGAGGCTGTCTGCTGTCGCTCCATCGGTGCCATCCGGGGAGTGCCTGGCCCCTCCTGCTGGCCTTTCAGAGGGCCACCCTCCTCCACCGGCCGGTGTGGCTGAACGTCCACCTAGGACCCAGGAGGTCACGGGTCAATCCTCAGTCAGGGCACTGGCCCGGGTGCGGGCTTCGATCCCCCTAGGGGGGCGTGCAGGAGGAAGCCGGTCCGTGATTCTCTCACCATGGGTGCTTTTATCTCTCTTTCCCCCTCTCCCTTCCTCTCTGAAATCAGTAAAAATATATTTAAGAAACAAAATGAAGGCACAGGCTGGCCGGTGGAGGACTCGCAGGGGATCAGTCTGGAGAAAAGCTCCCTCCCGGGTCACCTAAGGTCCCAGACGGCCCGATACAGCACAGAAACCAGCTCATCAAACCCCACCCGCCCGAGAGGCTGCGTCCAATGGGGCAGCCTCTCCTTTCTAGGGAGATTTTTTTTAGCTAAAAAAGAGAGAAAGAGAGAGCGAGAGAATATAGCACATATACATCTGCCTGTTCGACCTCATCTAACCTACGTGGTCATCAGACCCAACCCCCCCCCAAAAAAAAATCCCGTTTCCTTAAATATTGCGGCTCCGCGGCCGCCCGCCTCTCCTTCCCCCTTTCCCTGCAGCTTTGGAAAAACAGATAATTATTTCAGTTAATTCCAGCAAAACAGTTCAAACTCATCAGGCTGAACAAGGATAATTTACTGCTCCTTCTGCCGCATTGTTGGGGCTGGTGCGGAGGGGTGGAGCGAGGGGTAAACAGCGGGTGGAAAAGGGCTGACGTGGCGGCGGCCGGGAGGCGCGGGAGACACCTGCCCGCGGTGGGCCGGGCCGGGCCGGGCCGCGGCGGCTGTCACGGGCGTGACAAGGTGTTATCCGTTGTGTCTTCAAGCGCCGCGACACACACGTCTCCCCGCGTGTCACTCCCGCCGCCGCTCAGCCTTTATGGGGACACAAAGGAAATGAGCGCCTTGCACTTTTCTCCGCGCCCCGCCCGGCCCCCCTCCCGGCTCTGCCCTTTCGCCGCCGCCGTTCCCGGGAATCTATTTTGCTCTTTAGTCAAATTGCCTTTTATTTAAATGGCTGCCCAAAATAGCTCAGCCGGCGGAGAAAGCTCAGGCCGTTTTGCAGGGGTCCTGGAGGGAGCGGCCCTGGGGTTCGGGGGGGGGGGGGGCCGAGAACCGGCCCCCTCCCGGGCCCTGAGCGCCGGGCCTCCACATGTGGGCGGTGGGGTGCTGCCCACACTGTCCCGGACATGGCACCCCAAGAACACAGTCCCCGCCGGCCCAACCACGTGGCACATCCGGGGAGGACAGAGTGGGGACGGCGAGGCCCCCTGGGTACGAAGCCAAGGACTTCTCCCCTGCAGAAGTGGGGTTCAGGGAGAGTCAGAGACAGGGGGTTCTCTCAGAACTGGGGTTCGGGGAGAGTCAGAGAGAAGGGGGTTCTGTCCAGAGCCTGCGTGGAGACCGCGGGCAGAGGGACAACCGCCACAGACGGTGGGGGCCAGCATGTCCCAGGGCCCGAGGGGGGCAGGGAGGGGTGGTGTCCACGCGCTCACGGACACGGGGAGCTGGCGCTCAGGCCGCGTGGGCAGGAGGCGGAGACCACGCCTGCCAGCGGGATCCGGGCTGAGGCCGGGCTGGGCCGGCTCCCCGTGGACCTCGTGGCGCTGCCTGGCTGCAGGGACGCTTCTCTGGGTGTCCCTGCTCCTGCCGCACCCGGGGAGCCGGTGCCCCCGCGGCGTCCTGCGGGGACAGCTCTGCACGCACCAGTACACGCGTGTGGTTCCGGGGCGGTAGGGCCCAGGGGCGGAGGGTGCCACACGGAGAGACCTGGAGGAGGCGTGGGGGCCTCCAGTCCATCTCCTCTCCCCCTCCGCCCCCACAACAAAGGCTCCATCTGACTTGCCTTTTTACAATGATTTTTTAAAATATTTTGATTGCCGAAACTGGTTTGGCTCAGTGGATAGAGTGTCGGTCTGTGGACTGAAAGGTCCCAGGTTCGATTCCGGTCAAGGGCATGTACATTGGTTGCGGGCACATCCCCAGTAGGGGGTGTGCAAGAGGCAGCTGGTCGATGTTTCTCTCTCATCGATGTTTCTAGCTCTCTATCCCTCTCTCCTCCTCTCTGTAAAAAAATCAATAAAATATATTTAAAAAATAATAATAATAAAATAAAATATTTTGATTGATTTCAGAGAGGAAGTGAGAAACATCCATGATGAGAGAGCATCATGGATCGGCTGCTTCCCGCACGGCCCTTCTGAGGATGGAGCCCGCAGCCCCAGCCTGTGCCCTGATTGGGAATCGAACCCTGACCTCCTGGACGCTCAACCCTGAGCCCCGCCGGCCAGGCTGACCCGTGTGCCACCCTGAACGTTTCCCACATCTTCTCCGATGCGCCAGGCTGTGGCTTCGAACCCCGGGCGGCGTTCACAGGGGCTCCCCCGCCAGGCTCCGGGAGGATCCAGCTCCGTGTGCGGGAGAGGGCGCTACCCCCATGGCTTCCCGGCTACGGGAGACCGCCCATGGCGCCCGCACCGCCCTCTCACCTGTTTACTTCCCTCTCCCCGGAGCTGCCACCTCGCCATCCCGGCAGAGGCTGCCCAGCTGTACGCTCCGCGCCCATCGGTCCCCCCACCTCCACCGCCGCGGACCGGCTGCAAACGGGGCCGCTGATTTAACCCATGGGCTCTGCAGGGGGAAGCAGTGACCCTGAAGATGGCTGCGATGACGAGGCATTTGCTTCTCGTTTCCACAGCCCGTGAGGGCTCACAGACACGGAGTCCGTCACGGGACGGCGTGTCCAGTGTGACCGCCGCTCACACAGCCAATTAGCGAGCCGAGAGAGGGCCCCTTCCCCCTCTCAATCCCCCCCCCAAAACCCCCCTCAATCCCCGCTGGAAACCTGCCTCGTCAGTCAGCGCACAAAAGGAAAGGTGCTCGGGGAGACAGACGGGCCAGGGCAGCCAGGAGGCTGGGCCAGGACCCCGGGTTTAAACAGACCCCCCCCACCCAGTTCTATTCCCTGACGTCCCTGGTGCTCCCTCCACATCCTGATTCGGCACCCATGGGTGCTTCCTCTGAACATGAATGCTACTTTTCAAAATATATTTTTATTGACTTCAGAGAGGGGTTCTGAGAGAGAGAAAGAGAGAGAGAGACGTCAGCGATGAGAGAATCATCGACCTGTGCCTCCTGCGTGCCCCCCCCATCCCCCGCACCAGGGGTGGAGCCCACACCCTGGGCATGAGCCCGGACTGGGAATTGAACCCTGACCTCCTGGTTCATAGGTCGATGCTCAGCCCCTGAGCCCCCGGCCGGGCACAGGTGCTATTTTTGCTTTGCAGGAACCTGAGGCCTCGTGACTCCCGCGCGGAAATCGCGGGTGCTCTGCGCCCTGATTGCGGTGCCTGGCGAGAGGGTCGTGAATAATAATCTCGCTAAATACGCTCGCCGCCGGCTATAAATAAGGTGATCAGGCCGAGGAGGCTTTGTTTCCGAGAGAGCGGCGGCACAGGCCGCTGCTGTGAGACAATAGAGCTTTAATTTTAACGCGAAAATAAATACTTAGATTCATAAATATTCAAGCGGCTCCCAGAGTGCAGGGGGCCGGTGGGGGAGGCGAGCAGGAGGCAGCAGGGGGCGCTAGGCTTCCCAGCCGAAAGGGGTTCGGAGGGGGCAAGGCCCCTCCCCGGGATGCGTGCTTCTCCTCTACGTTCTTAAAAAATACGTATTTTTATGGATGTCAGAGAGGAAGGGAGAGGGAGAGAGAGAGAGGAACATCAATGATGAGAGGGAGTCACGGACCGGCTGCCTCCTGCACGCCCCCCACTGGGAATGGAGCCCCCCACCCGGGCCTGTGCCCTGACCGGGAATCGAACCGTGACCTCCTGGTTCCTAGGTCCATGCTCACCCACTGAGCCACGCCCCCCGGGCTCCCGTCTACGTTTCAGTAAAAGGATCGTCTGTGATCGCAAGCCCTCGCAGCCCACTTTGCCTCAAGCCGCCCCGGCACCCACAGAGCGGAGGGGCGGAGGGCGCCGCTGACTGGGCGCTGAGGGGCCGGGCGCTGAGGAGGAGGCCCTGACACGGCCCTGACCCCGCCAATCCGACCGCCGCCGCCGCAGGAAGAACGCCATCTCCTCGGGGCGCCTGTGTGGACGGAGTTAGCCGCCGTCTGTCCGCACAGCCCGCTGCCTGGGCCGCAGTGCGGCGCCGGGAGGGAGCTGCCCCGCCGCTTCGCCCGAGGTCACGGACGGCAGGCGCCCGGGCTCCGAGCAGGGGGCGGGGGACGTGCCCGGTCCATGGGGCTGGGAGGAAGGCGGGCGGACACAGGACCTGACGGGGCGGGAGACACAGCCGAGGGCAGAGGGCAGGCTACACTCAGATGCCAGGGGTTGTGATCCAATTACGGCCTTAACCCCTCCACCCAGACCCGCCATCAGTGAAATCGCTCACGGACTCAAAATTGGGGAAAGTGGAGAGATTTTAATTGGATTCCGGCTGCACCTCGGTCCAGAAAATCAGCCAGGGAGGAAAGGGGGGGCCAGGCTGTGGGGGGTGGGGAAGGGTTGGGTGTGGGGGGAGTTGGGGTGGGCGGGGCCCAGGAGATGTGGGCGGGGCCGGGCGGGCGCACACCTGTCCTGCCTCGGTGGGCATCCCTCCGGCAGTGGCAAGAACGCGGGCAGCAGCCGTGTGAGCCTCTCCATCACCACACGCCGCTCTCCGCTTTACGGCCCTGTAATTACAGCTCATCCTCTGACTTCAGGCAGCTTGCATGCGCTTCGGCGGCAGAGCTGGGAGGCCCGGCTCCGATCTCAGGCTGCAGCGTCCTGACCTGACGGCAGAGGCGTCTGTGACGGGGGCCCGTCCCCGGGGCCACCGTGCTGCCTGCTAAACCCGGCCCAGCGCCCGGGCACGTGCCCCACTCGGGTTTCTTTCACAGGTAGGAAAAAAAAAAAAAAAAAAACAGGCTGTGTCCGACGTATAAATTCCCAGAAGGTCCCGGGGCCTCCGACTGCAGATAATCTCCCGTTTACGACCGTCCAGAGAGGCCTCGGGAGAAAGGATCTCGATGGAAATGAGACCAGTGCCGAGGAGAAAGGAAGGAAGAGATGGTGGGGGAGGGAGGGAGGGAGGAGGGAGGGAGGAGGTGCATGGCCCCATCTGCCCGAGTCACAGGGGCCCCCACTGCACACAGGGGCCCTCACTTTAGGGAGTAAACACCCAACCTTCACGAAGCAAGCTCCCCGGGGAGTGTCCCCGAGTGCCCATCCGGGTGAGGTGGGTGGGGGTGGCGCACACGGGCACACACACGCACATGCACATGCACACACACATATGCACACACACATGCACACGCACATGCGCACACGCACAGGATCGGGCCCCTTCTGTGAATCAAGCTGCAGCCCCTGACCGCTGGCTGGCCCTGCCATGGCCCCCCTCCTCTCACAGGCCCCCGAGACCAGCCAGGCCCGTCACAGACCCCAGTGAGTCCAGCTGAGACCCGAGGGCCTGCCCGGACCTGCAGAACCACCCCGTTGGCCCGGAGACCTGTGGGGAGACAGAAGCTGTCTTTGGGCCCATGAGTCGGGGCTCTTTGTTACACAGCAATACTAACCGCTATCGCCGGGCGGAGAGCCATCTGTGACGAGGAGCCGCGCGGGCCTGCCTTGTTTCCCCCTCCCAGCTGCCCTGTGCCCCAGGACAGGACGGGCCTTCGCTAGGCATGTTCTAGAATCATGATAACAACAGCGACTCTGTAGCTGGCATTTCCCATCCAGTGGGCAGTGACCGGGCCTCGGACATAGCGCCCAGCCCTTGGCATGTGTGATCTCACGTCATTTGGGGCAGACGCGGGCTGTTACACCCACGGGACATCTGAAGTTCAGCAAAACAGAGCTGCCTGCCCAACTGGCGTGGCTCAGTGGTTGAAGTGGTCAGGGTTCGATTCCTGGTCAGGACACAGGCCCGGGTTGTGTGCTCCATCCCCAATGTGGGGCATGCAGGATGCAGGAGGCAGCTGATCCATGATTCTCTCTCATCATGGATGTCTCTCTCTCTCTCTCTCTCTTTCTCTCTCTCCCTTCCTCACTGAAATCAATGAAGACATATTAAAATAAACAACGACAAAAAACAATCTCCTGACCGAGGTCACATCCCACGTGGGAAAGGGACCCAGGCCATTCTGTCGGAGCTGGAGCTGGTCCTCGGAGAGACACCCTGAAGCCAGCTGGGGAGCCCCTCCCTCCCAGACGACAGGCTGAGCTCACTCAGCGACAGGCCAGGCCCGTGTCAGCGCCGTCTGGCAGGCGGAACCGAGAGCCCGTCCAGGACCTGGGCCGGCCTGCAGGTGCCTGTCCCCCCGCGCTGGGAGGTGAGCCTGCCCGACCCGGCGGTCCTGGGGGAGGCCAGGGCTCAGGCCGCAGGGACCGGCCTCGGTTCTGGATACTGGGTTTCCCCGGCCCTCGGCGCTGGCCCAGCCTGGCATGGGGACAGCGTTCCGTGCCACACCAGCACCGTTCTCTCCGAGGGCAGCCAGAAAGCCCGCGGCCAGACAGGTGCCTCACAGGCAGAGCTGGAGGCTGCCCCCCGAAAGTCCCACAGGGCCACCAAGGACCTCTCGGTACCAGCCCAGCACTGTCCTCGGCTCAGAACCAGGCCCCTAACGTGCGATCCAGCCGTGTGGGAGGTAGAACAGGCCTTGGCCAGTGCCCGGCCGGCCACCCCGGGACTCAGGGACGCCGGGTGCTGCGGTTGCTAAATGGCCCAGCACCCCAGAAACCCCCTCAGACGGCACCTCCAAACCTAACACCAGTGTGACTTAGAGCGAGCGCTGACATCTCCGGTCACAAAGAGGACCAGTGGCGGGGTGAAGTGGGAGATTCGGGGGTGGGGGCAGTGCCCGGTCAGCCCGATGGCACAAAGCCTGGCTGGGCGGGCAGCGGGCCCTGCCCCTCAGAACTGACTCACCCACCCCCGTGCCTGCGCCCCACCCGGAACCTGGAGCCCGCGCCTGGTACCCACCTTGTGCCTGCGCAGGGGCCTCGCCCCGCCCAGATCCCGCGCCCGGTACCCACCCTGTGCCTGCGCAGGGGCCTGGCCCCGCCCGGAGCCTGCGCCCGGTCTTAACGAGCTTCCGCGGGACGTGGCCTTTGGAAGCGGCTGGGACGACGGGCCTTAAATCCGCGGTGATGTACGGCGTCTCCGCCCGGACAGGACAATGGTGCTTACTGTGCTTTATGAGCCGCCGGCGGCTCAAAGGTCACTCTGGATATGGCTCGGCCGGCAGGGGCCGCGCGGAATGGAAATTAGGTTACATGCGATCAGCTTTCGTATTAATCAGGCCAGAATGGATTTTTAACATTTTTCTAATGAGCAGCGGAGAAGGGAGAGAAACACCAGGAATGTGACGGCGGGAGGCCCCGTGGCCACGGCGAGCACCCGGCCTCGGGTCCGAGCCTCGCAGACCCCGGCCCGGGGGGACAGCGCCCGGCGTCGGAGATGCAGGGACAGAGCGGGACCAGCTGGATGTATTCGCTGGTCTTCGTGGGAACGGATGGCGGAACGGCCGGAGGGCGGGCAGGGCCACGGCCCCGAGCGCCGGGCGGCAGGGCGCGTCACCGCTGAGGACGCCTCCCGGCTCAGGGTGCCCCTCAGCTGTGAGTACGCGGATCGGCCTCAGACCTGGCACCCACGGCCTGGCCAGGGCTCACCGCGCCCACCCCACCCGCCCCGTCTGATTGTGGGGGCCCCGTACGCGCGGTGCTTCGGGGGTGAGAGTCAGGGTGCTGAAATGAGGAGAATTATTCGGAAACGGAATAAGCCAAAGTGGAAGAGCTGGGGTTTCTCTCCTCTCTCCTCTCAAATCAAAAGGCGGTTTTCTAAGGTTCTGTCTGCCACGCACAGGCTTCCGATCCCAAGCCAGTGAGGTCCGAGGTCACAGGGCGGACCCCAAGGGCAGCTCTCGGGCGTGGGATGGGGACACCGAGGCAGGGACTGCAGGCGTGGGGCTCCCGAAGGGCCTCGGACACCGGCCTGGTGGACGCGGAGTCACTCAGAGCATCGCCCGGACAGGAAGCAGCCCCTCCCCCCTGCCTCCCCCCTCCCCCCTCCCCCCCCTCTGCCTGCAGACCAGGCCCCCAAATGCAACAATCGCATGAGCCGTGCGTGAGTGACCCCAACTTCCTTTCCCGAGAACTCTGGGACCCTGCACCGCCCACGGGGTGGGTGCGCCAGGGCAGACGCAGGCGCAGCGGGGAGCCCTCCGGTGTCGCCAGGGACTGACTGCGCACCGGCTGCCCCCGCCTCCCGCCTGTCAAACCAGCGCGCAGCGCGCAGCGGCACCAGTGGGGAGCAGTGCGTGGGTTAGAAATAGACCTGTGTCTGTCATTTCAAATATTTTCTATTAAAGGGAGAGAGAGAGAGAGAGAGAGAGAGAGAGAGAGAGAGACATCCATGATGAGAGAGAATCCTCAATGGGCTGCCTCCTGCACGCCCCCCACTGGAGATCAAGGCCACAACCTGGGCCTGTGCCCTGAGGGGGAATGGAACCATGACTCCTGGTTCCTAGGTCAATGCCCAGCTACCATGACCTCCTGGTTCACAGGTCAACACCCAGCTACTGAGCCCGCCGGCCGGCCGGCCCTGTATTGTCTTATATTTCTTTACTATAGAGTGTGTGTGGGTGGGTGCACATCCATACACGTGACCCTCGGTTTTGGCCACACCCCATTGGCCTGGCCTAGGGCACGGGGGCTCAGAGTTATAGCGCCCCCCGCCCCCCGTCCACCTCAGCGCCCCTGGGCTCTGCAGGACGGAACTCTGGCACCCTTGCCCGGGGCCTGCCCCCTGCTGTGGAAGGCCCGTCCCTGAGGGGCCCAGGCCAGGCTCCCGGGGAAAGGGCCGCCGAGGGGCGGGCGGGAGGCGGTGGGAGTGGGTGTCGGACTCCGCACCCTTCTCTGCAGAGGCGCCTGCTCTTCCCGGTCTCTGCTCAGGCCCCTCCCGCCCTCGGCCTCGCTGCCGCCCTCGCCTTTGTGCACAGAAGGAGCCGGGGACACGCGGGCGGGCGAGCAGGTGGGCCGGGGTTGCCATAGCGCCACCTCCACCTTCCCGGGTCGGGAGCCGCCGAGCCGCAGTGAACAGGCACGGCCACCCGCCTCGCCCCCAGCAGCCCGAGCGGCAGGAGCTGCAATAATAGACCAGCTGGGAGAGAAGCACGAAGGAACCGTCCAGAAATAGCTGCTCGTGTGCGAGCAGCCTGCCCAGACGGGAACGGGTCCCGGAGCGCGAGCAGCCGGTCCCGGCGGCGCCCACCCCCTCTCCTCCCTCCCTCCTCCCCCGTGTCCCTCAGGGAGCAGCACCCGCCTCCCGGCCCCGACGGGACGGGCTGAGGACCCGCTGCCCCGGGACTCTCAGGAGCCTCTGCCCGGAGGCTCGGCTCAGCCCCCGAGGACCGGCCGCCGTTCCTGGTGACGGCGGGGGCCGGTGAGAGCCTGACAGCCCCGCTCTCGGGCCCTGGACACCGGAAAGGAAAACTGGGCAGAACGGACTGGGCCCTGGGCAGCCCCGGGGGAGGAGGGGCCTGGGCAGTCTCAGGGGGGTGCACCCCGAGTCCCTGCGCGGAGAGCAGCCTCGGGAGCTGGAGGCCGCTTCCTCTTCCAGGGAAGAGGCGTCGCCGTTCTGCGCGCCGGACCTGGTTCCCGCTGGAGGCGCCGACGCACATCCAGGCCGCAGCCGGTGTGAGCCGGGCGGCGTGACCCCGAGCATCTGCCCTTACTATCCCCCCCACCCCACCCCGGCCGCCCCGCACCCGAGAGGCGGCATGCACCCGTGCTGGCGCCCAGGGCCCAGGAGGAAGGCGGTTCCGGGGACCCGCCCAGGCACCCCCAGACGGCAGCAGCCCTGGCCTCCCGCTCAGCAGCCTCGCCGGCCCTCTCCCTGCGCTGACCTCCCAGGTGACCTCTAAGACTCAAATAGCCTAGGAATCTTTTTCTTTTAATGATAGTTTTACTGATTTCACAGAGGCAGGAGAGGGAGCGAGAGGTAGGAACATCCATGATGACAGAGAATCCCAGGTTGGCTGCCTCCTGGGGATCCAGCCCACAACCCAGGCCTGTGGCCTGACCTCCCCGGCAGGCTGGCCGCTGGCCGGCGGGCGCCTGGGTCCCTCGCAGAGAGGAGGGGTGCTTCCGGGGGGCGGGAGTGACTGGGTGTAATTCCCTCCGTGGCTTAGACGCCGTGGCCTCTGCCGCAGGCCTGACCGTGAGCCACAGACGCTACCTCTACGGCCACGTCCCTCAGGACCCCGTGTTTCCTAGGAGACGTCGCCCACACAGACGGGGCTGTACCTGACGTGTCCAACACAGGGGCTTCTGCTCCCTTAGGCCCGTGGCCGGCAAACTCATCCGTCCACAGACATCAACAGCACAACGACTGACCTTTCTCTGGAGAGCCACATTTTTAAACGCAAACGTCTCCTAACGCCACTTCTTCAACACGGACTCGCCCAGGCCGTGGTGTTTTGTGGAAGAGCCACACTCCAGGGGCCAAAGAGCCGCCTGTGGCTCGTGACTGGTTTGCCGACCACGGGCCTAGCCCTTCAACACAACGCACAGCCCTCGCTGGCGTGGCTCAGTGGATAGAGCATCGGCCTGTGGACTGAAGAGTCCTGGGTTCGATTCCAGTCAAGGGCACAGGCCTGGTTATTGGCTCAGTCCCGAGTGAGGGGCCTGCAGGAGGCAGCACATCCACGGTTCTCTCTCCTCATCGATATTTCTCTCTCTCCCTCTCCCTTCCTCTCTGAAACCAATAAAAAAGGATTTAAAAGAAAACACACAGCACAGAGTGGGGAGGTGAGGGGTTCAGCGAGGGGCTGACGAGGCGGCCCCGGAGGTGCGCGCAGGAGGCAGCCAGTCCTCTCTGTGCGGCTGACAACGGTTATTACGAGGGTCCGCCCGCGACGGGAGCTTGTGCTGAGTGACAAGGTGTTATTTTAACCTCGGCGACAGGGAGCACCGCCTCCGCCGGGACGCTCAGCTGCGTCGCTCGCGGGAGAAGAGCCGTCCCGTCCGCGGGCGCCGCCCCACCCCCGCGGGAGGCACCAGCCGAGTCCCGGCTGGAAGCGCCTGCCCCGCCTGCCTCCTGCAGAGCCTCCCCGGAGCCGCGGGTGCCGGGTGCCGGCGGGGAGGGCGGGGTCCCGGGAGCTCACCGAGTCCCCAGCCCACCACTCACCGGGTCACCACGTACCCAGCCTGGGGTCCCCCTTGAACACCTGGACTCCGGGGTTTCTCAGGCTGGCACTGCGCACCTCGGGGCCAGACTGCCCTTGGGGGCCCGTCCCGCACGTTGTAGGATGTTCAGCAGCGTCCCGGCCTGCAGCCCGACGCCAGGGGCACCTCGACGCCTGCATGCCTGATGCCTGCCCCCGGAGAAGACAGACGATCGGGCAGGGCCGAAAACCCCTGCTGTGCCCGCGGCCTGTTCGTTATGTAGTGGATAGAAGGTTCTAGAACCCAACTCTGCCTCTCCTCCTGAGCCCATCTGGCCCGGAGGCAGGGCCGGGGCCCGACGGGAGGACATGACCTTCGGTCAGGAGCAGTGGACCAGGCAGGCGGGGCGCAGGCGGGACAGAGGCTACAAGGCCATTTCCCCTCGGGAGGCCAGCCCCTCCGCCCAGGACCAAGAAAGTGCATTTTCTTCTTCTTTTAAAAAATGTATTTTTATTGATGTCAGAAAGGAAGGAAGAGGGAGAGAGAGAGAGAAACATGGGCCGGCTGCCTCCTGCACACCCTGCACCTCCACTGGGTATGGAGCCTGCAACCCAGGCCTGTGCCCTGACGGGGAATCGAACCCTGACCTCCTGGTTCCCAGGTCGGCGCTCACCACGGAGCCACGTGGGTGGGGCGGAAAGTGCATATTCTGTGACCGGGCCGTCCAGCACGTCAGGGCTCTGACACGAACACGAAACGCCTCAATGCAGCCCGTCCCCAGCATCCGCAGGCGGCCCCGTGGCTGCGCACAGGCTCGGAGGACACCGGTGAGCCAGGCCGGTGTGCCGGCTCCTCTCTGCTCCCACGTCCCTCTCCCCCCGGCCGCGGTGGCAGGAGGGCCGAGGGGCTGGGATGAGGCTCCCTGAGCACCTGAATGTCCCCCGAGGGGAGCGGGAGCGAGAACGGGGACCAGTGAGAGCCACACTCCGTCCCCTGCCTCAGGCGCACACCGGCCGGGACCCTCAGCGCCCCGTTCCGGCTGATTCCGGGGGAGACAGACGGGCAGAGTGCCGCGCCCGTGGCCAGGAGCCCAGGTCCCGTCACAGCCGGGTGTCCCCGGGGCCCCGCCCGACGTCCCTCCGGCCTCAGGTCTCACAGCTCGGGGAGACCGGCTGCTCCCGAGAGCGGGGGGGGGGGGGGGGGGGGGGGTGTGTCAGGCCACCCTCCTGATGTGTCCCTCTTGCTCTCCGAGTGCACCCCTTCTCCAAGCCAGCGCCGCGGCCTAAATGAAAACCGACGGTCGTTTCCGGGCCGATCGATGCTCGCATCCTGGCCTTTCCAAAAGGAAAGTCGCCAGGCCCTCCTCTCGGCCCCACCGGTCGGCGTTCCCACGGCCGATACGTGACCGATAGCAGCTCCCGTGCCAGTGGCGCCTCGCCCTGACCCCGCGGCTTCTCGCCTCCGTCCGGGGCCTGGGCCCCTCACACGTCGAGGAAAGGCTTTATTATAGTTAACGGCTCCCGAGCCGGAAGGCTCCCCGCCAGCGCACAATGGCCACTCCTCCCCGTAAGCGTCCGGCCTGACGGTCAGAAGGCCAGGCGCCGGCGCCGTCCGTAGGGCCCAATTTCTGCATCTGCGCTCCCGGCCGCGCGGGCACCACACGTTTTTAATTATCCTAATGGCCCTCCAGAACCTGTTCACGGGATCACACACACGCACGCATACACGCACACACGCACACATGCTCCATCCTTTCACTACTGGCTTGAAATTTAAACACTTTTCACGGGAACGGCGGGGAGGGGGCGGGGCAGCCCAGAGGCCTGGGGTCCCAGGGCCGCGGAGTTCAAGCTGGAGTCCCACCCCTCCTTCCCCCCCGGCACTGGGGGGACCCGCGCCCCCCGCCTGACACTGGTAATTGGTCCCATGTGACGGGACTCGCCCTCACCCGGGGCCCGAGGAGGTGAACTGGGACCCCGAGGGGCCGGGTGGGGTCAGAGCCTGACATGGTGAGGCTGACAAATATTATCCCGGTCTGACCCGGCTGCCTCCCCGGGCCACCCACGACCACTGCACGGCTCTTCCCCACCTGGGCCGGGAGCCCCGGGCGGTGGGGTCAGGTTTCCTGGAGGCCTCTCTCTCTCTCTCTCTCTCTCTCTCTCTCTCCTGGGGGAGGGGTGATGGGCGGGGGAGGGGGGGCTGGCAGGTTTTTGTTCCCTGAGGCTAAGTGACTGAGTCCATAGAGACCTGAGGATGATGGGGTCCCAAACGGTGTCCTTCCTGGAGGGGAGGAGGGACGTGGAGGGGGCGGGGGAGACCTGCAGGGGGCTGGGGGGGGCAGGTTCAAGGTCAGCGGGTCACGTGGAGGTCACTGGCCTCCGCCCAGGCTCCCGGGTCCTTCTGTGACGGAACATCTCACCCTCCCGGGACCACGGGTGATCCGTGAGGTCCGAACGGTGGGCGACGGCTGCTCTAGGGACCCAGAGCGACGATCCAGGGGTGAGGGCCGTGCCCCCGCGGGCAGGTGTGGAGCGCTGCACCTGCTGAGAACCCGCTGTCAGCGCCCCGCGAGGGAGTGGCCCTGCACACAGTGGTGTGATGCTTAAAAAGAACCGCGGCAGACGGAGCGACAGGGCGAGGACCAGGCCCACGAGGGAGCGGGGCGGCCATTGGGCCCCACCGGGCCCGCAGCCGAGGGGCACCCTCCCGCCCCCCTAACCGGCGGGGAGGGCGCCTCGAGCTCCCTCTGAGAATCCAGCTCCGCGGCCGGATCCCAGGAGCGGGGAAGGCAGAGCAGGGAGGAGCATAAACCCCAGGCCCACAGCCATCTGTCTCCTCAAACAATGGCCGTTAATCGTAAATAATTCTGACTGAGCCGCTGCATTTCCTCCAGAAAGGTGCAGGGGGGAGGCACTGGAAAGGGGTCTGCCTCACTCCCACCCTCACCCTCACCCCCACCCTCATCCTCACTCCAACACTCACCCTCACCCTCACCCCCACCCTCACCCTCACCCTCATCCTCACCCCCACCCTCACCCTCACCCCCTCCCTCACCCCCACCCTCACCCTCACCCTCACCTTCACCCCCACCCTCACCCCCACCCTCACCCCCACCCTCACCCTCACCTTCACCCCCACCCTCACCCCCACCCTCACCCCCACCCTCACCCTCACCCTAACACCCACCCTCACCCCCACCCTCACCCTCACCCTCACCCTCACCCCCACCCTCACCCTCATCCTCACCCCCACCCTCACCCTCACCCTCACCCCCACCCTCACCCCCACCCTCACCCTCATCCTCACCCTCATCCCCACCCTCACCCTCACCCCCACCCTCACCCTCATCCTCACCCTCACCCTCACCCTCACCCTCATCCTCACCCTCACCCCCACCCTCACCCCCACCCTCACCCTCACCCCCACCCTCATCCTCACTCCAACACTCACCCTCACCCTCACCCCCACCCTCACCCTCACCCTCATCCTCACCCCCACCCTCACCCTCACCCCCTCCCTCACCCCCACCCTCACCCTCACCCTCACCCTCACCTTCACCCCCACCCTCACCCCCACCCTCACCCTCATCCTCACCCTCACCCCCACCCTCACCCTCACCCCCACCCTCACCCTCACCCTCACCCTCACCCTCACCCTCACCCTCACCCCCACCCTCACCCTCACCCTCACCCCCACCCCCACCCTCACCCTCACCCTCACCCCTCAGTCCTCACACTCACCCCTCACCCCCACCCTCACCCTCACCCTCACCCTCACCCTCCCCCACCCCTCACCCCTGTGCACTCAGCACCAGACACTGGCCCAGGCCTCTTCCTCTTCCCCGCCCGGGCGCCCTCTCTCCTCCATCTCCCTCACTTCCCTCCATCTGTTCACACCCGTTCTCGCCCTCGTCCTTCTCCCTGAATCACTTCCATCTGCCCAGGTTTCCATTATCAACCTGCTCCCCCGTCTCTCTCTCTTAAAAAAAAAAAAAAATAGGTTTTTATTGATGTCGGAGAGGAAGGGAGAGGGAGATGGAGAGAAACATCAATGATGCAAATCACTGATCGCCTGCCTCCTGCACTCTCCACACCTGGGATCAAGCCTGCAGCTCACACATGTGCTCCGACTGGGAAGCAAACTCTGACCTCCTGGTTCAAAGGTCAACGCTCACCCACTGAGCCACCTGGTCTGGGCATTGTCTCCTTTTTTGATCTTCCCCCCCCCATCCCCTTTCTCTCTGCCCACGTGTCTGACCTGCTCCCGGCGTCTGTCTCTCTGTCTGACTGACCCCTCGGCGTCCAGCCCTGCTGAGGCTCCCCTCTGCCCCCAGGCTGGCCCGCCCCGCCCACTGCCCGGGACACCACGTGGTGGGAATGGTGTCCAGTCGGGGCTGCAGGCAGCTGGTGGGCCCCCGGGACTCACAGGGTCCCCTCTCACCCCGGAGGCCCCGGGCCCAGCAGGAGTCCTCTGGTCTCGCCGGCCTGGCTGCCCGTGTCTTCTGCTGAAAACCAGGGCACGGCCGGGAGCGGGGACTGGACACACCTCACTTCCAGTCAGCGCCCGAGGGACTCCCTTCCGGAGGGCATTCTGGGCCCCCAGTTCCTGCTCCCTCGGGTAGCCACGGAGAATTTCACATCACCCCATGCGGGTGAATCCGTCTGCTTAGACGGGAGAAACAGCTCGCCGGGCCAGCTCAGTGGACAGAGCATCAGCCTGTAGACCAAAGGGCCCCGGGTTCGATTCCGGTCATGGGCACGGACCTCGCTGGCAGGCTCCTCCCCAGCCCGGGCCCTGGTCGGGGCGAGGCCAGGAGGCAGCCCATCAATGTGTTTCTCTCTCATCGATGTTTCTCTCTGTCCCTGCCTCTCTCGTCCCCGCTCCCTAAGAGCCCACGGAAAGTATCCGGGTGAGGATTGGAAATTAAAAAATAAAACCGGGAGAAACAGCTCCACGGGAGCTGGGCGGGTTCTCACGCCCTGGGACCCGGCCGCTGGCGCTCACACGGGGTCCCAGACGGGGTTCCCCCGGGGAGCGGGGAACCCGGCTCGGCTCTGATCGGCCCTCACACGGGGCGGACACACGGGCAAGGACGGGACGGCAGGGCGGGTTCCCAATACCCTGCAGGGTCCCTGCCGCCCGGCGAGGTCTCAGCGGCCTCAGCGGCCCCGGGGCTCTGCCTGGCGCTGAAGTCACTGCAATGGGGGTGACGTGTCCCCTCCGAGTCTCTCTCAGGCTCACCTTGTTCCCTGAGGGGAGGAGGGACCATCGGGTCACACTCACCTGGTGCCAATGCCGCGGGGGGGGGGGGCCACGTGGGGGTGGCACTGGGGTCCTGGGAGACTGAGGGAGAGTGGGCTCCCCTCGATAAGGAAGGGCCCCACACGGTGTGTGAACCCCATCACCCCCCCTCCCCCCGTAGCCCTGCCCGGGCAGGCACCTCAGCGGACCGGTCCCTGCTGCCTGCAAGGCCCCCGCCCCCGCCCCCGCCTGCCCATGCTATAAAGGAGCAATAATTCGTTAAATTGATTGCCAATTTGCTTTCCTCACGTGGCTGCCTCTCTCCCTGGACGTGGATCCAGGAGAGCATATCCCATTAATCTGACAACAGCCGAGTTCAGGGGAAAACAGGCTGTGAGCCCGGCTGAGGTGGGGGTCTAGGCGGCCCCTGCGAGGGCCGGATTTCTGCGGGAAGGACGGGCAGGGAGCGGCGGGCGCGGCGCCGTCGGGCGTTAACATGGCCCCGCGGCGTTTCTGGGAGGAAGGCGACCACACCAGCGATGCCCCCGCCTCCCGGGGTTTTCTCATTTACTCTTTTACTGACGTCAGAGAGGAAGGGAGGGGAAGAGAGAGAGACATCCAGGAGGAGAGAGAATCGTGGGCTGGCTGCCTCCTGCGCGCCCCCTCCTGGGGATGGAGCCCCCAACCCGGGCCTGTGCCCTGACCGGGAATCGAACCGTGACCTCCTGGTTCCTAGGTCCACGCTCAGCCCTGAGCCCGCCGGCCGGCCGGGCCTCCCCAAGTGTAGCTTCCTGCCGGCGTCTTAGAGCGCCGGCACCTGACGGACGCGGATTGAAGACCCTGCCCCTTCCTTCCTTGCCTGGGCCTCTCGGCGCACAGTCACCCCCGGAACCTGCACCCCCACCTACAAAGGAGCCCATCCCGCGGGCAGGGGCCCTCCTCCCTCCCTCTCCCCTCCCTCTGCCCCCCCGCTTGGCCAGGACGGGTCGAGGCTGGCCGCCGAGGGCAGATCCAGCTCACGGTGATGCTTGTGGTTCCAAACAGGTGGGGCTCATGCTGATGGGGGAGGGGAGGGCGCAGGACACAGAATCGCCTGCCCCGTGGGGTGCTGGGAAGGAAGGGAGTCAGCTCATTGCAGAGGCTGAGCCCACTCAGCTCCGCCCGCCAGGCCGCACGGCCCCAAGGATGCCCACCTGGGGTGAGAGGCTACCAGGGGGAGGGGTGGGGAGTGGGGGGTGCAGTGCAGGGGGGTGGGGGAGGGTAGGAAGCTGGGGTGCCCTGAAACGAGAGGGGGGAAGGCTGGGACCAGCTCACACACTGAGCCTCCAAGCCAGCCCTGCTCTGCCTGAGAAGCCACCGCGGAGGGGGGAGCCTGGGGCACCTGCGGTGAGAGCAGGACCGTGGAGGCCGCTGGGGGCTGGGCCGCGGGGAGGGGCGAGGGAGCAGTGGAGGTCCGGACCGGCACCCGGATCGGGCGCCTGGCGAGGCCGGCCCCGGGGGCAGAGGTCCCGTGTGCAGTGGCCTGAGACTCTCTCCCGCCCCCCACGTCCCCGCGGACCAGAGGGGACCTGAGGGTGCTCCTCTGAACAGAGGGGGACGCCCCCTCCTTGGAAGCTGAGAATGTGGCTTTGTAACCCAAACGGGGCCTGGGCCTCAGCAGAGGGAGGCCCTGGGGCCCTGGGGGTGACGCAGCCTCAGAGCCACCCGGAGGCACAGGCGCATGGCAGGTGCGGGGGGTGGCAGGGGGTGCAGGGGGGCTCCTGACATTCCGCCCACCTCCCAGGCAGCCCGCACACTCCGTGCCTCAGCTTCCCCACTACAGGCCCCGGGCGTGGGGTCCAGATGCGGGAACACCCCTTGTCCAGGGACGTGCGCCCATGCCTGGCTCTCCCCTCCTGCCAGTCACCCCACATCGGGAGGCCCTGTACCTGTGAGTCAGTACCAGGGGCGCCCTAAGGACGGCAGGAACCAGCCCTGGAGCCGCAGCGCCCTGGGGTCCTCTGCCCCCCCCCCCCGGGGCGGGACTTGCGGGGCTCGGGGCGGGGCGGGGGGGGGGGGCACCGAGAGAATGAACACGAGGACTCGAAGCGGCACTGCTCGGTCACAGAGTTTATTAGCAACAGCAAGACAAGGGGCCGGGCCTCAGCGTCGTCCACATCCATCCACACGGACCTCGCGGCCCACGCGGTGCCCAGCACACGTCACGCCTCGCACCACGCAGAGGCGACAGGGCTTCCCGGCACGCGCCTCCGTCCAGGGACACCTCCAGCATCCTAATTGCCGAGCTCGCCCGGTCCCCAGGAAGTGACCGCTGGCACACGACCACCCCCCCCCCCCCCCCGCCTCTGCACGTGGGGCCTCAGCTCCTGCTTGTCTGTGGGCCTGGGGAGGAGCTGCCGTCCTGGGTCTGACCGGCACGGGTTCCCACACTCGCAACGTGACCGCGTACACACTAGGGAGGGGGCCGCCGCACTCTATGCGTCACAGTACAGGACACGGACACGGGACCACGTAGGGCTGCCAGGGCAGGGACCGAGCCCGCCCCCTCGGCAGGCCTTCCACGGGTAGGGGTTGGGGGCGGGGGGGAGGGGGGAGCGAGGGGGCTGGGAGCACCGGGCTGGTCACCGGGAGGCACAGGGGAGGGAGCCCTCGCTCTGCACACCTCACTCAGGCGTGGCGGTCGCAGAGCGCGGGGACACGCGGGGACACGTGGGGCGGAACCCCGCCTCCCGCACCGCGTGTACATGCTGTGTGGTGGCCCCGGGCAACCCCCTCGCCAACAGCGACTATCTGCTCAGCACACGCGTGCAGCCTTTCTCCTCCTGACCTGCTCGAGGGGCGGGGCGGGAGCTGCCGGGGGCAGCGCGACAGCAGGCCCGTCCAGCCGGACCGGCCAGAGCGGGTCACTTACCTGCAAGAAAACGGCACAGGCATTAGACGCCCGGCACCGGGCCAGGGACTGACTCGGGTGCGAGGCCCACAGAGCAGTGTGCGGGGGACGCCCCCGCCCCCCACCCCACAGCGAGAGCGGCAGGAGGGTAAGCGGCCGGCAGCCAGGCGGGAGGTGCCGTCAGCGCGGTGGGGGCGGCGTGTGGAAGCGGCTGTGCACACAGCAGCGGGACACGGGAAAGGAGGACCTGACTGGGCAGCCAGGTGTGGCGAGTCCAGGCAGCCGTCGGGCCCCCAGGCCTCCGGTCCAGCACTGAGGACCGAGGTGCCACCGCGGAGCTCAGCTGGGGACCCCCCCTCAGGACAGCAACGGGGTCACTCGCCCCTGGTCTGCCTGTCCCCGGAGCGGTGTCTGTTCTGACCACACTCTCAGCATTCTCATCCTCCCTCGAACCCTGAAGTCCTGGGAGGGAGGGAAGTGTGAGTGTGTGAGTGCATGTGAGTGAGCGAGCAGGTATGAGCGTGTGTGTACGCCTGTGAGTGTATGCCAGTGATATGTGTGCATGTAAGTGTGTGCACCTGTGTGTGCAAGTATGTGCAGGCACCAGTGTGTGAATCTATGCATGCATGTGTGCGCATTTATGCATGTATTCACACACCTGCGTGTGTTAGTGTGTGCATGTATGTTCACACATGTGGTGTGTGTGGGCTGAACCAAAGAGCTCCGCTGCTCCCTGGCTCGGTCCTGGATCCGAGGGGACTGGGACGGGACGGCAGAGGGGGCGTCCAGACCCCGGAGGCGCTGCTGGCTCGGGGCAGCGTGCGGAGCCGGCCCCCACGGCCAGGGGACGGAAGGTAAATGAGGCGAATGGCCACACGTCTGTGGCTCAGACGCCGTCCGTGTGTCTGTGCTGAGGCGGGGAGCAGCCCGCCTGGCACACAGCGGGTTCACACCGCGCTCTGCCAGCCTCGGGGCGCCCTCAGCCCAGGCGTTCCAGTCCGTGCACAGGAGGAGGGGGGAGCACAGGGAGGGGGCGCCCTTCGGAGGCTGTCCCGGCACCCCCACTCCGCACACAGAGCACTGGGCTGGGGGGGACGGGGCGCGCCTGCCCAGGGCGGCTGGTCTCAGGGGGCGCCTGGCGACAGCACCCATGCTTCATCCCAGAAGGGTGTGCGCTAACTCGCTGCATTGCTCTGGGCCCTCAGGGCGAGCCACAGCGACCCAGCCCCAGGCCCCGGACCACACGAGGAGCGGGCGCCCCATAGGGAGCGCCCAAGTCCACAGGAGGGAGGGGAGTGTGTGCTCCACCCAGGCTCCGGCACGCCAGCCCACGGGAGGGTGCAGGCCCTCGGCCGGGAACACACAGGGCTGAGGCCAGGCCTGCAGCCGCCATCCCGCCCTCCGCACGCACGGGAGGCCAGGGGGTCGGGGCCGGACAGAACAGGCCGCAGGGGAGACGTGGGACCCTGGATTCCCGGCCAACACCGGCCCCCTCTACCAGTGACGCCCACGGGCGCCAACCTTCAGCTACTGTGTAGACTGGGAGGGCAATGTGCCCCACAAAGCCCTCTGCCCCCGCCCCGCCCCGCCCGCCACGGGAGCCCAGCGGACAGCGACCCCGTTTCCGGCCGGACACGCAGAGGGATGCGCGGGCCGGGCTCCTGGGCGAGGGGAGGGGGAGGGGAGGGCTGAGCACAGGTCGGCGGCAGGCCCCTCCCGAGCACCAGGGCAGGTCTCCGCGGGCCTCCCTGGGCAGAGCAGGGCCGGCCGCTTCTCAGCGGGAGGGGGGGCAGGTCAAAGAAACCCCACACCGGCTCCCAGAAACCAGGGGTCCCGCTGGCCTCCCCGGGGAGTCTGTGTGTGAGAGCTCCAGACCCCGGGGGTAAAATGTTCCCTCTGCCTCTGCCCTCCTTCCTCCTCCCTCCTTTCCTCCTCCCTCCTCCCTCCTCCCTTCTTCCCTCCTCCCTCCTTCCTTCCTTTTTTCCTCCCTCCTCCCTCCTCCCTTCTTCCCTCCTCCCTTCTTCCCTCCTCCCTCCTTCCTTCTTCCCTCCTCCCTCCTCCTTCCTCCTCCCTCCTCCCTCCTTTCCTCCTCCCTCCTCCCTCCTTCCTCCTCCCTCCCTACTTCCTCCCTCCTCCATCCTTCCTCCTCCTTCCTCCTCCCTCCTTCCTCCTCCTCCCTTCTTCCTCCTCCCTCCTCCCTCCCACTGGGAGGTCAGGCACAGAACCCCTCCCCGCTGCCTTCATCCCCTCTTGGAGAGAAACTGTAACTTGGGACCCGGATGCTGCTGCCCAAGGGCCGAAGGGGTGACCAGGCAGAGGTGCACGCGTGGCAGGAACCGGGGCGCTGCGAGCTGCTGTTTGGGGGGGGGGGGGGGGGGGCGGGGGCGAGCTGGGCCGGAGCTCGGCTCGGAGAAAAGGGCTCGGAGACAGCAGGCTGCTCCCAGGCAGGCTCCCTCCTCACGGGAAGGAGGGTGGGAAATTGATGGGTAATATGAGCTCATTTCAATAATAAAGAGCTCGGGAGCGCGCCCGGTTTTGATCTTTTCTGAAGCCTGGATTCCTGGCAGGGACCGGGTCCTACTCAGGATCTGACAGCACTGGGAATGGACTTAAAGACACACCCCAGCCACAGTCAACGGAGGCGCCCTCACACACGTACAACAGCGGAAGGCAGATGTCCACCACCCTGCTCCCCAGAAGGAAAGGGGGGGCTGGCCTGGCCACACCCTCTCGTCTCCTCTTACACCCGCGTTAACAGCTCCCAAAGGAGGGGCCTGTGTGGCCGGACGAGCCTGCGGACCACTCAGTACAGGGGCTGCAGCATTGGGGGCTGGCAGCTTTGGGGGGCTGGCAGCTTTGGGGGATTGGCAGCTTTGGGGGGCTGGCAGCATTGGGGGGCTGGCAGCTTTGGGGGGCTGGCAGCTTTGGGGGGCTGGCAGCATTGGGGGGTGTCAGGAAGCCATAGTGGTCTTTGAGAATTCGAAAAATCTCTCTGACGGCTGGTCCAGCTCCTCGGGAGTTAGGAAGGAGAGGGATACATGTCCATCTCAAGTACCAACCAGTCCAGCTTCCCAAACCAGTGTGTGCAAGGACGTCAGATTCAGAGGCTGCAAAATTCGCCCGCCTTCCTGTCTTCCTCCCTTCCCTCCCTCCCCTCCTTCCTTCCTTCCTCCCTTCCCTCCCTTTCCTCTGTTTCCTTCCATCCCTCCTTCCTTCCCTCCTCTTTCCTTCCCCCTCCCTCCCACCCCTCCTTTGTCACAGGTGAAGTCGGTCACAGACTGAAGATGGAAGGCACCGCCCTTCGTCTCTGGAGAGGCCCGTGGGGCTGAGCGTCCGTCCTGAGAGGCTTGCCCGCGAGGCAGCCTGAGCCCCGAAGGAGGACTGGACCCCCCAGCCCCGGCCCCAGGCGCCTCCCGTCCACCAGAGCCCCGTCGGCCCCGTTCCAGGCTCCGGAGCCCCGGGAGCCCCGAGGAGGCAGAGGCGCCAGCTCGCTAAGCAGAGCGGACACACGGGGTCACAACACAGGGCTGCACATTTCTCGCTGGGACAGCAGACGGACAGGTGACGAGACAGACGGACAGAAGGCAGCAGCAGGACAGAAGGCCCGGGGCGCGGTCCCAGCCGCTAAAGGTGAAGCACAGACGCCCCGCAGCCCCCACCGCACCCCTGTGTGGAGACAGGTCCCTGGCTCCCGCCTCGGGGTCCACGTGAGGGGTCAGCAGCCTGGCGTGCGCAGGAAGGAAGCGGGGAGAGGGTTTGGCTGGGAGCAGCGGGGGCACCTCCCCGCTCCGAAGGCGTCAGTTAATGCTGAGGAGGTTGCACGTTGCCATGTCCCTCCCCTTCGCGTGCCCTCCCCCTCCAGGGGTTCAAGACGGGGTCCCTCCCCTGGGAGACCACCCCGTCCCAGGGCCCCGCCATGCGAACAGCAGTCAGAGCAGCCCCTCCAGGATCGGGGGCGGGGGGCTCAGGTGTCCAGTTCAAAACCCGCCAGTGCGTCAGTCTGTCCGACCGCCCGTGCTTACCGAGTGCAGGCCCAGCCTGCGTGCCGGGAGAGGACCCGGGAGGAGGGTTCTAGAACTTACCGCACACGTCCGGCCTCTTGGCGCATCCCGAGCCGGCGGCGCCCCCGGCGAGCCCGTTGAAGGCGGCCAGGCCCTCGGCGCTGTAGGCCCTGAGCACCGACAGCATGTTCACCGGCTTCTCCGGGGCCGGGAGGAGGCCGGGGCTGTGCCACGGCTTCTCCGACGCCAGTGCCTGGGCGGGGGCGGGCTGCGGGGCGCCCGTGAGCAGCAGGCCGTCCCCGCCGTCGCCGCCACCGCCGCCGTCCTTGCCGGGGGCCGCGGGCGGCTTCCTCGCCGCCTCGGGCTCTGTGTCGACCTCGTCGTCCTCGTCGTCGCCCCTGGCGGAGTCCACGTCCTCGGAGGAGGCGGCGTCGGACAGGCCGTCGGCCGCGCTCTTGTCCGCGGCGTCGGGGATCACGATGGGGGCGTCGTCCTCCGGGGGGGCCTTGCCCTCGGGCCCTTTGCCGGGGCAGGAGCTGGCGGCTCCCGAGCTCCCGGCGCCGCCAGGGTACACGCCGAACTGCTTGTAGAAGTCGGACGGGAAGCTGCAGAACGTGGCGTCCACGTGGCCGGGCCACGGGCCGCTGCTCGGCTCGCCCAGGGTCTCCGTGGGCGGTCCCGGGGCCGTCTTCTCGGGAGCCGCGTCCAGAGGCCCCACCAGGGAGGCCAGGGCCGCCTCCTTGCCCGCCTCCCGCGCCTGCTCCTTGCCGTGGCCCGCCACGCCCGCGGCGGGGTCCCTGCGCCTGGCCCGGCCCAGGTGGTTGGCCTGCAGGTGCAGCGCCATGAGCTCCACGGAGGACGTGGTGAAGGCGCAGAACAGGCAGCCGTGCCACGCCACGCTGTCCCGCACCGTCACCTGGGAGCCGGGCAGGGCGGGGGCGTCCGGCCGCACCGACAGGTCCAGGGGCTCGTACTGGGACTTCTCCGGCCTCCGGGGGGGCGCCTTCCCGCCGGCCCTGTCCTCGCCGCCGCCGTCCGCCCCGCGGGCTCTGGCGGACGGGGCGTCCGGCGGGGCCTTGTCCTTGGCGGCCCTCTCCCTGCGCAGGGAGCTGAGCACGAAGCTGTCCATGAAGGCCTGCAGGGAGCCCTGGAAGCTCACGCCGTTGCCCGCCAGGCCCTGGTAGGCTCTGCCGGCCTCGGAGAAGGGGGCGCCCTTGGCGGGAAGGTCGGTGCCTTTCGGGGCGTCGGACGGGGCCTCCGAGGAGGAAGACACGCTGCCGCCGGCCGGGCCGGGGTGGTCCCCGGACGAGAGCGCTCCGGCCGGCCACGGCGGGGCGGCGGGGCCCCCGCGGAAGTCCACGCCGGGGAGGCCCTTGAAGGCGCCCCTCAGGACGTCGGGCCTGAGGAACAGCGCGGCCCTGCTGGACGGCTCGTCGCGGGGGTCCGGGCCGGCGGGCGGGCCGGACAGGGGCCCCGCCCCGTTCTGCCGCTCCCGGTGGTGCCGCTCCAGGTGGTACTTCAGGGAGGCGGACTGGGTGCCCGCGTAGTCGCAGTGCGGGCACTTGTAGGGCTTCTCACCTGCCGGGGCGGGCACGGGGGGAAGGGGGGGGAGAGAAGAGAGAGAGTTTATCTCGCTTTGCTGCTCGCGAGGCTGGAAGGAGCAGAGCCTGTTCTTGAACACAAAGCAGCGCCAGCTAATAATTAGCCGGAGAACAACCGCTCGTTAATAGGAGAATAATTCGTGTTTTCCAGCCTGTCTTAACGATCCCGTACCATTGGGGACTCCTCAGGAATGACATACTATCCACACACAATTAGCCATCTCTTTCTTCATCTAACGTGGGGAAGCGCTATAGATTTAAAAGCTATGATTATGAAAATTAAGCGTAATAATTCCAGCCGCGGCGATGGTGAGGCGCGCAGGTTTTGGGAGGACGGCGTGGGTAAGGAACGGCCGGGCGCGGCGTGTTCGTGTGTACCCCCGCCCTGGAATTTGTTTGAATTATACACATGGAAACCATCTTTAAACCTAAAAATTTTATGGCCCTGTTACGCAAGACTGAAATGAGTGATTTAAGCCTGGCTCGCAGTAAATCATGGATATAATTAGCAAATGGCACACCGCGCGGGCCATTCATCATCGTCCGGAGGGCGCCGGCCCAGGGCGGGGAGCGGCAGGCCCGGCATTGTTTCCAAAGAGAGATCCATAAATACCGATTCCCTAAAATATTAACGCCGTCCCCGCGCACGCACGTGAAGACGTACCGTTAAGACCGAGCGCAGTTCATAAAGCTTAAAAGAAAACGAGTAATAAAAGGGGGCAAAACATACTTAGCGTCGGCGTCGGGAATTAACGTTATCTACTGGCCTGCGCAGGGCCCTAAATTTGTCCTAATGGCGAGCCCAACGCCGCGGCAGTAAAACGCGTAATTTACCTGTAATAGGCGCTTTCGAGAGAATAAAAACCGCGTTAAGGGGCGTTTTAAAACATATAAGGCCATTTCCGCGAATTAAATATTTATTTCAATTCCGCACCCGCTCCTGTTGTCCCCGCCTCCACAGAGGAGACGTGGGCGCATAGGGCCCAGGCCAGGTGCACCGTGGGCCCCGGGGACAGGAGGCGGCGCACGCGCGGGTTTAAATCAGTGGCTAGAGCGTCAGCCTGCGGACTCAAGGGTCCCAGGTTCGATTCCGGTCAAGGGCATGTACCTTGGTTGCAGGCACATCCCCAGTGTGGGGTGTGCAGGAGACAGCTAATGGATGTTTCTCTCTCATCAATGTTTCTAGCTCTCTCTCCCTCTCCTCTCCTCTCTTTAAAAAATCAGTAAAATATATATATTAATATATATATATATATATATATATATATATATATATATTTTTTTTTTTTTAAGAGAAAAGAAGGGACGCAGGGTTTCAGGCGCTGCCTCCACGCCCCGCCTCAGTCCCATGGGAGGCCTCCATGGACAGAGCTGGGCCGCCGGGGGGGGGGGGGTCGGCAGCCGGTGCAGCCAGGCGGCAGGGCTGACCAGGACGCAGGGTCGGGCTGGGGTCAGGGGGCACCGGGGCTGGGTGAGGCCCGCAGGTGCTGGGTGAGGCGAGGGCTGCCGCAGAGCACACCTGGGCAGTTAGGTGCCGTAGTATTTCACCCGCGGGGTCTGCAGGCAGCGCCGGCCTCCGTGGTGGGGGCTGCAGAGGGAGGGTGTGGACGCCCGTGGGCCTGGGCGGGGAGCACGGGGCCGCACACAGGAGCCGTGGTCCTGACGCCCTAGGTCAGCGTGGGGCCCGTGGGAGCATTGCTCCAGAGTGAGCTGAGGAGTCAGACAAACTGCCAACACTAACCCCTCCACGGCCAGAAATCCTGCTGCCGCCGCCTGCCGCGCAGCCGGAGCTGGAAACCGGCGCCGCTCCGGAGGGGGCTCCGGAGGGCGGGCAGCTGAGCGGGGAGGCCCTGCCCCTCTGCACCAGGACGGCTGAGTGAGGGCTGGGACTAGGGCCCACAACCCCACATCCGGCCTGTGCCTCCTCGCCGCTGGCGTGGGACACTGGAGCATGTGTTCTCAAAGGTCTCCTGTCAGCCTGAAACCGGAGACGCCTGTGTGCACTCACACTCACACACACACACCTGTGCACACACACACACACACACCCGGAGACGCCCGTGTGCACTCACACTCACACACACACCCGGAGACGCCCGTGTGCACTCACACTCACACACACACACCCTGAGACGCCCGTGTGCACTCACACTCACACACACACACCTGTGCACACACACACACCCAGAGACGCCCGTGTGCACTCACACTCACACACACACACCTGTGCACACACACACACACCCGGAGATGCCCGTGTGCACTCACGCTCACACATACACACCCGTGCACACACACACACACACCCGGAGACGCCCATGTGCACTCACACTCACACACACACACCTGTGCACACACACACACCCGGAGACACCCGTGTGCACTCACACTCACACATACACACCTGTGCACGCGCACACACACACACACACACCCGGAGACGCCCGTGTGCACTCACACTCACACACACACACCTGTGCACACACACACCCGGAGATGCCTGTGTGCACTCACACTCACACACACACCTGTGCGCGCGCACACACACACACACACACACACACGGAGACGCCCGTGTGCACTCACACTCACACATACATACATGTGCGCGCACACACACTCTCGTGCATACACATCTTACACCACACACTCCATACACCACACACACATGCATGTGTGCGCACACACACAAACAATACAGCACACACATCACGTAACACATGCACACGGATGCACACACATCACATAATACAGAGATGCACACACGCACACACACCCCTCTTCCATTTGGCCAATGGACAAATGCGAGCCCACCTGTGCTGAGAGCTACTGCCCAGTCCACGCCATCCACCTGGCCACTGGCTGCAGCCTGGCAGGGCTGGTGCCAACGCTCGGGCGTCTGCCCAGGAGACAGCCATTGACGCCCAGCCCCTCCCGCCCAGCAGACCCTGCCCGGGACTCGGAAAGGTGTTCCCTGTGCAGCTGCGTGGCCCCGGCCGCCCAGGCCCGGCCAGCAGCGCCGCCAGCTGAGTGACTGGCCACGTAGGCCTCACGTGAGTCCAAACCCGCCGGGGGACCCCTCGGGCTGCCCCGCTTCTCGGACGCCTGGGACCGTAATGACTGGGACGCCATCTCTGCATCCGCCGGTGCGGGAGCCTCCCTCTCCCGGGCCTTCCCCGCCAGGCTCACCTCGGGCTGGGAGACGGCGGGCAGACCCACGCCGCTCCCACGGGGCGGCCGCCACACAAGTCCAACCAGCTGTGGACACGGCGACCGCTGATGCTCTAGGCCCGTGGTCGGCAAACTCATCCGTCCACAGAGCCAAATACCAACAGGACAACGACTGACATGTCTTTGGAGAGCCAAGTTTTTTAAACTTAAACTTCTTCCAACGCCACTTCTTCAACATAGACTCGCCCAGGCCGTGGTGTTTTGTGGAAGAGCCACACTCCAGGGGCCAAAGAGCTGCAGGTGGCTCGGGAGCCACGGTTTGCCAACCACGGCTCTAGGCAAAGCCACACTCCAGTTTCCTACGGGCAGCTCCCTGGCTTTTAAACGCTGGCAGCTGCCTAAACACGTCCCCAAATGTTGGGGCCACGGAGCCCCCTCTGCCAGCCGGTCCGGCTCCAGGGACCCTCCGAAGGCTGCGCCTGGGGGCGGGCCGGGGCGGGGCCAGTCCCCACCCACCGAGGCAGGCCAGCGCGCCGGGACCTTCCCGGGACCTCCCACCTTTCCGGACGCCGCCGCTCCGGGGTGCAGCTGGAACCGGGGTCACAGAGCCTCCGCAGCCCCTCTCAGCAGGCGGACGCAGGGGTGGGAGCGTCCAGCCCGCGGGCCACGTGAGACCCTCGAAATCGTGGGGTCTGGCCCTGCCGAGGCCCAAGGGGGAAGTGATTAGGTGTTTGCCCAGATAGAGCAGGCGAATGTCTAAGCCAGTGGTCGGCAAACCACGGCTCGTGAGCCACATGCGGCTCTTTGGCCCCTGGAGTGTGGCTCTTCCACAGAACACTGCGGCCTGGGCGAGTCCGTGTTGAAGAAGTGGCGTTAGGAGAAGTTTACGTTTATAAAGTGTGGCTCTCAGAAGAAATTTCAATCCTTGTGCTGTTGGTATTTCCGCGCGGCCATAGCGTTCACCTTCTGAGCCTCCACGTGGCGCCGGATCAGCCGGAGTGAGTTCCCCAAACCACAGGTGGGTCCGGACGGGTCCCCGCGGACACCCCTTCCTCAGGCTGTGCGAAGGGCCTCCTGCTTCCCACGTGTCCTTGCTGGTTCCTGTTGGCTCTGCCGCCGGCTCCCGCGAAGGGCTCCCAGTTTGCCATGGAGGAGCGGACGGTTTCCCGTGTCCTCGGCAGCGTCTCCTCGCTATCGGCTCGGCCTCCCCGCCCTCACTCGGCGGCGAACACCGGGAGAGACAAATGCGCGGCGCCTTCCGCGGCAGCGCCGGTCCATAAATATAAATTGTGCGCTAATTCCCCCAAAGCATCTATACGTTGTAAACCTGGAGACTCCTCACACAGCTGCTCCGCGCTGAGCGGTGGCTTGTCCAGAAGGGGACAATCTGTGTCTCTAATTGCTGTCACTGGAGCCCAGATTCATTAGGCGACTTCCCCATTAAACGTGAGCATTAATTTGTCTGATGAAATATCGCCGCGGCAGCGTTCATTAGCCGAGCCCGCGGACGGCGCGGCTCCTGCCTCCGAACCGCGGTTAATCCCGCTAATGGGCGCCTCCCGGCTCGGGGTGTGCGGGCAGAGGTACGCCCTCACCTCACCGCGGCAACCTCTGGGGAGTGGACCCCGCCAGGTCCTTCCCACAAGAGTGTGGGGCGTCCTCGGGGCAGGGGCGGGAGGGGGCGGAGGGGGGAGACCACGGGCTCTCCGCTCAGCAGGGGATCCACAGGGGCCATGAAATGTCACCTCGGAACAAAAGGGCAAAAGGATCCTCTCCTTTGGGGCAGGGGGGTACTTTCCCCCCTTTTCCATCATCTCGCAGGGGGCCGGCCCCGCTAAGCCCGGCACACGCACTCTCCTTCCGGAAGAGGAATTGGCAGAAGCAGGCAGGCTAGCCCCGTGGTCGGCAAACTCACTCGTCCACAGAGCCAGATACCAACAGGATAACGACTGAAATTTCTTAGAGAGCCAAAATTTTAAAACTTAAACTTCTAACGCCACTTCTTGAAAAAAAAAGATTCTCAAAGGCCGTGGTATTTTGTGGAAGAGCCACACTCAAGGGACCAAAGAGCCGCATGTGGCTCACAAGCCACAATTTGCCGATCACCGGGCTAACCTATCTGATTCTGATCAGCCCAGGACGGTGTGTCAGACAGGAGGGAAGCGCGGGCTCCCAGGGGTGCATGGCAGGTGCATGGCAGAGCCCAGTGGGGGCGGCCTCGCGGCCCCGAGGGTCCCTGGCCGCTCCCTCCACAGCTGGGAGCCGTGCAGGTCTCGGGGCCACGCGAGCTGAGGTGCGGCCCGCTCACCTGCCTAGGAAGGGGTGCGGGGGGACGGGCAGCCGCTGAGTCGGGGAGGGAGGACGCGGGAGGGGTCCCTATCTTCCCACCAGGAGGAAGGACGGTGGACAAGGCCACCCCAGGGCCGCCCCCCACCCCACCGGTCACAACACGTGGCGACATGCTGACTGTCTCCCACGCTCCTGCATGCCCAGGAGGACACGTGTGTTCTCGCTCACAGACTCCTGTCCGGGAACACAGAAACGGGAGGGGCCGGGGACACGCCGCCCTGGGCCGTGGGCTCAGTGGCCGCCAACGCTCCGTTCACTTCGGCTCCTCGTGCGTGTGGCCTGCGCGCTCACACCGCCGTCACGGATGCGCCGAACCGCACACGGACCGCTGCCTGCGCAGCTCCCACGCACGCGTGTAAGCACCTCCCTCCTTCTTTGTTCTTTGATCCAAAGGAAATCGATCTCCATCTGGATAGGATCCTGCCTTTCGCACTCGGCCAACGCTGCTGGGTGTGAGGGGCCGTTTCCACTGGGCGCTCCCGGAATGCCTCTGCCGCGGCCGGTGTCCTTGCTTCTCCCGCGTCTCCGGGGACGGACTCAGACATTTCGGGAGAAGTTTGTGAAGCGGGAACAACAGGCGTCTGGGGAAACCGTTCACGTTTCCCACGCATTAAAGCGTCAGCAGCAGCATCCACCTGCTTCTGTCCAAGTCTGGGCGGCCTCCTGGGGCCTCGGTCCGCTCCCCGGAATGTTCTGGGAGCATCGCTTTCCCGCGGCCAGCTGAGGGGGTCTCTCACGGGATGGGCGGGCTCCTGGCGGGAGGCCCTGGCCCTCTCTGCTGCCTCCCAGGCCCTGGGGGCCGGGGCCACAGCGGGAGGCACAGCCATGGTGAACTGGTCCAGGGATACGTGGCCAGGCCTCCCCTCCTGGGACAGGCCCGTGGCGGGGGCCCTGGAGGACTGTCCCCATGTCCTGGCAGGAGGGGGGCCCCCCCAAGCACCGCACAGCCTCGGGGACCCGGCTCCCCGGGAGGAAGTGCTCTCGGGAGGAGTGGGGAATGCAGAGGTCACAGAGAAGGGGCGTTGGCGCCACGTTCTGGGGGTGCAGACACCCGCAGGCGGGGTCCCGGCCTCACCGCGCTCCTGGGCCGGTCTGCCGCCCGCAACCTGGAGTCTCGCCCGCGGCCGGCTGCCCGTGTGGTTCCCGATGGTCGGTGCTCAGCCGCCTCTCCCATCTGACCAGGGTCCCCCGGCCCCCAGCCCCTCAGCAGGCAGCCCCCGCACCAGGCCCCGCTGCAGGAGGTGGGTCTCTCAGGGATCGCCAGGCGAGGGGCACCCATGGGTGGCCCCTGGGACCGAGACATCCCAGCCTTGGGACAGGGCATGGGTGGCCAGCCTCTCTTTCTACAAACAGCTGCGCCGCAGGGCCCTCAGGGGTGTGAGCGGAGGGAGATGGAGGGGGCCTGAGGGGTGCCGGGCCCGTCTCTCGGAGATCACAGTGGCCACCGGAAGGAGGTCATTCCAGGCGGGGTCCACGGGCACGGACATCCTACAGCGGGACCAGGCCCCTGCCCTGGAGGGACAGACAGGAGGACGGGGAGGGGTGGGAGGCAGCCAGGGACAGAACCACGGTGCCCGCTGGGCCGGTCCCAGGGCCAGGCCTCGATGGAACCTGGCTGTGGTTTCGGGGCTCCCTCCTGGCCTGGGGGGGCTCGCTGAGAGGGGACGCCCCAGGGGCCACGCTCCCAGCCCCCCAGCTCTGCAGGAAGCGCAGCCTGGCCCACACCGCCGTCCTCGGGGCTCCCCCACCCCGTCAGGGAGGTTGGGGGCAGCAGGCGAGGCCCAAGGTTCGCCGCTGTCACTGCTCTGAGGCCCGCGCCCCCGCACACCCTGCCGGCCCTGAGCTGTATTGATTTCCCGGGAAACAGAGCACAATTATTTCTGAAAATGGACGGCATATTTGTCCACCCTCCGGAGCAGCCCGGACTCCGATAGATAAAGCGTCAGGAGGAAAATCAAAGAAAATGGAGGTGTCCGTAGCGCGGATAGATTTTTCTTTCTTGTCGGCCACGTCCAAGCCACTCGCAGGAAAGCAGGAACCGGGACGGAGGGCCAGGGGAGCCGCCATCAGGCCCGCGGCCCGTCCCCCATTGGCCTAAGAGCCCTCGGTCCTTGTTCTCAGGAGACGCAGCCTCCCTCCGCCGCCCCGTCTGGCCACCCCAGGTTGGGGCCGGAGCCCCAGGGGGTTAAGCCAGGGAACGGCGACATCCCCTTCCATACATGAGACAGTCTGACCCTCAGCGCTGTCACCCTCTCTCCTGCCCCGTGCTCCCCGGGGGCCGTCTGGGGGCCCATGTCCGTATCTAATGAACCGACAGGATCCCGGGGCACGTGGTCAGGTCTCCCCTCCTGTGACAGCCCCGCAGTCCTGGCAGCTGAGGAGCCCCCCACAGCCCCCAGCGCAGCCTCGGGGACCCAGCTCCCCTGGGGAGGAAGGTGCACCTCACGGGCCTGCCGTCCTGCACCCAAAGGCCACCGGTCAGTACGAGGTTCGGACGGGCCCTGAAGCACAGGAGGAGGTGCGGCCGAGTGTCCAGGTCCCCGGCCTGCACACAGACCTGGTGGGGGAGGGGGGGTGAAGCCCGGGCCCAGGGCCTCGGTCGGGGTCGGTTCCCCGCACACAGTTCCCTGTGCCCAGGCTCGCGGGAGACCGGACTGAGTGACCCCACCGCCGGCCCCGGCTCACCTGTGTGGATCCGCAGGTGCACCTTCAGGTGGTGGGACGTGCGGAAGGTCTTCCCGCAGTACGGACAGTCCTTCATGGCCGAGCCCAGGCTCCGGTCCCGCAGCAGCGCGGGCGGCTGCACACCGGCCGCTCTCCCCGCCTCCTCGCCGAGGTCTGCAGCGGGGAAACGTTGGCACGTCACTTCACGCCCGTCAAACGCTGTTCGCACCCGAACCGCCAACGCCACGCACAGCCACACGTGTCGACACCACACCTGTCTGTCTCGTTCTCCTAAATCTGACAGAATGCTGACAATTCATGTATTTCCTTGTTATTCTCCAAAATTATTTCATCTTTCCTACCATCGTCTTAAGCAGCATATGGTACCTTTATATCGAACTGAATTAAACAAGAACAGAAACAGCTGTGTCAGCAGCTGGTCGGATTTCTCCTCTTGCTTAGCTCCTATTAAATATAGTTTTCCCCCCAAAAGTTTAGCAATGGAGGGGTCTGGTTGGTGGTGACTAATTTATAAGAGGGGCTGGCGGGAGAGTCTGCCGTGGGACTGAAGTCGCTTTTGCATCGTATGAAGCAACCAACAGAAAATGGAAAGCGTGCCGGCCAAGCCCACAGGCGAGCAGGCCAGGGCTCCGCAGGGGGCAGGAAGGGAAGGGCCCGGGGGGGGGGGGGGGGTCCTCTCGCCCAAGCCGGCTGCTGCCAGGCTGCTGGGACCTCGCGGGTGGGAGAAGCCTGGAAAGGCAGTTCCACAGTCCGCCCGCCATCAGCAGGGAGACGCGCCCACGGGCCCGTAAAGACACGGTAAATCCCCGTCCACGTGGAGCCCACAGCGCAGCGGCACCCACGCCCTCCGGCTGCCGCTCCTGGAGCCCAGACCGTTAGACGGCGGAGCCAGGTTTGCAGGCAGCCGCCTGCCGCGCGGATATGCCGGGCCGTGACAGTGCAGACGACGGTGGAAACTTCAGCATTTGGAGAACACGTCAGGGCCGTGGTTGGCAAACCGCGGCTTGCGAGCCACAGGCGGCTCTTTGGCCCCTGGAGTGTGGCTCTTCCACAAAACACCACGGCCTGGGCGAGTCTATGTTGAAGAAGTGGCGTTAGAAGAAGTTTAAGTTTAAAAAATTTATCCAAAGTCATTTCAATTGTCCTGTTGATCACTGGCTCTGTGGACTGATGAGTTTGCCGACCACTGCGTCAGGGTGAGGCCCGAGGGGGCGGCGGGAGCCGGGGGCCGTGTGTTGGGGGTGGACAGAGGGGGCTGCACTGACCACCTCACCGACCCGAGGCCCTGCGGCGCCCGGGCTGGCGGGATCCTCTCCTGCTGCAGCCCCCAGCCTCCCTGGAGGCCTCACCTAGACCCTCTGGGAGGACGAGGGGACCCTCTGGGGTGACCACAGGCCTGGGCTCTGCGGAGGGCAGAACACACACGTTCCACGGAGCGATGGCAATGCATGTCGCTGCCTCCTGCAGCTCCGTGTGTGGGCTGCACGCAGGCCCACAGGCGTGAGCGGGGCTCGGGGCCCTGAGCTGGACGGGGCAAGCGCCCTTGGCTCTGAGGCGCCCTGCAGACCTCTGCGTGGAGCACCCCCTGCCTCAGACCGCCCACGGCGGCACGTCACCACGGCCAGGCCCGGAGGGCTCGCAGGAGCCCCGAGCTCCGACCCCTCTTACCCGGCCCAGCACCAGGTCGGGGGCCTCCTCACATGTGCAAAGACTCCCGACGAGGGCCGTGGGCGAGGGCCCACCGGCACCGGAGCCTGACGGTGCCTCGGCGAACCCGTGCCGCATGCAGCCAGCAGGGGCCTCGCTCCCGGGCGCCCGTTTCACCAGAGCCCAGGAGAAGGATGGTTCACATAGCGGCAATGCCCGCTCCTGCCTCCCGCCCGCCCGCCTGCCCGCCCTGCCCTCAGCACGGGCACCGGCCTCCCCGCCTCCCTCGGCCTCTGAGGCTGGGACCGTGAGGTCAGTAACCACCAGTGAGCCGCCCGCTCCCAGATGGCAGCGGCCCTCAGCCGGGGTTAGAGCAGCACCAGGCACCCGGAGGCTGTCTCCGGAGAGAGGAGAGCTGGTGGGGCTTTTCACCTCCTTTTCCCTCACCCAGGGTAGTCCTCCCATGGCTTCTCAGCGAGAGTGGGAGGCAGGGCAGCAGGGAGGGAGGGGGGAGGGGAAGGAACATCCATGTGAGGGACACATGGGCGGGCTGCCTCCCTCCCAAGCCCCTACTGGGGCCGAGATCAAACCTGCAACCCAGGTGCATGCCCCCCACTGGGAACAGAACCTGGACCCTTTTCTTTTTTTAAACTGTGTTTTTACTGATTTCAGAGAGGACGGGAGAAGGAGAGAGATAGAAACATCAATGATGAGACAGTCATTGATTGGCTGCCTCCTGCACGCCCCCACTCGGGATCGAGCCCACAACCCGGGCACGTGACCTTGGCCGGAATCGACCCCGGGACCCTTCAGTCTGCAGGCTGATGCTCTATCCACTGAGCCACACCGGGTAGGGCTTAAAAAATATTGTTACTGATGTCAGAGCGGAAGGGAGAGGGAGGGAGAGAGAGAAACATCCATGATGACAGAGAATCAGGGATCGGCTGCCTCCTGCAACACCCCACACTGGGGATGGAGACCGAAACCCGGGCCCGTGCCCTGACCGGGAATCGAACCCTGAGCCAGGCTGGCAGGGCAGGAGTGGGTGTTTGCCGCTCTATTCCTGGGGCCCTCGTGTCCCGTGATCTGCACGTGGGCACAGCCCCCAAGTCTCCCCGCTACAAGCTCTAGTGGCACCGTGGGGCCGTGGGCCAGTCAGACAGGAAGGAGGGACGGGATGGAGCAGAGCGGAGCTGGGGGTTCGGTCCACAGCGGCCCCGGCGGCCCCTGAGCGGTGAGCACAGATAAGGCCGCAGCCTGGAGGTTCCAGCGTGGGGGGCGGGGGGGCGCCGGACTGTCGTCATGTGGAGGCTGGCCGGGCCCCTGCCTTTCATCTCTCCGCCACGGACATGTGTGGCCCAATAAAGAGAATACATTTATAAGATAAACAGCCTTCGCTGCAGATTTAAGAATCTAATTTTCACTTTACACGGAGATGGTTTTTTTTTGGTTTTTTTTTTTTTTTTTGAGGGCCAGAAAGCCCGTGGCGTTTACTCTGAGACTAAATCCAAGCAGAAAAACAAACTCTGGGCGACGATGAAGGGGACGGTGGGTGGTCCCGGGAAGTGTCCGGAGCGGCCGCGAGCCAAGGGCCGGGACGGATGGCTAGGGGCTGTGTGCGGGGCCCTCCCACCCCCGGGCCGCTCAGAGGCCGACGCTGCAGCCTCGTCCCCCGGACGGACGCCCGGGAGGGGCCTGAGCTGGGCCGGCGCCCTGTGCGCCCTCCCGCACCTCACCCCCCCCCCCCCAGCAGGAAGCAATCCGGTCCTGGCTACAGACCGAGGTCCCGCCCCCCAGGCAGCAGGCGGGAAGGGAAGGGGCAGTTTAAATACCGAGCTGTGGTCCTTGGTCGGACGCTGGGGATGGGTGGAGCCTTCTAAGAACTGTCCTTCCCACAACCTAGTTCTCCCCCGGGCAGACGCGCTCCCCAGGCCTTCCGGGGAGGGAAGGACGTGTGGACGGAGGTCAGCCTCAGACCCCTCACCTCTCCTCGCGCTCTCCCGGGCCCGGAGTGACCCTGGGACCGCCCGGACCGGGGTGGCCCTGGGTCCGCCTGGCTGCGGCTGGGGCCGTCTCCTTCCCCTGCCTCCCTGGATGGGGAAAGGCTGGGGAGACCCCCGGGACCCTACACGCCCCGCACTGGGGACAGAGCCCACAACCCGGGTGTGAATCTAACAAGAATCGAACCGGTGACCTCCTGGTTCACAGGTCAATGCTCATCCTCTGAGCCACGCCAGCCGGGCTGGGACCCTGTACCACTACGTACTCTGGGATCCGCTCCTCAGAAATGGAGTCGTGTATGGACGCAGTGATAATATTCCAGAGGGTCTCCCTTCCCGGGTCCCCGCCGAGGACAGGTGACCGGGACCAGGTACCGGAACCCCGCACGCTCTCCCTGCCCCCACGGCGGGAGTGTTTGCTGGAAAAGAGCAGGTAGGCCCAGGTGTCCAGGTCCAGAGCGACTCGGAGAACAGAGCCAGAGACCACGCCGGGGACAAAGAGGCCCCTGTGCATCGGGCCTGTGTCAGCTCTCACTTCATCTCCCCCCCCCTCATGCCCACAGTGCATCTTGGGAAGATTTCCTTTCCAAACGATTACAAGGAGGATGTTAGTGGTGTTGATGGTGATGATGGTGATGATGGTGGTAATGATGAAGTGATAATGAGGTCATAGTGATGATGAGGTGATGGTGAGGATGATGGTGAGGATGGTGGTGATGGTGATGGTGATGATAGTGATGGCAATGATATGATGATGTGAGGATGATGGTGGTAATGATGGTGATGATGAGGTCATAGTGATGATGGTGATGGTGATGGTGATGGTGGTGATGGTGATGATGGTGACGATGGTGATGGTGATGGTGGTGATGAATGGTGATGTTGGTGATGGTGATGATAAGGTAATGGTGATGATAGTGGTGATCATGATGGTGATGGTGGTGATGATGGTGATGATGAGGTGATGGTGATGATGGTGGTGATCATGATGGATGATGATGGTGATGATGGTGGTGATGGTGATGGTGATGGTGGTGATGAATGGTGATGTTGGTGATGGTGATGATAAGGTAATGGTGATGATGATGGTGGTGATGATGGTGATAATGATGTTGGTGATGATAGTGGTGATCATGATGGTGATGGTGGTGATGATGGTGATGATGGTGATGGTGGTGGTGATGATGGTGATAATGATGGTGGTGATGGTGATGATGAGGTAATTATGATAATGTTGATGATGAGGTAATGGTGATGATGGTGGTGATCATGATGGATGATGATGGTGATGATGGTGGTAAGTTCATGCAGTGACTGGAGAGTTTTCTCAGCAATCTCACCCGGATAAGGTAGCTGTTTGTATACCTGAGCACTTACCTCTTTATACCATGAACTAGCCATGGCATTTTGTTTTATGGAATTTCTAGTATAACAGTAAATACATTTTCCTAGATGAGTTGTCAATTCGGAAAGAGCCTTGTTTAAAAAGTACCACAGAAGTCTGAATCTCAACTCATCAATGAAGAAAAACAAAACTATTTTTGGTGACTACAGGGTGAACAGGACATCAAAAAATTGCATCTTTCTTCATTTATTTGCCCCCACAGAGCCGTCTCTAAAATCATCCCTGGGGAGAGGAAATAGCTCTTAGGAGAAAGTCCAAAAGAATGCACAGCTCCTCTTAAAAGCTTAACACTTTCCCTAATTCTGAAAACTTTCACACGAATCGACTCAAATGAGACAATGGTTGTGTGGTCGAGATTCCCAGGTGAGCGTTCCCATGTTTTTTTTTTTGTTTTGCTTTGTTTTTAAGTTACTTTAAACGGGCGGTGTGTGGGGACGCCGTAACATCTCTGTCAACAACCCTATGGAACTCTGGGAAGGCCAGGCCCCGGGGCCGTGCTGCCCTGGCGTCTCTGCCGCCTCATCAGCTCCCGGCGTCTGATGGCCATATATAGTCATCGAGAAAGCTACACATGAATATGGATTGGCCAAGTGTTTGTTTAAACACAGAGATATTTCTGTCCACTTAGGGAGAGGCCAGAGACAGCTGCCCTTCAGGTCTCCGGACCGGAGACGGGACGGGGCTCCCGGGGACCCCCCAGCTCACCAGCCCATTTCCGTGTATCCGGGAGGGAGGTGGAGAGGGGGTGTTCCTGCCCCTGTCGCTGCCTGTTTTCACCTTTGACCCACACTCAACACTGGGTATCTTGCGTTTGGCAAGATAGGATTTCGGGAACTGGGGAAATAGGTCATAAAAAGGCTAAAGTTTGGAGAGAAAAAAACTCACAGAAGATACCGAGATCTCAAATAGCTTCGCTAAAGCAACATTGTGATGAGTTAAGTGAAAATGAATCAGAAACACATGGATTGAATTTCCCTTAACATACACAAGGGCTCCGGCGTCACGCACTTCGGGCCAAATGTGTCCCTGGTTTCACGGAGCCCAGCCCGCTCCCAGCCGCGGGGAGCGTGGCACCCTGCTGGCGACGGGCCACCCTTGGGGTCTCTCCCAGGCGTCCTGAGACCTGCACGGGCAACATGCTCTGCGCTCCCGCGTGCCTGGTTCTGCCAGGGCCCTCCGGCCGCTGTGGGTGGCGACCCTGGGCCCAGCTTGGGGCCTGACCGTGAGCGTGGCAGGCAGGATTCGGGGACACCTGGTGTGACAGGTCTCCTTGGGCTCTGCACCCCCTTTCCCCCCTCTGGCCTGGTCAGGGGTGCAGCCTGGAACCCGCCCTGCAGACCACTAGGGTGACCGTGGCCCGAGCAGGCCCACCATGACCCAGCTGGACGAGGAGAGCAGGCCGGAGTGTGAGGCTGGAGGGGGCCAGGGTGCAGCGTCTCCGGAGTGGGGACACGGGTCGGGGGAGCCTGGTAGGGGAGGGATGACCCTGGGCCCATCGCTCTCTAGAACAGCCCCCATCTTTCTCAGAGTCCTCAGCCCCACCCACATGACCCCCTACTGCTCTGACCTCACTGCCCTCGCCCTCCCCCCCTCCACAATCCTCAGCACCCAACTTCTCTCCTCCTTGGTCCTCCGCAGGGGTGGGGAACGTCCGGCTCGCAAGCCCTATAAGGCTCGCGAAATCCCTTGGTCACCATCAGGGGTGAGTTCGTGAACTGTCTGACCAAACAGAGCGGCTCATTTTTATTTACTTACTTTTTAGTTTATTAAATATACTTTTATTGATTTCTGAGAGAAAAAGAGAGAGATAGAAACATCAATGATGAGAGAGAATCATCGATCGGCTGCCTCCTGCACACCCCACACTGGGGATGGAGCCCGCCACCCGGGCTATGCCCTGACCGGGAATGGAACCCTGACCTCCTGGTTCCTAGGTCGACGCTCAGCCTCGGGGCCACTGGCCGGCGAGCAGGGTGATGTTTGAGGGGACGATTGGGAATGGCCTGGGATGATGCTATAAACACCCCAAGGGCCCTGGGCAGGAACAGGGTTCCCCCCACCCCGCCCCCACCCGGAGCTAGGTCCAACCCCCCGGGACTCTCCAAAGACACTGCTCCCCGAGGGGTCCCTGAGCACCCGCCATCTGCAGGGCTCCCCGCCCCGCTGTGGGCAGCGCCCCTGCTCTGCTCCTTCCCGCTGCCGCCTCCCTCTGCCCGCTCCGACCTGGGGTCGGCTGCTCCCCTCCGGGCCCCACCGGCCCCACACGGAACACGAGCCCCGGCACCAGGGACCCGGGCCGCTGTGTGCGGCACGTCCCAGCACGGGTAGGCGCTCAACAAGCTTTTACACCCTGCACCTGCTCTCTCAGACAATGAGAGCATCCGAGGGGCCAGAAGCTGGAAGTCGGAAGCTGAGGTCCGCCTGGGAGGAAGGGCCCGGGGCACCCACAAAACCCCAGGGACGCCCCACAGTGCTCAGCAGCACCCCCAGGGCCTGTGGTGTGATGCCAGCAGGACGGGCAGGGGTCGGGGTGCCTGGGGACTTCCTGGGGGAGGCGGCCTCGGGGTCTCCGGTTCCTCCCTCCGGGGGAAAGGACCACCGCACCGGCTCCACCAGCACGGCCACGGACCAGCTTTCTCAGGGAAGGGGGTGGGGGTGCCATGGGGGCACCTTAGTCTCCCCTTCCTCCCTCACACCGAGGCCTCGCCGCCCCGAGGAGGCATCAAGCAACCAAGGAGAACAGCGAGACCGCTCTCCTCCAGCGAGGCCACACCCCGATGGCCGCCCTAATCGCTGCAGAATATCTGGTGTGCCTTCCCTGCCCCTCAGTTTAAACTGAGGACTTTTTTCTTCCGTTAAAAGAAAGAAGACAACCAGAGAAGCCTCTACTTCCAAATAGAGACAGATTTCTCCATAATTTATTTTCTTAAACACACACACACACACACACACACACACACACACACACACCATACCCTATAGCTTTTAAGATCCTTTTAAGATAATTTACAGCCCCTCTTTAGGGGGAGGAGAAGATGGGGGGCGGATCTCGCCTGCGGGTTCCCAGGAATTCCTCCTCCTCCTCCTCCCCACGCGGCCCTGAGACGCGGACGGAGCTTTTGAACATGAACTCGGTCCGTGGCCGCCACCTGTGGGGCCGGGTTTGAGCGAGGGGAAGGCAGGGCGGGGGACCAGGCCCCCGGGAGTGGGGTTCTGCCAGGTCCCTTTTAAACATAGAAGGCACCTCGCTTCCCTCTCGTTTAAGGCAGGTCCCCCCGGACGCCGGCCCAGCCTCTCCCCGGAACCAGGGAGGCCCGGCTTCTCCTATCGCCACTCCAATTACTGGAAAAGTCACCGGCGCCTCCGAACCACAAATATTGACAGTTTACTGCACAACACGCTCCTGACATTTGAAGGTCACGCGGTACAAAGCACGGGCTCTGTTCTAGGAGCGTCGGGAACAAAGAGATACACGATAAGCAATTACCGCCCGGCGCGGGGTCCGTGGGAGGCGGCCGGCGTGGGGGTGGGGAGGGAGGACAGGCCTGGGCGTGGCGCGCAGGGCCCCCCCCCCCATGGCGGGCCACAGTGCCACTCGGCCGTGAATGGCCGGGCCTCACTTCGCAGCCAGACTCCCCCGAAGCCACTGAGCGCAGCACAGTCACGTTCGGCCTACTTTCCTCGATGGGTCTGCGTGCGGCTGGAAGGAATTTTAAATATAGATTTTTATTGATTTCGGAGAGGAGGGGACAGGGAGAGAGACAGAAGCATCCATGATGGCAGAGAATCACGGATCAGCTGCCTCCTGCATGCTCTACACTGAGGATCAAGCCCGTAACCCTGGCATATGCCCTGACCGGGAATCGAACCCGGGACCCTTCAGTGTACAGGCCAAAGCAGCCAGGGCTGGGTGCATCTTTAAAATTCCTTTCAGCCAGGCCAGCTGAAGTGGCTCAGGGGTTGAGCGTTGACCTATGACCCAGGAGGTCAGGGTTTGATTCCTGGTCAGAGCACCTGCCAGGTTTGCGGCTCCATCCTCAGTGTGGGGCGTGCAGGAGGCAGCCGATCCATCATGGATGTTTCTCTCTTCCTCCCTCCCTCTCCGCTCTTCTCAGAAATCAATAAAAATATAAAAATAAAAAACTTACACCCAGTCCCAGGCTGGTGACCCCATGCTGCCCATCCCCAAGGCTGTGGCACCCACCCCCCCAGACACCCCGCACAGGCGCGTGGTCGCCGGGGTCCCTGAGGCTCTGCGGACACGGAGGCTATGGGGGAGCTTCTAGGCACCGTCTGCTCCCTGACCCTCCCCGGAGGCTGCTCAGCCGCAGCCCCTTCCTGGCTGAGGCTGGATGGAAGGAGTTAAATGGCAGGTTAAGCCCGTGGTCGGCAAACTATGGCTAGCAAGCCACATGTGGCTCTCTGGCCCCTTGAGTATGGCTCTTCCACAAACTACCATGGCCTGAGCGAGTCTATGTTAAAGAAGTGGTGTTAGGAGAAGGTTAGGTTTAAAAATGTGACTCTCCAAAGACATTTCAGTCGTCGTCTTGTTGATGTTTACTCTGTTGGCTGATGAGTTTGCCGACCACTGGGCTAAGCAAAGACTTCAGGGGAAACCGGGTTCTGCCCACAGGGAGCCTGGAATCCCGGCCAATGACATGGCCGCTCTGAGGTTCCGTTTCCTCATCCTGCAGCCCGGGGCAGTCTCCATCCTCCCTTCCCCACGGCGCCGGGCACAGCCGCCCCTCCCGCAGCGTGGCCCACGGGACAGGCAAGGGGGCGGGGCCTGGGGCCTCAGCGCCCTCCCCACCTGCCAGCTCCAGGGTGAGGAAGGGTTAGGGGCAGAACTAGAATCTGGGGACCAGCTACGACAGGAAACAGGAGCCTGCTCTGTGCCGTGACCGCTCTGTGCTGACCAGGAAGCACCCGCCCACCGGCGGGAGCTGTGTGCCCGGGGCCTGGGTGCCCCGTGGGACACGGTCCCTCCGCCATCACAATGGGGGGGATGGACACCTCAGGGCTGACACAGGCTCATCCAGAGGCACCCGCTCTCCGCAGCCCCTGCCCCTGGGCCTGTCACCTGGTCCGGGGGCGCCTGGGGGTGCCCGCCCTCTGTGCCCCACCCTCTGCACCCCGCCGCCCCCCCAGCATGACATGTCACCTGTAAAGATCACCCGCACCCACGTAACCCTAACCCTAACCCTGTTACTCCTCACCCCCACGTCATCTCGGTCCCCCTGCCCCGTGCAAGCGGCCAGGCTACGGCGGGGGGCAGGCAGATTCGGTGGGTGGCCTGCTCTCCCCGCTGCCGGCAGGATCCGGGTGAGCTCACAGAGGACTCAGCCTGTCTCTGCGCCACGGGCTGGAGCAGCCACCGGCACCCCGGACCCCACGGCTGCCGGTCACAGAGGGGCGCTGCTCCCCCCAACAGCCTCGCCCCGAGTCGTCCCTCCGAAACCCCAAAGACCGGGCGGGAACCCTCCCCTGTCACGGCGGAGACCCATTCGGGCCCCAAGGGAGCTGCGCCTCCACAGGGTCTCCCGTCACGGACGGAGCGGGGGGCCTGGGAGTCACCCCGATGCCCTTCAGATGGACACGGACGGCCGCGGCCCGGGAGCATGGGTCCCTCTGCGTGCCCTGTGAGCCCGCACACGGGGGAGCGGGCACGCTGTCAGGATAAACAAAAGCCCTCCGCCAGGCCGAGCTCGGCTTCATTTCCTAAAATTTAAGGCGCGGGGCCCGAATGACTCCGGGGAGGGGACGCGTTTATTGGCATTAAATCCCGGGAGCGGGGGCCTCCCTCGGGGAACACATTTCTGCTTCCGAAAGGCAGGCCCGTGCGCGGGTGCGTGTCTCTTTAAGGAGCCGCGCCGTGTCAGGGGGGAGCGGAGGCCGGCCCACGTGATCCCGGGGTTGCTATGGTAAATATGCATTTGTTATTGAAGAGTAAACAGGGGCAGGAAACAAGTGTCAGTTGCCAGCTCGGAAGTCACTGCCATCTTTGAGCTGAGCCGAGGGACCCGGGCCCTTCTCGTCCGACAGCCCCCGTTGCCAGACCAGGAACCCGTCACCTCAGTGCGGGCCGCGGCCACACCGGGTGGTGATGGAGACGTTAGAGGACGGATAAAAATCAGCGAGGAAATAAAAAAATTAAAAAATGAGTTCAGCTGTGCCCGGCACAAACCTCTTTCTGGAGATGTGCTGCCGGCTCTGGCCTCCGCCCGCGGCACAGACAGGCCAGTGTAGGGGAGCCCGGCCCGTGCGATTCCCGGTCTGGGTTGCGGGCTCGGTCCCCAGCAGGGGGCGTGCAGGAGGCAGCTCATCGATGGTGATGTTTCCATCTCCCGCTCCCTCTCCCTTCGTCTCTCTCTAAAATCAATAAAAACGTATATATTTTTTTAAAGTAGGACCCAGTGTGAGCACGTGTCTCAGAGCGAACCTCTCAGGTCTGGGGAGCCCCCAGACCGGCCCGAAGGAAGGGGACCAGGAACGAGCTTCCGAGAAGCAATGACAGGCCTTCCGGGCCCCCGGAAGGAGGGGCAGCCGTGCCCGGGGACCGCCCGCTGCAGGGCCGCTCAGGACGCCAAGAGGGTGACCCCAAGCTCCGGGCCGACTCCAAACGGCTCCTGAGCAAAGCAGGCAGCACGCTGTCCCTCACGGCCTTCGCTTCCCTGTCCTCGGAGCTGGACGCAGCCACGGGCACCAGGGAATGTGGGCGTCGCAGGAGACAGAGGGTCAGCTAGGCCTGTGTGCCCCTTAGAGCCCAGTGGTTTCAACAGGCATGCCACCCAGACTGCTCAAGCACGCCCGATTAGATGCCAGGGACCTTTCCTTCTCCTCCGTTTTTTTTTTTTTTTTTTTTTTTTTTTTTTTTTTTTTTAGTATTTTTATTGATCTCAAAGAGGAAGGCAGAAGTAGAGGGAGAGAGAAACGTCAATGAGGAGAGAGAATCATGGACCAGCTGCCTCCTGCACCCCCCACACTGGAGATCCAGCCTGCAACCCGGGCCTGTGCCCTGACGGGGAATCGAACCCTGATCCCCTGGTTCACAGGTCGATGCGCAGCCCCAGGGCCGTTCTCTCTGGCGTGGAAGATGCGCTCCCTGCCCGGGAAGCCGCCCACACTGCGCACTCATGTGTGCCATGAGCTGAGGGCGCCGGCCCGTCACTGGAACATGGCCGTCCTCGGAATGTGCCTCGGGAGCTGCTCAGGGGGTGTCTCCTTCAGTGCCGGCCACCCCGGTCCTGACCGTAATTTTGGGGCTCAAAATGGAGGTGCACCCAGCACGTGTGCGGTCTACACCTCGGCCGCATCGGCTGCGATAAATCCACCGCAGGCCACCGGGCGCCGGCTCTCTGTCCCCCACGCCCGGGCTCCATGCCCAGAGGGGGGCGTGCAGGCGGCAGCAGATCCATGACTCTCTCATCGTGGATGTTTATCTCTCTCTCCCTTCCTCTCTCTGAAATCAATACATATTTAAAAATCAAAACACAAAACAAAACAACAAAACCAGCCTGGGTTCTGAGGTGGGGGGAGGGGGAGCAGGAAGCGGGAGAAGGCCAGAGTCTCCTACCTCCCCTTCCCCCCCCCCCCCAGCCCAAAGAGCACAGGGAGCTCCCAGCGGGATCTGCAGGAGAGTGGAGGGGGCGTGGCCAGGCCTGCGCTCCTCCTGGGGGACGTCCCTTTGAAAACCAGTGCCATCCAGTGCCATCTGCTCAGCTTTCAAAGGCAAAGCCGACCCTCTCAGGGGCCGAGGATTGATGCCAGGGGAGAACCCTACCAGAGTCGCCATGCCCTGGGGCCCCCAAGCGGATGGCCAGAGCCCAGGACCCAGGGCGCCCAGTCCCGTTCAGGGGCCTCCTCGGCCCCCCGCAGGGAGGATGGCAGCTGGCAGAGGCTCCAGCATCAGAAGGCTCATCCCTCCACCAGCTCCCCTCCAGGCCGCCCCCTCCCGATCCCAACATCCAACGCCTGCCGTGTGGCCCCTTATAACCTACACGTGAGGAGCCCGCCCGGGAGCCACCCACAAGCCCAGCTGGACCCCGCATCCAGCCGAGAGCCACGTGGACACACCTCCCTGTCTGTCTGTCTGTCTGCCTGCCTGTCTGTCCCGGGGCCACTGCCCCCAGGGCCCTGTGCCCTCGCTCATCTCGTCACCACGGCCGGAGTCTTGGGTTTCAGGACATTTAATAAACGTTATTTTTAACTGAGAACCGTTACCGACTGCGCCCGAGACACAGCAATGTCACAGGAGTCACGGGGTGGGGGGGGGGCAATAAACAGAACTCAGCCTCTCCCAGCACCCACCCCGAGCACCCTCAGCCCTGCACCCCAGAACCAGGGATGCAGGGACCCCACACACACACACACACACACACACTCACACACACTCACTCACTCACACACACACACACTCACACACACACACACACACTCACACACACACACACTCACACACACACACTCACACACACACACTCACACACACTCACACGCACACTCACACACACACACTCACACACACACACACTCACACACTCTCACACACACACACACACTCACACACATACACACACACTCACACACTCACACACACACACACTCACACACTCTCACACACACACACACACTCACACACATACACACACACTCACACACTCACACACACACACACTCACTCACACACTCACACACACACACACTCACACACACTCACACACACACACACTTGAACAAGGCTCCGAGCCTGCCTCCTCCCCGCACCAGAGGCGAGGGCACGGCCCGCGCCCGGCCACACCCTGCCCGTTAATGGCGAGGACCGCCAGCTTGCTGGTAATGGCGCCCGCCCCGTAATACTTTCCAGCTAGATTGTTTTGTGGTTTTGATTCTAGGATATAAAAAAAAAAATGCTTTCCATTATTCTAATGTGTCACGTGCCCCGTGAACCGGTGACCTAAGTGTGTGTACATATAAAGAAAATATGAAAAGAAAAAAGGAGGGAGAGAAAAAATATATAAAATATGATGACATCATTTCAAAGGCATAAGCTTTTAAACATGCACCCGCGGGGATTTATCCCCGCTCCGGAGCGGAGAGCGCCATCCGGCCGATGCGCCTGCTCTTTTTATTTGGAAGGGTGCCATCTTTGTGCGCGCCTGGTTCATGCAAGTTAATCAATTTGAGGTTTAGTTACACTGCTGAGGCTTGCATTCTATAGATTGCTAGAAAGTAATTCGAACTTGCAGAATTTATTAACCAAACACCAATTATCATTAAACAGCACTGCATTATCCTGCTTTACTACCTGACAAGAACTACTTAATGAAATTTTAGATTAAAGTTATTCAGGGGTTGATTTATGGTACGCAACTCTAATGTGGCCACTGTGCAGATGCTGGGAGCAGCGGTTTTTTGTTGTGTGTTGTGTGTGTGTGTGTGTGTGTGTGTGTCTTTTTTTCCTGAAATGCTTTCCTCCGGGGACCTCTCCCCCGTCGGCGTATCACAGCAACGCCTGTGACCCGGAGGAAAAAAAACTGGATTTCTCTGTTTCCCTCTCCCCCCTTAAAAACATATAGACGGAGGGAGGGGCGCGCTCTGCCGGACGGGCGGCCGGACCTGGTGGCGGGAGCCGGGCCGCCCACGCCGGCTTCGGAGAGGAGGCGGCCGCGGCGTGTGCTGCAGACGAGGCTTCCGAGCAGGCAGGAGCACCAGATGTTCTTTGATGTTAATAATGGCATTTATTATTAATATTAATTAGACTGCATTCAGCAATACATTTGGGCCATTTCCAAGTCAATTAAGGGAAAGGACGTGCGGGAGATGTTGTGAGCGACGTTTTAAGGCAGGTGTTCCGCATCCCCCGCGTGACTCCGTCCTGCGCCGGGCGGGGGCGGGGCGGGGAGCCGCCATTTTAGATGCCGGGCTCAGGCGGGTGTTGTTTACAGCTCCGATTCTCCGGGTTTTGATATATTTTTTTACTGATTTTTCAGAGAGAGGAAGGGAGAGGGATAGAGAGCTAGAAACATCGATGAGAGAGAGTCATCGGTCAGCTGCCTCTTGCACGCCCCCCACTGGGGATGTGCCTGCAACCAAGGTACATGCCCTTGACCGGAATCGAACCCGGGACCTTTCATTCCGCAGGCCGACACTCTATCCACTGAGCCAGACCGGATTTTAAACACGCGATCCGCCGGCCGGCCCGCCGCTCTGACAGAGGCTGCGGCGGGGAAACGCGCGCCGTTTTCGCTTTAACATAAACGCGTGCCGAGGGCCGCGGGCCGGCACCCCGAGAAGCCCAGGGTCTGCCAGACCCCTCCTGGGGGGCTCTTTACGGACCTGCCTCACTCCTACTGTCCCCCACAAACCTCTTACGGAGAGGAGGAAGGGGGTGGGTACCCAGCACCAGGAAGCTTCTGGAAGCTCCCGTTCCCGTGGTCTTCTGTCACTAACGGGACACGGCTACACCGCGGTGATGTCCGGCTGCGGAGTTAATCGAGTTTCAGATGTTACACGTGCGTCTTAATCGGCGACACTCCGTGTCCGCGCGGGGCCGGGCGGGGGCTGGTCCCCGAGAACCGGCTCGGGCCGGCTCGGACCTAAAGCCCTTCCGGAGGGCGAGGCCGCCGCGCCACCTGCCTGGTTTCCTGCTTTCCTCCAGCCCCGGGCAGACCCGCCAGAGAGACGCTCCTCCTGGAAATGTAGCTGCGCACGCACCCACACACGCCATTAGCCTCCGGCTCATGGGAATCCATGAACCTGGAGGCTTTTTTATGATTTGTGTATGAATTAAATTCCGTGTCATAGCGGCATTAGCTTCGAATGTAAACAAAATAGGCTGGGGTCCCTGTGGCTCTAGCAGCTGAGGGAGCTGGAGCTGGGGCTGGGAGTGGGGCTGGGAGTGGGGCTGGGAGGTGGGAGTGGGGCAGGGAGTGGGGCAGGGAGTGGGGCTGGGAGTGGGGCTGGGAGTGGGCAGTCCGCAGGGAGGACAGGAGAAAGTGGCCGAAAGCCCTGCCAGAGAAAGTCTGACCACCGCCTCGCTCCATTCAAGCTCGGGCCAAGCTGCAGACACTGGAAATGGCCCTGGTTGTGAGCATCCCGCTCCGGCCTGGGGATGCTGCTTCCTTTGTTCTCAGGCCAAGTCTGGCCCCTGGGAGGCGGCTGGGAAACCTGATCCCTCCCCCGTGGCGCTGGCCCCGGCCCCAGACTCCCGGCGGCTGCGCAGCCCCCTCCACGGGAAGCTGCAGGCGGATCAGTGTGGACCTCGGGGACAGACGGCCTTCCCCTGGCTGGACACGCCCCGGGCACGGCCAGGGGACAGCAGAGGGAGGACACGGCCTTCCCACGGGGGGGCGGCCGGCCAGAGAGGCCAGTGTTCCATCCACCTGCCTGGACTCCAGGAAGCTCTGTGTCTGTGTCCTTGAGGCCACAGGGCAGAGGTCACAGGCCACAGGGCAGAGGTCACAGCCACAGGGCAGAGGTCACAGCCACAGGGCAGAGGTCACAGGCCACAGGGCAGAGGTCACAGGAAACGTCAGGGCAGAGCGGGACCCGGCCATCATGCAGGGGGCGTTTCATTTTTACAGAACGCCAGCCCCTGCCCGGCCTCCCCGCCGCTCCAGACCGGCCCCACCGAGGGAGAACGGGTCTCGGGGCAGCGCTGCCCTCGGGGAGGCGGGGCCATCGGAGGCCCGCAGGGTGGGCCAGGCCCGCCATCGCCAGGTGCTCCCATGGGCACGCCCTCTCTGCCCCGAGTCCCTCGGGGCACGCTCCCGCTCCGGGCACGCGTCTCCCTCGGGCGCCCCAAGGGGGTATTTATGGCGCGGTGCACTTTTCATGGCTGGAAATTAATGAACATGCCTCGCTCCTAACAGCAGGCACCTGGATGCAGCGCGAGCAATCGGAAACAGATTTATTCTTATTAGCGTGTGTGCAGCTCTCCGGGGGAGTGGGGGACGCCCAGGGGCAGCGATGCCGGGACGTCTGTCCCCTGAGCTGTGAGCCCCGCCCCGGACGGGCCGGGCAGAGGCACCCCTGCCACCTCGGCACCCGGGGAGCCGTCGGTGGGTGGGGCCCGGGCACCCGGAGAGGGAGGCTCTGAGGCAGCGACCGGCCCGCACGGCAGAGGAGGTCACGCCATCTCACCGCTGCCACCGCCACGTTCTCGTCACAACCACCCCCTCAGCCACGCGCCCGGGGCCTGCCTTCCAGCGAAGCGACTGGGGAGGGACCTGAGCCCCGTCTCAAGGCCACGGCAGCCACTGCCACGACCTTGACGGTGGTCCCCGCGGAAGGACAGCTGGTGCCACTCCAGGAGCTGCCTCCCCGCCTCCCGGCCCCCAGCGTCACCCCGGGAGGGGCAGTCCTCCCGTGTCACCCGTTCATTTTTTAATTTACTTTTTTTTTGGTTAATTCTCGCTCCAAGGATATTTTTCTATTGATTTTAGCGAGAGTGGAAGAGAGGGGGAGAGACAGAGAGAAACATCGATGTGAGAACGACCCTGGATTGGTTGCCTCCCGCCCACGCCCCCACCAGGGATGGGGAACCTGCAAATGGGGTACACGTCCTTGACCGGAATCGAACCCGGGACCCTTCTGTCTTTGGGACACTATCCACTGGGCCGCACTGGCCCAGGCCTTCACCCTTTAAAAAAAAATATTTACTGAATGTATTGGGGCAACGTCGGTCAGCATGATCATCCAGGTCTCTGGGGTTTGGGGTAGGGGTTCTCTGGGACAGCATCTGTATGCCCCACCGTGCGCCCACCCCCAAGTCAGATCTTCTCCCAGCACCTCCTGTGAGGACCCTCCACCCGCCCCCCTTCCCTCCGGCAACCGCCCCTCGGCTGCTTGTGTTCACAGGTTGTGCTTCTACATCCGTCCGTCCGTCCCACATGTGAGGGGACGCACACGGTCCTCAGCTTTCTCTGCACCTGAGCCCGTGGTCAGCAAACCGCAGCTCCTGAACCACCTGCGGCTCTTTGGCCCCTGGAGTGCGGCTCTTCCACAAAACACCACGGCCCGGGCGAGTCCGTGTTGAAGAAGTGGCGTTAGGAGAAGTTTACGTTGTAAAAATGTGGCTCTCAGGAGACATGGCCATCGCTGTGGTGTTGGTGTTAGGCTCTGTGGACGGAAGAGTTTGCCGACCACGGGCCTAAGGGATTGCATTGGCAGAGTTTCCCTTCCTCTGACCCCATGCCCGCGGCCTCTCCTCATCTCTCTCCCAGCTTCCTCTCGCCTTCTCTCCGCGTGTCTTCTGCCTGTGCCCCCCGGCCTCCTGGCATCGCCTGTGCCCTCCCGAGAGGCCTGCCAAGGGCCCCTTTCCACAGCCCACAGCACAGGCTCCCTCCACCCCAGGGGGACACGGGGTTCGGTGTCCTCACCATGGGGGACACCCCCAGGGTTGACTCTCTCGTCTCCTTCATATGACACCCAGCCCCTCTGACAGGGACTCCTGAGCAGGGTACTCAGGGGCGAGGGGCACCCCCGCCCAGAGGCGGCCGCCCGCCCGGCAGCCCCGGCGGGCAGCCCCGAAGCCGCCCTTCCCGTCCCCATCACCGCGCGTCACGGGTCAGATGCGGCCCCCACGGGCTGGGTGCCCACCCTGCATGGCCCCGCCTGCGTTCTGAAAGACAGGACTGCAGCCTCTTCGGCTTCCGGACAGGTACTCCCCGAGGACCAGCCGCTCTGCGATCCTCCATCCCCCCCCGCCGCCGCCTGCCCTCCCTCAGCCCACAGCCACACGCCAGGCCAGCCGGCCTGCACGGCGGGCCCCAACTCTCCTGGACGGCCTCGGGGTACTGACCACTGGGAACCTCCTCCGAGCGGCCTGCCCGCCTCTGACCATTTCCCTGTGGAAGGGAGGTGTGTCTTTGTCCCATCGACTCACAGAGCTTTTCCTTCGTGCTGGGAGCCTAACCCCGTCCTGGCCGGGACGACAGCTTCCCCGCACGGCCCCCTGGTCCCCGAGACGCCTCCATACGTGTCCCAGGCGGCCCCGGGGTCCCGGCACTCCTCGCCCGCGCGGCTCACCCACGAGGGAACATGCTGCCTCCCCCTCGGCGCCCCCCGCCCCGGATCATAAACCCACCGGCTCTTGGAGGCTTCAAGTTCTTTGTATTTGTTTCCTCGGAGCCTCTGGGGTTTGTTTTGGACGAAAGAGTGAGTCAGAAGTCCAACTAACAGAACAGGACGGCACCCCCTCCTGCCCTGCAGCCCCAGCGAGCAGGACCCCCCCCAGCTGAGGTCCACGAGGGCGACACAGGACACGTGTGGGAGATGTCCAGGTGAGGCCTCTGTGAACACGGAGTCACGTGGTGCTTCAGACATGTGGAACGCACCTCACGTGTGAGTGAAGCTGATAGAACTAAGATCCAGTCCGGCCGGCGGGGCTCAGGGGCTGAGCATCGACCCATGAACCAGGAGGTCAGGGTTCGATTCCCAGTCAGGGCACAGGCCCGGGTGGTAGGCTCCATCCCCAGTGAGGGGCGTGCAGGAGGCAGCCGGTCCGTGATTCTCTCTCATCGCTGATGTTTCTATCCCTCTCTCACTCTCCCTTGCTCTCTCTCTAAAAGCAGTAAACACCTTTAAAAAACGTGTGTGTGTTTTTCCACCTAGGATGGAATGTGTAGGACCTACATGTTCGGGATGGAATGTGAAGTCCTGTCACTTACACGTGGGGCCGGGCCAGCAGCCCCGTCTGAAGACGCTCGGAAGGAAGAGGGGTCTCCCTCTGAGCAGACAGACCCCCTCCGCACGGCGCAGCCCTGAGCCGCTCCCCGTCGGCCGCCATGACCGCACGGGAGACGGCCTTCGGGGAAGGAGCGGCCTTTACACACGGAGCAGCACGCAGCAATGCCGCCTTTTAAGGTGACACGTTCCGGGTAAAAATTAGGATTCCGTTCCGGTGGCGTGTGTGGGGGAAGACGGGAAAGGCAGCACCGCCTGAGAGAACAGCCGGCCTATTCTGTTCCGGGCGCGGGACGAGGACCACGGGCCCAGCCCACGGAGAGTGGAGCCGTGGGTATGCGGCCGCCAGCATTTCCCGGGGCCGACGGGGACCTCGCGGGGCTGGGACCACCCGGCGGGGAGGCTCGGCACCCTCCCCGCCATCATGGCACATCGGTCCCTCCAAAGCGTCCATGAGTCTGTGCCCGAACGTGGTCGCGTGTGGCCCCGCCTGCACGGGACAGGACGCAGGACAGGACGAGGGACGGGACAGGACGCAGGACGGGACGCGGGACGGGAGGCGGGACGGGATGCGGGACAGGACTCAGGACGGGACAGGACGCGGGACGGGAGGCGGGATGGGACGCGGGGCGGGACGCGGGACGGGTGGCGTGTGGGATCTCGGCCTCCCACTCGGAGCGGTGGGCGAGCTGGCCTCCCTCCCCACCGGCCGGATCCCAAAGGCCCTGCACTGGGCTGCCCTCCTGCCTCTCGCTCTGCGTCTCTCCAGCGAGCCTGGTCGTCCACGCAGCTCTCCCCCTCCGTGGAGAGGGAGAAGAGCCGCGTCTGCCACGGCCGCCCTCCTGACACGGGCGGGAGCACTCCAGAGCGGAGCCTCCCGTTCGCTCTAACAAAGGGCGACGTTCCCGAAAATGCCGGCCGGGTTCCCAATAAATATCCCGGAGACACGCACACGTGGGGACACACACACGCGTGGGGACACGCAGGAGGAAAGCTCTCTGGCCCCTGGGAACTGCCTGGCTTCGGGAAGAGGGCGACGTGAGTGACAGCGAGGGAGGTATTTCAGGAAAGCGGTGATTGGACTTCAAAAACATACTCCAGCCGAAACCGGTGTGGCTCAGTGGTAGAGCGTCAGCCTGCGGACTGAAGGTCCTGGGTTCGATTCCGGTCAAGGGCATGTATCTTGGTTGTGAGCACATCCCCAGTAGGGGGTGTGCAGGAGGCAGCTGATCGATGTTTCTCTCTCATCGATGTTTCTGACTCTCTAACCCTCTCTCTTCCTCTCGGTAAAAAATCAATAAAAATTTTTTAAAAAACACACACACTCCGCGAGGGCGGCAGGCTGATTGGGATGCAGGCCCGGATGGCGGTGTCCGCCGGGCCCTCTGTGGGCACATCTCCGCGAGCGCGGGGCGTGGGGTGCCCAGGAGGTGCCCGAGGCCCAGGCCGGCCTGCTGCGGCCCCGCGAGGGCCCCGCAGGAAAACCCCTAGTGTGCGCCCTATCGGGCGCCCGGGAGGATTACCTATCTGTCCCGCCGCAGACCCCGCGCTGAGTGCGAGCCAAGAGCGCGCGGCTGTGTTAATTAATCTGCCATTGTGCGCGCGGGGCAGCTGCCGTGGGCCCGTGGCCGCGTTGTCAGAGGGAAACAATGTCGTGTTAAGCCTCCGACGGCGTCCGCGGCGACAAAGGACGCGCATAAATCACCCGCGGCGGCGTCATCGGACGGCATCTGACCTTTCCGGGCTGGGCCCGCGGTTCGCGGGAGATCCGCGGATACGCGATACCGGTGCTCCCGGCCTTTGTTTTGAAAACAAACATCTCCGGAGAGGACGGGAGGACGGGCGGGAAGGGGCTGGGGGGACCCCGCCTGCGGGGGAGCCGCCGTGGTGGCTCTCGGGAAGATCAGAGCCCGAATATCAAGTTAAAAGAAAAGCTCGCTGGCCCGCGTCCAGCGCCTCGCGGGGTGAGAAGGGGGTGCCTGGTTCCGGGCAGAGTGGGGGGCAGGGGCATGTGCTGAGGGGAGCACGTGGTGTGGACACCGGCCTTATCTTCCTCCCTGCAGATAAGGCGCGGAGAGCACTTCCCGTCTAATTAATATCCCGCCCCTCCGCCACCCCACCTCCCCACCCCACCCGCCCCCACACACGGCCGGACCCGAGGACACAAGGCCCACGGAAGGGCCTGGGGCGGACAGGGAGCCCGTGTGCTGGGGCCCGGTCCGGGCCCTAAGCCGTGGCCAGCGCCCGAGGGCCTCAGAGAAGGAAGATGAGCCAGGGCCAACAGGGTTTTTAAAGGGGAAGGCCCTGGCCCTGACCCCTGTGGCTCAGTGGATATAGCATCAGCCTGCAGCCTGGTTCCATTCCAGTCAGGGCATGTACCTGGGTTGCGGGCACATCTCTCAACTCTCTGTCCCTCTCCCTCTCTGTAAAAAATCTATAAAATATATTAAAAAAAAAAAAAAAAAAGAGTAAGGCCATGTGCCTGGCCGGCATGGCTCAGGGGTTGATGTCGACCCAGGAACCAGGAGGACACCAATTCAATTCCGGGTCGGGACACACACCCAGGTTGTGGGCGCGATCCCCACTGTGATCCTCTCTCACCACAGATATTTCTATCTCTCTACCCTTCCCCCTTCATCTCTCTAAAAATCAATAACAACATATTTTTTAAAATAATAGTCTTGAGAGGGAAGAGCACTCATTTAAAAATGTATATACATATTTTTATTGATGTAAAGAGGAAGGGAGAGGGGGAGAGAGAGAAACACCCATGATGAGAGAGCATCACTGACCAGCTGCCTCCTGCACGCCCCCCACTGGGGATGGAGCCCGCACTCGGGCCTGGTGTCCTGACCGGGAATCAAACCGTGACCTCCCAGCCCCTGAGCCCCGCCGGCCAGGCTTAGCTCCCATTTTAAAGGCGTTTGTGGGGAGGAAATGGGTACGCTGAGGTCACGACCCACAATGCCTGCCCACGTCGGGACAGGCTGACCATTTCCCCCGGGAAGCGAGGGGGTCCCCAGGAGCCTCAGCAGAGGGTCCCTCTTCAATACGGAAGCCACAGCTGACTCCTCTTCCGATGCAATTTGCCCATTTTCCCGCCCCCCACGGCCCACCCAGAGCCCCATGCTGACACCCCTGCCCCCGGGCGGCTGGCCCGTGAGTCACTGGGCGGGCGCCTGCGGACAAAGCCCCATTATCGCCAACGCTGGCGCCCCCAGCGCAGACCCTCCCCTGGGCTCTCAGAGCCCTGCGCTTCTCCCACCGGATGCCAGCCGCAGTGGGCCGCGGGCGCTTGGCATTTCCCGGTGCGGCCGGTGCACAAGGCACCCCGGGCCGGGGCCGGGGACAATGGCCCTCAGTCCCGCTTCCTGGAAGCCCCGTGGGCGGCGTGGACAGTGCCCCCTGCCGGCCGCAGGCTTCCCGTCTGAGGTCCCCAGCTGTCTTCATGGCGAGGGGGCCCGAGGGGACCCCCAGATGCCGCCCCGGCTCTGCTTCCGCTGTGACGTAGCAGGCGGCGGCTCACCCTCCCTCGTCCCCATGGACCCAGCGGCCAAAGGTCCGGGCGGCAAACGCTACATCTGTTTGAAAATAACTTAGAAAACATGCCCGAGAGGTGAGACCCGGCCGCTCGGGGCTCATCCCGAAAGGTTGTGGACTCAGCGCTCCTTCCTGGCTTAAGAAGCGTCAGCTTAGTAAAAAAATAATAATAATAATAAAATAAAATAAAAAAATGGGGGCGGTCAGCAGTGGCTCTTCTCCCCCAACAACCAGGGTTACTCTCCCTCCTTGGCGCGCACGTGAACCAAGTCTGAGCCCTACACACCTCCTCACTCGGCTAAAACACGGGCTGGCCAGTGTGGCTCAGTGGTGAGCGTCGACCTGTGACCCAGGGGGTCACGGTTTGATTTCCCGTCAGGGCCCAGACCCAAGTGGCAGGCTCCATCCCCAGTTGGGGGCGTGCAGGAGGCAGCCGGTCCGTGATTCTCTCATATCACTGATGTTTCTCTCTCTCTCTCTCCCTTCCTTCCTTTGTCTCTAAAAATCAATAAAAACAAAAATTTTTTAAAGGAAGAAACCACCACCAAACATATGCTCTACGCACATGGTGCAGAGCTGCCCACGTCTGGGCTGGTGGACCCAGGCTCCCCACAACCCCCGGGGCGGGAAGGACACTGCCAGCACTCGGGGGGGGGGGGGGGGAACATGACAGATACGGGAGGCCACGAGCACGGCCACGGGAGAGGCGTGGCTGCCGGCAGAGCCCTAACGCGCCAGGGCTGTTTCTGACCAGAGCTGCCTCTGGGCGTTCCGAGCGGACAGGTTCGTGGCCGCTGAAACTGCCCCGCAGAAAGGGAAATGGAGGCCCTCTCTCCGAATCACCTGATTTATAGGAACCGAAATGGATCCACATCATTGGAGCCCGCTGATTGCAGGCGCCGGAGAAGACGATGGTGCGCCAGAGCCCTCACCGCCCACCGATCGGAGCGCGGGGAGGTTAGTCGCAGGGATACGGGGAGGGGACCAGCCACGGCGGACACTCCTGCTCCCCGTGCAGGACCCGCTAAGGTCTGCCGTCCTGAGACAGGCCTCGATTTTTCCCAATTCCTTTCTATTCTTTGGAGGGGATGTTCCACGAGACACAGCAGGGGCGAGGCAGCCAAGAGGGCCGCGTCGCTGTGTCCTGTGCCGTCCTCCCGCGTGGCCACGCGCAGGAGCCACGCTCGGGGCACTTCCTTCTCTTCTTCTTTTGTCCCCAAAACCCTCGGGGCTGCCCTGAGAGGAAGGGCAGGGCCACCTCTTTCACTGTGGACGGCGATGCCCACCGGCCGGGCCGGGAGGGAGAGCACAGGCCGGGCTGCCCGGGGCTGTGCAGCCACAGTACCCGCCTCCCGCTGGGAGGCAATTCCTCTCCAGGTGAGCCAGCCAGGGGTCCCCGTGACCTCCCGTGTGACCTCCCCTTCCTCTCTGTAAAATCAATACATCTTTTTAAGAAAAGAGGTGATAAGGTCACGAGGGTGGAGGCCCCCCGGATGCAATTAGCGCCCTTCCAAAGGGACCTGGGCAGCTCCCTCCCACCACGTGGGGACACAGGGCAGCCCTCGGGCCAAATCCCTGGCCACCTGCTCTTGTAAATAAAGTTTTATTGGAACACATCTCACCCTTTGATGGATAGAGCTGAGCAGTTACCACGGAGACCACAAGACCTACAAATGCCTAAAAAGACTGATCACCTGATTCTTTACAGAAAAAGTTTGCTGACTTTGTATAGAATATTCGGTGACAGATGACACAGAACATACATTTAAGTAAAAAGTGTGTCACATAGAAGCTCACGCAGTAAGACCGGTTCTTGTTAAATCCATCTCTAGATGCACAGTGTTTGGGCAGGTCACTGCTGAGTCGTGGTGGCCATAGACATATTTTTAAAGTTATTTTTATTTGCCCGGCCGGCGTGACTCCATGGCTGAGTGTCAACCTAGGAACCAGGAATTCAGGGTTTGATTCCCAGTCATGCCGGGTTGCAGGCTTGACCCCCAGGAGGGGGCGTGCGGGAGGCAGTCGACAGGTGATTCTCTCTCATCAGTGATGTTTCCATCTCTCCCTCACCCTCTCCCTTGGTGAGATCAATAAAAAATGGTGTTTTGGTTTTTTTTTCTTTATTTATCAGTATTTTCTAAGCATCTAACAGGAATAAGAATTTATAGTTTGGAAAACAACTGCCATGTCATTAAAGAGCCACAGCCATAGCAACCAAGAAGCAGTGAGGGTCCCTCCTGGGGGGGGTCGCTGGTCAAGGTCAGAGAGGTCGCAGGGCGGGGCCCGCGGGAGGCCCAGCTCCCCGGCCCCTCCCTCAGCAGAGCCGCCTGGGTCCCCGGCCGCGTGGCCGAGGGCCCGCTCCCCTTGCCCAGGGCGAACTGCTTTTGGAACACGGCGCTATTGTCACGACAGAGTATATTTAGCAGCGAAGAGAGCGTGGCATCTGCCGTGGTCTTCGCGGATGACGCGCGCACATCTCACGTTGAGCTAAACACACGGGCTGGCCGCGGGCCAGACGCCGCTCAGAGGATTGACGGCGCGGGGCGTCCGCGGGGGCGGAGGCCGCGTCTCGGGGCGTCACCGGGGTGAAGAGGCGCGGGCACGGCGGGACCCGGCCGCACGGCGGATGGCTCGGAGGACGGTCAGACAGACAGAAAGGACCGCGTCCCCTCAGATCCAGCCCAGCAAGCGGCCTGAGCAAGAGGGAGAACGGAGCCCGCCGGCGGGGCCCGGGGCTGAGCATCGACCCGGGAACCAGGAGTCACGGTTCCATTCCCGGTCAGGGCACAGGCCCGGGTCCGGGCTCCATCCCCAGGGTGAGGCGTGCAGGGCCCCCCACGCATCGCAGGCCGAACCTGGTTCTCCATCCCGGCCCCGGCCCCGGCCCACCGAGAGGCACCACACGCCACGTGATGTCAGCCGTGCCGGTGACGACCCGCCACGGCCCTGCCTGGCTCCGCACCTCCGCGCCCACGGCACGCCCGAATGTGGTGCCAACGGTGAGCAACGTGCAGTGCACGGTCCGCCCGAGGGCACATGGCCGGGGGGTGGGGTGGGTATGCTCCTGCCCAGGGCCCGGTCTGGCGGGACCAGCTGCTGAGGCCGGGCAGGGCGGCAGCCACAGGCCATCCTGCAGGACCTGCCCAGCCTCGCCTGCCCGGTGCCCGGACGCCCAGGCCCTGCCCGGGGAGGCAGCCCCGCCCATGCGGCTCCTTTGAGCGCGCCAGGAGCCGGGCTTTCTGAGGAGCCTCTCCAGATGGCGCCCGGGCGGCTGTGCCAAGCTCCGCAGCTTAAGTAAATGTTGCTGTCGCCCCGTCCTGCCAGGAACAGGCATGGGGGACCCGCCGTGCGTCTCGGCTGCTGCGATGCTCCCTTCCCGGGGAGATGGGGGAGCCCCCCGCCAACTGCCCGCACCCCGCGGGGAGCCCCTGCCCCTCTGCCTGGGCAAGCCTGGCTGCGCCCCTCCTCCCGCCTCAGCACGCCAGCCCGGCCCAGGGGGCGCGGGACCAGCCGGCACAGGCCGCATGCCGACAGAGGAGAGGGGGGCAGGAGCCCGGAAGGGCAGCGAGCAGGCCCCAGGGTGGGAGATGGCGAAGGTTCAGCCTGATCATCACAAATCCGGGATGTGCACACAGATCCAATCTCCGGCCCTGCAGGTGTTTCTCCGCCCCCGCCCCGCCAGCCCGAGGCGCGGGAGGCAGCCACGGAGCCGGCTGCTCGCCCGCCGGCCTCACAGCTCAGCTCCTCCACCGTGTGCCGGCCGGCGGGGCCCAGGGCTGAGCACCGACCTAGGAACCAGGGGGTCAGAGTTCGATACCCGGTCAGGGCTCAGGCCCGGTGTGGGCTCCATCCCGGGGTGGGGGACGTGCAGGAGGCAGCCAGTCCGATTCTCTCTCATCATGGATGTTTCTCTCTCTTCTTCTCCCTTCCTCTCTGAAATCAATAAACACACATTAAAAATAAAAAGGGGCTCCACCACTGAGCCAGGACACGCGTCTCTCTGACACGCTCAGCGGCAGCACGCTACGTGGGCTTCTGACCCCCACAGGCTGGGTCCAGCTCCCAACACCTCCCGAGTGCACGAGCGAGCGAGCAGGCCTCTGCAAACCTGCTGAGCGCTGTCCAGCCAGGACGGGAGGGAGGTGTGACCGGGCCCCGAGGGCCCCTTCGCACCAGCTGCCGCCCCGGGCCTGTGGGCAGGCCACCCCACGCCGGAGGGAAGGTGCAGGCCAGAGGGGGCGCCCAGCCCGCTGACCGGTCCCCACCTGACACTTGCCGGGAGTCAGCTGGCTGGCCTCGGCCTAGGTCCAGCCTGGGACCCGAGCCCAGCCTCCCCCGCCCTCCGCCCGTCTGCACCGACACGCGGCGGCGCCCGCACACACGGCCAGGCCTGCGGATGGAAGGGCTGCAGGTGGCCCCGGTCTGGACGGCTGAGCTTTAAAAACCTACGGCGTGTCCGTTCCCTGAGCCGGCTTCCGGATCGGGGCCAAGGGGTGACGGGGTGACGGGGTGCGGGAGAGGGAGCGGGGTGCACAGGGGCACCGCAGACCCTCCTCTGCTCAGCAGGTGCCTCTGGAAACGGAAACCAGCTTCCCCGTCTGACCGATGCCACGTTCCCAATGTCATCTTTGTAAAACGGAAAAAAAAGGAAGAAAAAAAAGACGTGTTTCTATTCTCTTCTGTTTCTAATAAAAACGAGGCAGCAGCCTGTCTCTGGGAAGGCACTGGCGGCCTCCGAGCGGGTTAACGGTTTTTAAGTACATTTGTCAATGGGATTATTGTTTTCTAAAGTTCTGCTCTGCACGGAGATTAGTGGCTGCCGTGCCCGGAGAAGGGGGGGCGGGGGTGAGAAGGGGAGGGGGTCCCTGGTCCTTTTCATTCCCAGCCGGGCGGGCGGGCGGGCGGGCCGTGCAGGTGCCGGGAGAGGGAGGACCGGGAGGGAGGAGCCTGGGAGGGCAGGGTCCCTGGAAGAGCCTGGACAGGCCCCCTCCCCGCCCTCGGAGCGGGGCGGTGGGCCGGGCCGCTCCCAGCCCCCTGTTGCTGCCTCCGTCCCCAGCGCCAGTGGGAAGTTTGGCTTTTGCTGCAGGAAGCAGCTGGGCCAAGCAGCCGCGCATGATAATGGCCTCCGAAATCTGCTGTGCGCGCGGCAACAATAGGGTGCTCAGTCTCCCGGAAAATTGTGTTCATCAGCTAACTCCGCTCAGTTACTAATTGACATTGCCAAATATTTTAAGAACAATTGGAATGCACAAGCAAAAAAAAGAAAAAGAAGATCTTAATCCTCAGATTTAAATATTTTCTCTTTTTTACCCCCTCTGCTTTGGGGCCTGGATGTGTATGGGAGGGGGGTGGGCAGGGAGAAGCCCCCGGAGACAAAGGGGCACAGGAAAGGGAATCGAGGGTCTCCCTGTGCAGCCCGGGGGCTGGACGCCGGCCGCTGAGGCTGTGATCACAGGCCTGTCCAAGCTGGACCCCTACATGGGAATGCCACTCAGCCGGCACCGAGGAGTGCCGGGCGTGGGCCCAGCTGACCAAACACTGCGCGCGCCCACTGGACAGGCCGCCCAGCAGGGCGGGGGCGAAGGGCCTTCTCCTCGCGCTCTCCCTGGCTCCCCAGAACTCGGCGGCGTTATTTACCCACAAGGGTCAGCGCCTCCGGTGGCGCCCTCCCCATCCACGCTTCGGCGAGCCCCTCTCGGCAGGCCCGGGGCGGGACGAGGAAGGAGCAGGGCCGTTTCCCAGCACATTAAGTTTTAATTACGCCGAGCGTGACTTCCAACGCGAAGCCCAAAGATGCAGGCGTTGGGTCGTCCTCCGAGTGGGTGTGCCGCTCGGATGCGGGCCGGGCTCTGCGGGACTTCGGGCAGAGATGCCGGACGGAGGCCTGGCCTTGGGCATGCGTGCCAGCCACGAGGGGACGTCCAAACAGCCACCCGCTCCCCGATGTCACGAGGGTTTGTACTCTGCTGCCTCCATGTCACTCACTCCCTGGCCTTGGCCACGGACACAGAAAAGACACTGGCTGGGTGCACAGCCAGCCACGCGCACAGCAGCAAAAATGGGGGGACGAGACGGGGGGAAGGGGGTGGCGGGGGCGGGGGAGGTCCATGCGGCTGGTTCTGCCCCTTCCCGGAGAGAACACACGGCCTCGGACAGAATGAGAACACACGGCCGCTCCGGAGAACAAACACATTTCCGGTTCACTGGGACGGTGTTCACACGCTCACCGACTCGAACCTCCTCCCCGCTCACAGCACCAGCGGCTGCACCCACACCAGCCCGGCCGGCAATCACCGCCGTGTGGTCGCAAACTTGACCCTTTCGGCGGCGTCTGGGGCTGAGCTGCCGTTATAAACAGCCGCTCGCCGTCCCCGCGCCCGCGCCGGTGACAAAGGCCGCTCATTGTGCACCTCCGCGCCCAGCGGCTCGGCAGAAGGGGGGTGATGCATTCAGAGCGACGGTCGCGTTAAGGGCAGCGATTTGTAAAGGAAGGCTTGCCCGTGACGGTCTGGAGACATCGTTTCCCAGGCCCTCCTGACCCAGCGTCCGACGGGAAGAGAGGAGTGTTGCGAGGCCGTCACGCCGCCAGGGAGACGCGGGGAAGCCAGAGGCCTCCATGAGCCTTTCTCCCTCTCCCCCCCACCCCCCGCCCCGGGCGGCCCCTCTCTGACGGCGATAATAAAACAGCTATGGTGTCACCTGTTTTATGTAAAGGCTTCTTCTCCAGGCGCTCTGTCCCGGTCAGACTTGTGGGAAGGGAGAGGGAGGAGGGAACAGACTGGGGGTCGGGTCCTAATCCCCGGGAGCCAATGGGGCCGCGTGGACGGCAGATCTGAGGCCGAGGCTTGGCCAGAGCGCCGGGAAGGGCCTCGGTGAAGGAAGGAAGGAAGCAGCGGGGAACGCGGTCAGCCTTCGGGACTCCGCACGCCTCCAGGAGGGACGGGACAGCACGCCGCTGACCAGCTGGCCGCAGCGCGGGGCGCGGGCTCTGCTGGCGGGGGCCGGCGGGCTCCGAGGGCAGAGCGGCTTTTGGCGAGAACATTTGGAGACCGGGCGCGGCGGCGAGGCAGAGCGTGGGGGGCGCCGCTCAGCCAGAAGGTGAGAAAACCGTGGGGAAGGAGACGCCGCGAGGAGAAGGCGAGCATTTGGCGCCAGAACATTCCGCCGAGCCCTTTGCGTCTCAGCGGGTCCGGCGAGAGGCGCGGACACCTGTCAGCTTCACGCCGCGCTCCGCTCTCTCTGCCCCTCGAAGGTCCCCATCCCCAAACAGCACCGGGGACCGCACCCCCAGCAACAGGGCCCCTTCCCCGGCCGGGACAGTCCCGGGGACAGGGGGCACCCTCGCTCTGCTGCTCCGCGTCCAGGGACCATTTCCACCGAGGCCTGCAGTCCCCCCGGCCCCTCGCCTGCCCGGGCCGCGGTCAGTCCTCGGCGCGGCCGCGCGGCCTCCCCGGGGCTCCCGCCGGAGATAAATCACCGCCGGGCAGGGACTCGGAGCAGACAGTGTGTTTCATGGGTATTTAAGCAGCGGCATTAAGTGCTATCGGAATCTCTGGAATGTGCCGCTCAGATTTATGTGTCTTAACAGTCCGTCCTGGTCTCTGATAAGCCGGGAGCGCACACTTCATCTCCGCCACTCTGCCCGGCCGGAGGGCGGCCACGTGCCCACGGTCACCGCCCCGGAACACAGATAGCTATCAGAACCGGGGGGAGTGGGGGGGGGGAAACTTAAAGAAAAACCGAGCCCCCGCCTTCGCTGCCACCCGTTCCCGCGCAGGTGCCCGAGCCGCCATTTGTTTTCTGGGCTCAATGGCTGATTGCAGAAATCAATGTTGCCATTAGTAACGGGGCATTTGTGAGGCTGCGGAGCGAGGACGGTGTGAGCCAGCGCCTTCCTCAGGAAGGGCTCGGCAGAACTCCTCTGCCCGTCCGAGCGGAGGGCTGGCCCAGGCCAGTGGCCGCCCGCCTGACAGGTGGCCACTTAGAGTCTGCCCTGGGAGGTACAGGATTTGTGTGTGTGTGCATGTGCGTGTGTGTGTGTGTGTGTGTGTACAGGTGTGTGTGTGTAGGTGCGTGTGTGTAGGTGCATGTGTGCATGTGTATATGTGTGCATAGGTACGTGCGTGCGTGTGTAGGTGCGTGTGTGCGCGTGTGTGTGCATGTGTGTGTAGGTGTGTGTGTGCATGTGTGTGTGTGTGTGTGTGTGTGTGTATTCTTCAAATTTGCCATGAAGCCTCCTTGTTCCCGATGTTCTGATGACAGATTTGCTGCTTCACTGTGTTGGACCCCAAGGCCGCATCGCCCATTCACACGGCGCGTGGCGGGATGGGCACTGTCACATCCGTGTCACAGCTCCATGCCTTCCAGCCACAGAGGAGGGGGGGAAAGAGGGCACGCTGCGATTCTGGGGAGGAAGACTGGGGGACCATCCTGAGCCAGTCACAGGGGGCAGGGCAGGGAGGGTCTGAGTTGGCACCTTCACGTCTGCGGACGGATGGAGCGGGCTCAGGGCCCCCAGGCGCTGGAGAGCAGAGGACTGCCAGCAGGGGCAGGCCATGAGGGGGGCGGGCGGGAGGGCAATTACAGGGAGAGGTCTGCCCGAGGGCCACCCCACCACACGGGAGGAGGGTCTGAGACATTGCGTGGGAGCCAGGGCTCCGGGGACGGCTAAGGGCTGCAATGGCAGCCTCTCTCCGCCAGACAGACAGGCGCGGTCCTCCTGCGCCCACCAGCCATGCTGACCTCGGCCCTGACCTCGCTGACCTCGGCCCTGACCTCGCTGACCTCTGACCTGACATTGAAAAGCAGAAAAGGCCCACCCCCACCGAGGCCTGTGCAGAAGCCGGCCCTGGGCACCTGGACAGGCAGGGCCCTAGCCAGCGGCTGACCTGCCCGCCCGCCCGACCGCCCGCCGCCCGCCCGCCGCCCGCCCGGCCGCCCGCCGCCGCCTACCTGAGGAGGACGGCGAGGAGGGGTGCGGGCTGTCCTCCTGGGCGCTGCCGGTCTGCGAGAGGCCCCCGCCGGCCCCGCTCTCCTCGGTGACGTTGGAGGAGCCGGGCGTGGTGGAGCGGCTCACCGACTGGGACTCCTGGTCGCTGCCAGAGCCACGCCGCTCCTCCAGGCCCGCGTGCGGCCCGTCCTCCTCCGCCCTGCGGTCCCGCTTGTGCACGCGCGAGTGCACCACCACCTGGTGGTAGGTGCGGAACACGCGGCCGCAGTCGGGGCACTCGGTGGGCTTGTCCTTGAGGCCGCCCGGGCCCTGCAGGTGGTAGTCCAGCGCCTGGCCCAGCCCGTGCGCCAGGAACTCCCGGGCGCCCTCCAGCGGGTCCAGCTTGGCCGGCAGGTCCCGCGGGCCGGCCGCCTTGGCGCCGGGGAGCAGGTCGGCGGGCACCTTCTGCCGGGAGCCGTCGGCGCCCACCAGCACGTACTCGCGCTTGTCCCTGTCGAAGAGCACGCCCGCGGGCGCCAGCGCCTCCTCGGGGCCGCGCGGCAGCGGGGGCTCCTTGGGCAGGAAGCCGCGCTCGGCCGCCACGCCGCGCGCCATGAGCTGCCAGGCCTGGTAGCTGTGCACCGGGTCCATCTCGGCCGCCTTGGCCGCCGCCTGCAGCCGCTCGATGCAGCTGGATTTGAGCGGCGGCACCAGGCTGAGGCAGCCGAGGAGCGCGTGCTTGTCCCCGTCGGGGGCGGCCCCGTGCGCCCCGCCGCCCGCCATGGGCGCCAGCAGCTTGCCCAGCACGTCCTTGTCCTTCGGGGGCAGCTCGGCCTTGTAGAGCGGGCCCTGGCCGCCCGGCTCGCCCAGGCCGGCCTTGTCCGGGCCCAGGAAGCCGCCCTGCAGGCAGGACAGGTAGCGCGAGTAGAGGTTGGCGTGGGCCTCGGGCGCCAGCCCGCCCAGGGCCGCGGGCGCGTCGGCGGCGGCGGCGGGCTCGCCGGGGGCCTTGGCCTTGGCGGACAGCTTGTTGAGGTGCACCTTCATGTGGTTCTTGAGGAACCAGGGCTCCTTGAAGCGGCGGCCGCAGATCTGGCAGCAGTGCTCGAAGGAGTCCTTGTGCTTGCGCATGTGGCCCTTGAGGAACCAGGCCTGGCTGAACACCTGCCCGCACACCTCGCAGCGGAACTCGTGCGCCGCCTGCCCGCCGCCGCCCGCGCCGCCCGCGCCCTGCGCCGCCTCGGCCGTGATGTGCGCCTTCTCCACGTGGCCGATGAGCTCCTCCTCCTGCGAGGCGGCGAAGTCGCACAGCGTGCACTTGTAGGGCTTGTGCAGGATGCGGATGTGGCGCTCCAGCTCCTCGCGCTTCTTGAACTTGCCCTTGCAGAAGGTGCAGCGGAAGCCGGCGGCGGGGGCCACGGCCTCCTCCTGCGCGCCCCCCCCTCCGCCCGCGGCCGGCTTGGGCGAGGGCGCGGGGCGGGCGGCGTCGGGCGCCCCGGGGGCGGGGGCGGCGGCGGCGGCGGCGGCGGCGGCGGGGGGCGCGGGCTGCGTGTGCGCGTGTCCGTGTCCGTGGGGCGGCGGGGGCTTGAGGTCCGGGCGCGCGGGCGCCAGGCTGCTCCGCAGCTGCCGGTCGCGCAGGATGGCACGCTCCTCCAGCTCATGCAGCAGGCGGTTCTCCTCGCGCACGCGCCCGCGCCCCTTGCCCAGGTTGCCCAGCTTGTGGGTGCGCAGGTGGATCTTGAGGTTGCCCTTCTGCGCGGCGCGGTGGTCGCAGTAGGGGCACTTGAAGGGCTTCTCGCCCGTGTGCGTGCGCATGTGCAGCGAGAGGATGCTGTTGAAGCGGAAGCGCTTGCCGCACAGCGGGCACGGGTACTTGCGGTTCTTGCGCGCGTCCTCCTCAATGTCGCTCATCTGCGACATGATGCCCAGGTTCTGGCCGTTGAGGAACTGCTGCAGGTCCACGCGCCCGTTGAGGCCGGAGTCCAGGTCGCGGCCCAGCGGGCCGGCCAGCAGCGCCATGGGGCCGCCCAGGCCCGGGCCGCCGCCCAGGGCCGCGTGCGCCTGGTCGTCAAGGGGCGCGGGCGGCTTGTCCTCGGCGCCCGGCCGCGGGTGCAGGTCCGGGAAGGCCTGGCCCAGCTGCGCCGTGATGTGGTGCAGCTTCTGGCTCATGGCATACTGCCCGTTGAGGACCGGGCCGCTCCGGCGGGGCTGGGCGTCGGCCGAGGCGGCGGTGGCAGCGGACACTCCAAGGCACAGGCTGGCTTCTTCCATCCCTGGAGGGGGAGAGAGAGGTCAGATGGGGCGCGGAACCGGGCGGTCCCGGCCTCGCCTCGGCACCATCATGCTCGGGGGTGAGACTGGAAAACAATAATAATTTTAAAAAATGAATTATTCAATGCCACTGATGCGCCATGGCTCTGGTCCCCACATCTGTTTGGGCAATGCATCGTCTTCCCTTGTATTTCCTATTTGCTGACTGCAATTACTCATTCGCAGCTCAATTATTAATGTTTTACCACTTTTCATTACCTGAAATATAACACATGGGGAGGGGCTGGGGGGGCGGTCAGCGTGGGAAAGCCTCCCTCCCGCCCCCTCCCCCGCCGCGGACACCCACACCTGTTGGCTGGGTTCAAAGTCGGCCCCGGGGCGGAACGGCTGCCCCCTCCCTCCGAGCCCCGGTTCCCACGCCAATGCATTCGCCACTCTGAGATGAAAGGGGTTATTTCATGTTTTGGTCAAAAAACAAAAAACAAAAAAAGGAAAAAGAAAGAAACACCCCATGGCATGATATTCATCGATACGTAATAAAACAAGATAATGTTTTGGGGGGAAATAAAGCGAAGGACAGGCTTTGGAACAATAAAAGGGGTTTTGCTTTAGTCAACAAAAAGTGCAGTAATATCTCATTAAGCTGATTAGTATGCTGCTTAGAAACAGTGCTAGGTGCTGTAACACATGATTATAATCATAAAAATCCTTCAGTGTTTGCAAGGAAGCATTAACGAGGTATATTAAATTTTAAGGAGACTGCTAGTAGCAGCTTTGCAAACCTCGGAGATTAAGGTTTAACCCTTGATGCCACGGAACGCCGTTAGGGGGCCGCCGGGGAGCCGTGCCCGCCGAGGCGGCCGCACCACCTCCTGACTGAGACGCGGTCGCCGAGGAGGCACAGGTGTGGGTGGGGCGGGGCCCCCACCAGGGACGCGCTCGCTCCCTGTCCTTCGGCCGCACCGTCTCCGAGGCCGGGCACACGGGGCTTAAGGCGATCGTTCAGAGAACTAGATAAAGACCAATTAGAGGCCGGCGCCGCCGCCATCGGAACTCTCGCCCAGGCTGAGCGTTTTTAATAACTTTCCCGATACCCGGTAATGAGTACAAATGGCACCTGCGGAAGGAGCTCTGCAGAGAATGAGGACGGGAGCCGTTTGTTAAACACCAGCGCGCAGAGCGGGCCAGGCTGTCACCAGCCTCGCCGGCCTCCAGCCGGGCAGGGCCACGGAGCTGGCCTCGCCGGCCTCCACCAGGCAGGGCCATTCACCGGCCTCACCGCCCTCCAGCCGGGCAGGGCCATGGAGCCGGCCTCGCCGCCCTCCGGCCAGGGCAGGGCCGGGGAGCCAGGCCATGCGGGCAGGGGTGCGGAAGCCAGCCCCATGGCAAGCCCCTGGGAATTACGCTCTGGGAGGCCAGGAGCCCACGCCTGGGTCCTCCTGTTTCCAGGGCCCCGCTTCCCCCCGCCCACGCCCCCCAAGGAGCCCAGACCCGCTTCCTGCCCCCGGAACGAGGCTGCCAGCAGTCCTCGGCGGGCCCCGCCGTTTGGATGCCCGGCAGCGCTCACCCCCGCCAGGACGGGTGCCCGGCCCCTGACTCCTCAGGGGGCCTGGGGACAGAGCCCAGGTGTGGAGGATGCACGTTCAGTGCCACGGGGTGTGCTGCCCGCCGGGGGTCTCCAGCAGGCCCCGGGGAGACAGGCTGGGCTGGGTGGCCGTGGGGCACAAGGGGGGGAGGCACAGACACGGGCAGAGAGCGCCAGCGTGGTGCAGGTTCGAGTGTTCATGTGGACGCCATGGGGCACCTGCCGTGGCTTCTGCAGTGAAAGACCTTCCAATTGGCCATCTTCCTGTTCTGGTGGCAGTCAACTGGTTCAAAACATTATTATTGTTGCTATTTTCAAAGGCCCATTTTGGAGACCGGTCCAAAGGAGTGACTGCTTGTGGTGAGTCGTGCATCTCAGTAACTTGCCGAGATGCCTGCGTGCCAGGCCCGGTGCAGGCTCTCAGAGACATGGCTGCCGGCCCGGCAGTCCTGGCGTCCACCGGCGGGCACAGAGGGACAGGCCCAGGTGCAGAGCCCCTGGCTGAGGTCTCCAGGACCCGGGCCATGTGCCCAGCCTCTCACCACCTCCAAGGCGCCCCCTCCCCCGGCTGAGCCACGCTTGCTCCTCTCCTGAGGGCACGGGCGGGCAGGGAAGTTCTCGAAGTCGGGAGCCACCGCGAGGGCCCGGGCCAGAGGCTGCCCGTTGGCCGCTCCACAGATGCGCGGCCAGAAGACGGGCTGATTCCAGGCTGCGGCCAGTTCTGAGCGCCGTCCCTGCCACCCGGTGAGCAGACCAGTGGGTCGGGGAGGCCGCCCACCGCCCTCAGGCACTCGGGGCCGCGGACGCGTGTCCAATAGCGTGCTCAGGGCCTTTCCCGGGGAGGTCTGGGTATGCAGCTCTTTCCCTTTAAATTCCTTTTTCAATCAACAAAGCTTTCTAAAAACCCTTTGTGCAACTGGTCAAGTGCCATTGCTGAACACAGAATGTTCCAGAGCCAGCAAAGGCTGGAGAGCGTCTTCCTTCTGACTCGGGCCTCGGCTCACATGTCCCTGTGCCCCGTGTCTGAGGCCGATGCCCCGTCCCCCTCCAGCCAGCCCACCCACCCTCACAGCACTCAGCGCCGGGCAGTCTGGCGTGGACCCTCCGGCGTCCGGCGAGCAGCTGCTCTCCCGTGAGGCCAGGTCCGTGGGCCTTGGTCCCAGAGGAGGCCCCAGGGCGAGCGCAGGGCTGGCTCACCGCAGGTCCGTGCTGCCCGCCGAGGGGGGATGAGCCCCAGCCTCAGGGGCCCCAAACTCAACCTCGCACAAGCCCACCAGCACCCACAGTCAGACGCGCCAGAGCCGAGGGCCTCGGGCTGGCCCCTGGGGAGACCCGCTGCCACCAGCCCTCCCGTCCAGGTGCCCACGGGCACCAGGGGGCAGAGGCCAGGTCTCATGGGACCCACGGGGACGAGGATTTGAGCAGCACCAGCCCACCAGAGACACGCCAGGCATGAGCAGAGCCCGGGGGCAGGGCGTGCCAGACGGTCAGCCAGGTCCACGGGGACCCGGCCTGCAGTGCCAGGAGCAGGTGCCCAGATGGGTCAGCCCCGGCCAGTGCTAGCGCCAGCCCGAGTGCAGGGGAGGGAGTTCCTGGAAAGAACGGAGCCGGGAGCTGGCCGGGCCAAGGCGGCTGCGGCAGGATGGGCTGGCGCCCCGCCCGGCCTGGGCCTCAGCGCTGGGTCCACCCAGAGTCTCCAGCCGCCAGGTCCCACGTCCAGAACTCACTCACCCCTGGCTGGCCGGTCACCCAGGGACACGCGCCAGGGGCCAGGGCAAGGCCACCGATGACAGGGAAGCAACAAAAAGGCTCCTGAGAGGCAGAGTGCCAAGTCAGGGGGAGGAGAAACAGCGCAGCTGTGGGCACAGGTGTGAGTGTGTGAGTGTGTGTGGGTGTGTGTGTCTGTGTGCATGCGGAGTGTGTGCAGGGGGAGGGTGTTCAGAGGTGTGAGTGTGTGTGAGTGTGTGTGTACAGAGTGTATGCAGGAGAGTGTATTCAGAGGTGTGAGTGTGTATGAGTGTGTGTGAGTGTGTGTGGGTGTGTGTGTCTCTGTGCATGCAGAGTGTGTGCAGGGGGAGGGTGTTCAGAGGTGTGAGTGTGTATGAGTATGTGTGTGTGTACAGAGTGTGTACAGGGGAGTGTATTCAGAGGTGTGAGTGTGTACGAGTGTGTGTGTGTGTGTGACACGTGCAGGGGGAGTGTGTTCAGAAGTGTGTGTGCGTGTGTGCATGTGCGTACACACATGCAGGTGAATGTGTTCAGAGGTGTGTGTGTGCACAGGTTTATGTGTATGTGTGTGTGTGTGTGTGCCCATGGAGTCAGTCTGTGCAGGAGGTAGCTGATCATGATTCTCTCTCATCATGATGTTTCTCTCTCTTCCTCTTCCTTCCTCTCTGAAATCAATAAGTACATATTTTTAAAAAAGAAAAAATACCAAGAACCAAGCGGGGCCTGAGTCCCGGCCGCCGTGGCAGCCTCGCCACCACGTGGGGCCCCAGGATAGCTTCTGGGGCTGGAGGTTCCGCGGGACCTAAGCAATGACCGTTTCCCGGAGGGTGCCTTGGCCCCCGGCACCCACCAGCCGGCACCCAGATCGCCCGCCCTCCCGCCTCATCACCGCAGCCACCGGGGCCGCCCGCTGCCCGGCACTTCCTGCGGCAGCCACGTCCAAAGCCCCCAGCTCCTCCGATGGAGACCCGGCGGCGCCCCTCCCTCAGAAGGACATCGGAAGCCATCCGGCCCCAGAGATGCCAGCTGCAACGAGTATAAATGCATTTTACACAAAACACGGTTCCGTTTTGCTTGCACAGGAGGAAGGGGGAAAAAGTAATCTTACAAATCGTCCAAAAAATATAGATCTTGCCAGCGAGGGTCTTATCGCGCACCATGAAGAAGAGTGGTGGGGAAATAAAATGACTCAAAATTGCCATTGCAGCTGGGTTTTAAAAAATGGAATATTGTTGACTAGCCAAGCACAGCCAAATATTCCTTTTTTATCGGCGTGGGGAGAGGCCCGCCTCCCAGCTCTCCTAGCTCGCAGCCCCCAGGCCGACGCTGGGCAGGAGGGGGCTCAGGGCTGCGGCCGGGCCTGGAGACGCCTCCTCGAGGACGCTGCACGGCCCAGGTTCTGGCCGCAGACGGACCCCTCCCGGGGACCCGTCCTGCCTCCTGACACGGGGCGCGGTGACTGAGCCGGCGTCCCGGCCGCTCAATGGCTCTCCATCGGCCCCTCTCGCCATTGTCAGGCTCACGCTGCGGGCGCTCAGGTTGCTATCAGCACCTTTTCAGGGTCATTAAACAGCGGTAAACGCAGTGACAAAAATAAGCCGGCGATTTCACGCTCGTGTGTGGACCCGGAGCTCCTGTGCTGAGCAAGGACCTTGTTTCTCCGTCTCCCACGGCCTACGCCGGCGACATGGGCCCCCGCACGACCCCATCGCAGACGCTCCCGGGGGCAGGACGCTGAGGGTTTGTGTGTCCGGAGGGTGAGCCACAGCCTTGCAGGAAGGCAGCGAGGGACCTTCCTGAGGTGACGGACAGACGGACGGACAGGCGGACTTGCGGGCTATGCTGCGAGGCGGGGCCAGACATGGCTAAGTACTGGCTGCGGTCGCTAATGACAACATGCCATTCAGACCGGGCTGTGGACGTGGCAGCCACGGGGTAACCAGGGGAGTCCGGTGGGAGTGCGGTCCACTGCCCCACCTTCCCCAGAGGGCGTGCGGACGGAGCCCAGGCCCCACTCTCTCCAATGCACACGGTCAGCGGCCGGTCCCACAAAGGCCCACGGCACCCCAGGCAATTCCTGGTGAGTGTTCCTCCTCTTCTTCCTCTTCCTGCTCTTCCTCCTCCTCCTCCTCCTCCTGCTTCTCCCCCTGCTCCTCCTTCTTTTCCTCCTCCCATGTGCTTCCTTGTTTCTCTCTCCTAAGTATATGTTTGCTGTGGTCAATAAACTCTTGCTTTTCTACCAAAATAAAAAAATTAAAACCCACCTGACAGCTCTGTGGGAGGACTGGGAGGTAAGGCTCATCATGCGTGACATTCTGTCATGTCTCGTGTGGCGGGACGTGGGCGGACCGAGGGGTCCACAGCAGGACCAGGTTCCCGCCTCCGAGGTGGCTCAGGGAGGAGGGGCCCACAGACACAGCCGACCGAGTCCGCTGCTGAGATGGGGGAACCTACGAGGTGCGTGAGGCTGGGGGGGGGGGGGGGAGGCTGGGAGAGGAGGGGGAGAGCAGGGAGGATAAGGTCTGGGAAGCAGGGCAGAGGAACACAGGTCTCCTGGACCAGGGGGGCATGTCGAAAGGGAGTGCAGGCGAGCTACAGCCAGGCGGGATTCAGCCATCCCCGGGGCCTGGGGTGGCGCCAGCAATTCCTCAGGGTGGCCCAGGGCGGTCCTCCCCGCCCCCAAAGGGCACCCAGAGCCACAGGGAGGCGGGCCAGGCCCAGGAGAGCCCCGATGGAGGGAGACCCCAGACCTGCCTCTCTCCTGACGGGAGCCTGGGTCTGCTACTCGGTACCGCTTGTCCACTGCCCACCTGCCCGCACCTCCCTCCCTCCCGCTGCCCCATGTCCACCTCCGCTGCCCGGGGAGCCCGGAGGCCGGCTCTGCAGGGCCCGCCTCTCATTCCAGGGACACAGCTGGCCGGGGCCCAGCACATGCAACCTCTGATCTACGAAACGGCAACTGCTGTTCCCCCCCAGCATCCCGGACTCCGCAGCCGGTGCCCAGCGTGACTGAGGAAGAGGATCTACAGACGGACACACTCCCTCCCTCTTTCCCTCCCTCCCTCCCTCCCCCTGAAGCAGAGCGGCCACGGTCCCATTTCTGCTCCCCAGTAGCCTCCCCACTAACTGCAATGGCAGTGACGGCGTCTCCCTGTCATTGCCCACTCCCTGGAGCCAGCACTTCTGTTTAACTTTTTATTGGGAAATATACAGAGCACTCTAATCCACGCTCACTGAGGGTATGAAGGGGTAAAGGCGTGCATCAATGAAAGGATGGATGATAGATGGACGGATGATGGGTGATGGATGCGTTATGGATAGATAAATGGATAGGTAGGTAGATGGGTGGACAATGGATGGATGGATGGATGGATGGATAGGTGAGTGGGTGAATGATTGATAGGTGGAGAGGTAGATGAATAGGTGGATGGATGATGAATGATGGATGGATGGATAGATGATGTATGGGTTATAAATAGATGAACGGATGGATCCATGAATGGATAAGTAGGTAAATGGGTGGATGGATGGATAAATAATGGAAAGATGGATGGATGGGTGGATGGGAGGGTGGGTGGGTGGATGATGGATAGATGAATGGATGGATCCATGAATGGATAGATGGGTGGATGGATGGATGTGTGGATGTGTGGATAGATGGATAATGGGTGGTGGATGGATGGGTGATGGATGGATAATGGATGGATGGATGGATGGATAGATGATGTATGGGTTATAAATAGATGAATGGATGGATCCATGAATGAATAAGTAGGTAAATGGGTGGATGGATGGATAAATGATGGAAAGATGGATGGATGGGTGGATGGGAGGGTGGGTGGGTGGATGATGGATAGATGAATGGATGGATCCATGAATGGATAGGTGGGTAGATGGGTGGATGGATGTATGTGTGGATAGATGGATAATGGGTGGGTGGATGGATGGGTGATGGATGGATAATGGATGGATGGATGGATGGATGGATGAATGGAAGGATGGATGAATGGATGGATGGGTGGGTAGGTGGATGGGACGAGTGAATGAGCACCCTCTACACGCTGGGCACTCGAGGGCTGTGGCAAGGAGCCTGGATGCATTTCCGGGTGCCAAACCCAAGAGCAGTGGGAGCACAGGCAGTGCCAGGTGACGTCAGAGCAGGGAAAGGTGCGGGGAGGCAGTGGCCACCACACACGGGCCGGCCTGAGAGCCTTCTCAGACATCGGGCTCTGACATGCGTGAGGGCAGCCTGTGCCCGCAGGGACTGTCCCTGAGGCTCGGCCCATGTACAGCCTCTGGGTCCCTGTGTACCAGGAGCCCTGCTCCCTGACGCCCCAAACTCCCGAGCTCAGGTCCCCTCTCCTGTGGGGAAGCGAGTAAAGCAGAGCAGAGGGGCGGGAAAGGCCTTCCCGTGGCTCCGCCTGCCGCCCCCCGCGCCGAAGGAGCCCCCACCTCTGCCGTGTGCGTGCCCCGCTAATATCTTTTTAATTAATTCACTATTTTTTACTTTAATGCATTTAAGAGAAAACTATATCATTACCCTAAATGGAAGTTTGTATCGCATGCTCTAAATTAAAGGTAATTATAAAAATAAATAAAACGGGAGCAGCGTTATTAAATCCTGGCGGAACCCGGGGCGGCTCCCTCTTCCCGGGGCGGCTGAGGGGGTGGCGGGCTGTCGGGGATATGCAGGGGAGGGTCGCGGGGAAGGCCTCACGGTGACCCGGTTACTCCATGGCGGGAAGGAGGGTCCTGCACGTCCTGAGGTCTCCTGGACACCGATGCAGGCTTCTCCTCGGCCGGACAGCCCCTGCGGTGGCCAGCGAGGGTCGCAGTGCACAGGGGCCTCCGTGAGAAATGCAGAATAAATGGGAACCAGCTCACCTTCCCGCCGATTACAGAAGCTTTTCATTCCAGCCCTGGCCGGTGCGACTCAGTGGTCCCCGATTTGATTCCCAGTTAGTACACATGCCCAGGTTTTGGGTCCACTTCCAAAAGGGGGCCCGTAGGGGAGGCAACTGGCAGATGTTCCTCTCACATCGATGTTTCTCTCCCTCTCCCTCTCCCTTCTTCTCCTTCTAAAAATCAACAAAAATAAACAAAACATTCTGACTCCTCCCTTCTCTGCCTCCTGGACCTCCCACGCCTGCTTGGACCGTCACCCCCTCCAAGCCCCCCACACTGGGAGCCTGCACCCGCCAGCCCCTCCTCTGAAGCGGGAAGACAGGACAGCCCTGCGCCCTCGCCAGGACCCGGGGAATCCAGCTCGCTTTTCTCTCTCCGGAGAGAAGATGTCAGAGGCGGCGAGATGCCGAGGGGGGGGGGGGACTGGAGCGGTGGTCCAGCCCACAGCGGCCGCCGCTGCCCCAGGGGGAGGGGGTCCGGCGGGCTGTGCCCCCAGGGCCTGAGCGGCGCCCCTCGGGGGTTACCGGCCGCAGCCGGGCTGAGGTCATTAGCGCGAGGGTCGCGCCTCCACGCCGGGTGTATTTCCTGGGACTCTGATGGCGGAGGAGACCGAGCCCCACACGCAGACGGGACCAGACGCCAGTGATGATGTGGGAATAACGGGTTTCACAGGCTCCTGGGAGGCCACGGCGTGAAGCCACCTGTGCACACACATACACACTTACACACACACACATACACACTTACACACACACACATACACACACACACACACTCTCACACATACACACACACACACACACTCACACACACACTCACACACACTTACACTCACACACACACTCTCACACATACACACACACACACACACTTACACTCACACACACACTCACACGCACACACACATGCACGCTCGCGCACACGCATGCGCGCACACACACATACACTTACACTCACACACATACACACTCACACACATACTCACACACACACACACACACACACACACACACCCGACATCAGGACTGAGGAAGGGAAATAAAATCAGATACAAATAAGACTTAAAAATCACAATACAATACAAAACAACGCCATCCCATTAAAAATCTATATTAAAATGGACGATTATCTAATAAAGGGATCTGCTATGACTCAGGGAGATGTTAAATACCTGAATAAAATCATAATCATAGCAAAAATTTAAAAGATAATGGGCAGTTACATCCAAAAGAAATTTAAAAAAAAAAAAAAAAAGCCCGTCCGTTTTAGGCTCATCACTCCTGAGGCCTTCAACGGGATGGCCTTCATGTCTACAAACGGGCCCGGAGCACGGGGACGCGGGAGGCCCCTGGTCCATTCTTGAAGAAAACGGGGAATCAGGAGGAAGAGGGGGAGGGAGGGGACGGGGGAGGAGGAGGAGGGAGGGGATGGGGGAGGAGGGGAAGGAGATGAGGGAGGAGGGGAGGGAAGGGATGGGGAGGAAGGGGAGAGAGGAGATGGGGGAGGAGGGGGAGAGAGGAGATGGGGGAGGAAAGGGAAGGAGGGGAGGAGGGGGAGGGAGGAGAGGAGGGGAGGAGCAGAGGAAAACGGGAGAATGATGATGAAAGGGAGAGCACTCTGCCGCTGCCCCTTCCCCCCCACAGAAGCCAGAGGGCAATTCATTTACAAACATCCATGCAAACGGCCTAAATAAAATATTAGTGAAACGAACCTTGCAGCCTCTTAATAATTCCTCAACAAAAAAACCACAGCCGAGTCCCATCATTCAGGACTCATTCACCAACAGGAATCCTAGAAATCCACCGTATTACTATCCTATAGAATATTATATCAACAAAGTCCCAAAGACACATGGTAAAATCCAGCGTACCCTCCTGATTTATTAAAAGATAAAGAGTCTACCTCACGCATCGCGTGTGATGGGCCGGTATTGGAAGCGTTTTTGTTGAAGCTGGCAACAAGATGCTCTGTCCTGAAGGTCTTAGCCAGTGCAAACACAGTTGTTGTTTTTGTAAAATGGGAAAAGAAAACAGGAGATAGAATTCTTGGCAAGACAAAAGTGTCACTATTAGCAACTAAAAATGATTATGTGCACAAAATCCAAAGAAGGAAGTAGAAAACCCTTGCTATTAGTAAATGTGCAAAGATAAATCAATATACTGAAAATAATTGCTTTCTTATACACTGTAAACCAACAGCAAATTATCAGAGGAAATCTTAAACACCTAGAACTAAGTATAATAAATAATGGGCAAGACCTACATTAAGTAAAATATGAAACTTGATGGGGAGGCGTTAAAATAAGACCTGAATAAATAGGTATACCATGTTCATGGACAGAAAAGCGATGTGGTAAATATGGAAGTTTTATGCAATTAGTCTACAAATCCATGTCAAATTGCCAATGGGAATATCTACCAAACTTAGCACATGAAATCCCAAATTCATCTGGAAAATGTGACAAAAGTAAATCTTAAGGAAGGGGGCATGAGAAGGCAGGGAGAGCATTATGCTGAGTGACGTAAGCCAGTCAGAGAAGGACAAGTACCATATGACCTCACTCATAGGTAGAGTTTAATGCACAAACTGAACTAACGAGCAAAATAGAGAGACACTCAGAGAGCAGGCAGACAGCTCTGGAGTGGGAGAAGGTGCCGAGGGGGAAATGGTGGGATTGAAAAGGAAAGAAAAGATAAAGAACGCATGGACAGGGACAACACTGTGACAGGGAAGGTAGGTGAAGCTGGAAAAGGGTAGGGTGGGGAGTCAATGGTGATAAAAATAATAATAATGACGTTAAAAAATTCAAAGACTTCGATTTTGTATTCCATGTTTCTCCAATGTGACTCTTAAACAAGTTTTCTTTATATAAAACCAGAACAACATATACTTTTCCTCTATATTTTATATGAGTTGGAAAATATAAATTTAAAATCTCATGCATAATAGCAAATCATGAGTAAGTACATACATGTATAATGCATGTAGATAACACCTTGCCCTGGTAATATACATCAAAATAAATACTCAATGGATTAGAGATTTATATTTAAAAATAGGACCATAAATACATAAGGAGGTGAATTGAGGAGTATTTTAATATAATAATGGGGTAGGAAATTATTTTCAAAGCATGACACAAAAGGCAGCAAAGGAATAGATTAAAAGATTTGATCTCTAAATCCCTTTATCTCATTAAAAAACGCCATGTACAAAATTAAACAGCAAGTGAGAAACTTGGGAGAAACACTTGCAGGATATGTAAAAGACAAAGGGTCAAAACCTCTGGTGCAGGGAGAGATCCTACAATTCAAAAGAAAAATTCAAACATCCCAGGAAACCACACAGGGGCAATAAAAGGCATAACCAGGTGGCGCACCGAAGGCCTATAGACATTCCATTAAAGGGAGGCAGAGAGATGCCCAGATAGATCGATGACGGGGATAGAAATAGAGTTATAGAGAGACAGCTATATATAAATAGAACGACTGAGAACCACATAAAATATAGATACGTGTATATATTAAGCTCAAGAAACGAAGAGTCGCATTAGTCACATGTTAAGTTAGCAGGGCTTTGTTGAGTAATACTGAGTGTGGGCAGAGCGTGGGGGAAGGGCGGTTATAATCTGTGTGGGTTGGGGGCAGGTAATAATCTGACATAACACTCCTAAAGGGCAGGGAGATTTGGCAACAGGTAATCAGACGGCTCCACGTGCATTCCCTTTACTCCACGCCGAGCAATTAAACCCAAGGAAGTGATTAAGAATGTGTACAAAGATTTGTCTGAAATGATTTTCATCAGAACGCTGTTCATTAAAGTGCAATGGGATTGCCCTTTAAAGGGCCGGCTGCGGAGGGCGGGGCGGACGGGGTGGGGGCCAGGAACGCGGGGAAGAAAATCAGGAAGGATGGCCGCCCTGGGAAGCAGCTCTGTGAGCTCAGGGGGTCCTGAGAGGGCCTTCTCCGCAGGACAAGGTGTGAAGTCAGGTCATCTGAGTCTCATGGACCTGCTGGGGCTGTTGACAGGAAATAAACTCTCCACGTAGAAACCTCTGGGCTTTATTTGATTTGTTCGTTCATTCATCTACTCAACAAGTATTTATTGAGCAAGTACTCTATGCCAGGCACCATTCTACATACCACAGATGGATGGAAAGATATTGATAAATACATGGATGGATGAATGATGGATGATGGATGGATGAAAAGATGATAGATGATGGATGATGAATGATGGATGTGTGAATAGATGGATGGATAGATGGATGATGGATGGATGGATGATGGATTGGTGGATGATGGATGGGTGGATGGTGGATGATGGATGGATGGATGGAAAAATGGAAGGATAGATGATAGATGGATGGATGGATGGATGATGCATGGATGGATGATGGATGAATGAATGGATGGATGGATGGGTGGATGGATGGATGATGGATGGATGATGGATGGATGATGGATGGGTGGATGGATGGATGGGTGAATGGATGGATGATGGATGGATGATGGATGGATGATGGATAGATAGATGATGGATGGGTGGATGATGAATGAATGGATGGATGATGGATGGGTGGGTGACGGATGGATGGACAGATGGGCAGATGGATGGATAAAAAGATAACTAACAAAGCAAAAGAAAACCAAACATGTTGTAACTCAGATGCTAGTCCTCCGTAAGGTCTTTCCTCCTTTGCTTCCTCCTTTCTTTCCAGTATCCTTCTCAGCTGCTGAAATTGGCAGGCGAGAGGGCAGCTCACAGCCCTCCTTGGAGGTCAAGACGATTTTGATGGCATTTGAAGAGGGTGATGACTTTTTAGTTCCCGGAGAAAAGGCCCCAGCCTGGAAGAGGCATGCGATGGGTACCGGAGGGAAGTGTTTAACGGGATGAGGTCTGAGGGGGTCTGGGTGGCAGGCAGCAGAGAAGGAGGACCTGGGCTTTCACGGGGGCACCCTTAACTGGACACCAGGCACCCATCGAACATGGGGCAGTCCTGGCCGGGGCTCAGCTGTTGGAGCATCGTCCTGCACACCCCAAGGCTGTGTTTTCCATTCCCCTTCAGGGCACATACCTAGGCTGTGGTCCAGTTCCTAGCAGGAGTGCATATGGGACACTGCCAATCGGTGACTCTCCATCCTCTCTCTCTCCCTCTCTATTTATCTCACTCTCTTCAGTAAACACATATCCTTGGGTGAGGATTGTTAAAATGGTGCAAAAGCGACAGAAACCCTTTAGGGACCCCGCCCGGAAGTCAGGCCAGTGGAGCCCTCCGGAGGCGGAACCCTCTCTGCTCCGGGCCGGTGTGCTGGCCGGCGATCCCGGAAACCCCGCACGAAGACGGGACGGAAGGGCCTCCAAGCCTCTTCGCACCCATGTGTGCACCGGCACCTCCCCACACAGGAACAGGGACCCAGCCGCCTCGGTTCACAGGGTGCGGATGCGTGTGCCGGGGCAGGTGTGAGCGCCCCCATCAGAGAACACAGCGCCCGGTCCGGGACGGCCACTTTCCTTCCCCAAAGAGAGTCCCGGCCGCCCGCTGAGCTGGAGAGGAGAAGGGCCCCGCATCAAAGGAGGGGAGAAAAGGAAATCTAAGTGCCCACCCACGGCACTCAATCAAATAAATAAATCGTGGCTGAGCCAGGCCGTCGCTCTGCAGCCTCCGATGGCGCCGAGGAAGACGTGAAATGGAACACGGGTTTAAACAGCCCGGGGTGCAGGCACGGCAGCGCCAGCCAGGGGCGCCAGCGGGAAGCCCACGGCAGGCGAGCCACGTGGCCCCTAGGCCTGCCCTCCGCTTCCTGGGCTCCCACTTTTCAGAACAAACGGGTGAGAAGTAGAAGAAACTCAGGAAAACGTGTGCAGAACTGAAGAGGCCAGGCCGGCTGCTCAGGGGTTGAGTATCGACCTAGGAACCAGGAGGTCAGGTTCCACTCCCGGTCAGGGCACAGGCCGGGCTCTCAGGCTCCATCCCCGCTGGAGGACGTGCAGGAGGCAGCCGATCCATGATTCTCTCTCATCATGGATGCTTCTCTTTCTCCCTTCCTCTCTGACATCGATAAGAACATTTTTTTAAGTGTTTTTAAATGTCCATTTCCGATCTCAACATCCAGACGCGCGCACCCCGCTTTCTCTCGGGCCCAGAGCGAAGGGGCTGCGAGAACACGCCTTGGAGAGGCCGCCCCCTCCACCGCCCGAGGGCGGGAGGACACGGCCGGGCCCCACATCCCCCGGGAAGGCGGAGCCCCAGGAAGGTGGTCATGCCTTCCCGCTGAAGCCAGAGCCATGGCTGGTCCCTGGACAGTGTTCACACCGCAGCCCTGGCTCTCAGCGGGGAGACGCGAGGGCAGCAGCCAGGGGGCGGCGGTGGGGGCGGCCACCGACACGTCTGCCCGTGAGCCCGTCCTCCGTGCCCCCGGAATTCTCACCACAGTGACTAGCATCTCACACACGTCACAGGAGGAAACGCAGGCCCCACGGTGAGGCCCCTGCCCACAGGCCCCCGGCCAGTGGCTGTATCGCCGACACGGTGTCCACGTCCACGCATCTGCCCACGGAACCTCCCTCCCTGAGGCCGAGGGAGCTGGACACGAGAGTGAATGAGACCCAGATCCCGCTGCAGCCCCACAGAGAGGGACCCCCCCCCCCCGCGCCCACTTCCTGTGTCCTGGGGGAGCCCCCGGACCAGTCTGGGCCCCCCGAGGCGAGGCGCCCAAGGCCATCACGAGCCGTGTCCTCTGCAGGGTGGGCCGAGGGGAAGGGGGGGAGCAGGCGGCCGGTGGTGAGGCCGCGGGGAGCAGCTGGGACAAAGGCGGGGAGAAAGGCTGGAGGGATTAGGCCGCTGGATTCCCCTCCGGTTCCCAGGAGCTGGCAGCCAAGAGGAGATTCCGACGCGGTGACTCAGCGGATGTTTACTGAGAGCCTACTGTGCGCCAGCCTGCCCCGGAGGCGGCAGCTCCCATCACAGCCAGTGCAGGACCCAGCCCGGACCCAGCCCCAAACCGGGACCCAGCCCCGAACCGGGACCCAGCCCCGGACCCAGCCCAGGACCCAGCCCGGACCCAGCCCTAAACCCAGCCCTGGACCCAGCCCCGGACCCAGCCCTAAACCCAGCCCCGGACCCAGCCCGGACCCAGCCCAGGATCCAGCCCCGGACCCAGCCCAGGATCCAGCCCGGACCCAGCTGCACCCAGAACCGGGACCTCCCGAGTCAGAGGAGGCGGCCTGGCCCAGGGCAGGCGGCTGTCGGGGCAGCAGGGCCCTCTGGCCCACCGTGCACTCAGCAGGGGCCCTGAGCTCCAACCAGGCGGCACCAACCGCCTGGAACTGACAGGCACGGCCGAGGGCTGGTCTCGGCAGCGAGGCCCGGGCAGCGCCCACCCTGCACACTGCCCCCGGGCCGGGTCAGAGGCGGTCCGAGGGCCCCGCTGGAGCCGGCCAACCAGGAAACGCCTTCTCGCCCGGCCGGCCTCGGCTCTCCAGCCGCTACGCCGTCTGCGGGCCACACGGCAGCTGCTCCAGACGGGACCGCCGGGCCCCCAGGTGCGGTGCCAGGGGGCGGGCTCTGCACGGGAGCCCCGTCCTGGTCCCCCCTCACTGCCAGGCACCCCCAACGTGAACGGTCACTCCCCAACCACAGAGAGGTCTGCGGGCAGGCTGGGTGTGGGCTGCCTTTCTCTCTGCGATGACGAGGGCAGGATTGACCCTCCGGAGCTCCAATCAAACTTTTAAAAACGGCCCGGCTGGCGTGGCTGAGCAGCAACGTAAGAACCAGGAGGTCAGGGTTCGATTTCCAGTCAGGGCACAGGCCCGGGCTGCAGGTTCCATCCCCACTGTGGGGCGTGCAGGAGGCTGCTGGCCCGTGATTCTCTCTCATCACTGATGTTTTTATCCCTCTCTCCCTCTCCCTGCCTCTCTGACATCAATAAAAATATGTGTGTGTATTTTTAATTTTAATGAAAAAAATTTTGTTTTCATTTTCAAAAATTAAACATAATTTTCTTCCAGGAAGCAGTTGGGCTGGTGAGAGCGTCTGACCGGGCTGCTCTGGGGACGGACGGCGCCCTGCGCGTCCGCCTGCACCTGCGGCTCTGGCTCCGGGCCTGAGCGGGGGCGGGGCAGGGGGGCAGTGGCGGGGCGGGGGCGGGGCAGTGGCGGGACAGAGGCGTGAGTCCCAACAGCTTGTTTGCCACCAAGAATCAGAGTCGCTTCCTCCTCGGCGGGCCCTGCCTGGCGAGCATTGTGCCGCTGGAGCGCTCCAAAGGTTAGCGTCAATGAGCCTGCCACCAGTACAACCCAAAATAACCCATTCAGGAGAAAAGTAAGAAATAATTGCCGCTTCCCCCCGCCCCCCCCTCCGCCCGGCGCTATAATGATTTTGCATAACAGATTGAACGCGGGGCTGTTGTGACAGGTGGTAGAATCCAGCTCGTAAGCACCGAGACAGGGTTCAATTTAGTTTGTGAATCCTTTAATTGTTGTGCAGCTAATTAAGGAAGGTTCTTTACACTCACGAGTGTTTACCGTCGCTGGTATGCATACATGAAAAATTAAATTGTGCCTTCGAGGGCTGAGAACTATAGAAAAATCATGGCCGAGGCTGCAGCATGCTCCCCGGCTTAAAATAGCTGCTCTTCACAATCGGAATCTGTAAAACTTTTTGCTAAGCAAATACAGAGCTAATTAGAAGTGTTCGTTGGACCAATTAACATTTAAATAAATAAGCCATATTGCACATTTCACAGTCTTTATTTAATGATGCTTCTAACTCTTTGGGAAGATTCTCTTAAGTACAAATAAGTTGTCATAAAAATGAAAGATAAAAATAACCCCATCACAATCTATGCTATTTTTCTCCCCGTGCCTTGAAGTCCTTTTCTGCAAAAACTCTTTACCTATTGTTGAGGGAGAGGGGGGAGGGGAGCCACACACATCCTCTCATCTGCTCTGGCTACCTCTCCCCGTCTTTGAATGGCAACAGGGAAACATATTTTATTACTATTTAAATTGTTATGATAATTCTGTTTACTTACGGCTTTTACCCCGTGATAGAAAAATCTATTTTAGAAAAATCCCATTGAATCTGAGAATATACACGAGCATAGAAAGCAGGGAACGCGAGAGAAAAGCAGCCAGGTCCGGGGGCGCAGCCGAGACCGCGCTGTGGAGGGTCCCTCCCGCGCGCTCCTTTGCAGAGCGAGCCCTGGGGCTGCCTCTGCTCGGGGCGGGGGCCAGCAGCACGGGGGTGGGAGCCCTGAAGCCCTCTCTTATCCTCAGAGACTGAGGCGCAGCGATGGGTGACTGACGGGCAGCCCAGCGCAGCCCCGAGGTTCCGTATCTTTTAGGAAAGAGGCAGGAGCAATTCTGCAGAGGAAGGACGGCTTTTTGAACAAATGGTGCTGGACCGATCGGATGCCCGCAGGCAGGAAGGAAAAACAACGAGCGTTGACCTAAACCTCGTGTCTCACAAAGGCACGCAGACCTCGGCGTAACACACACTGAGAACGCCCAGCGGGCAGCGAGGCGGCAGTGGCTTTGGCTAGGTGCGCTCGGCACAGCACCAAAACCACGGAACATCAGGGGTCAGGCTGACGCCCTGGCTCTCACCGGGATTCACAGCGTTGCTCCGAGGAAAACCCTCCAACGCAGACAGAAAGACAAGCAACAGCCTGAGCCGGTGTGGCTCAGTGGATAGAGCCTGCGGAAGGAAGGGTCCCAGGTTCGGTTCGATCAAGGGTACCTTGGTTGCGGACACATCCCCAGTGGGGGTTGTGCAGGAGGCAGCTGATGGCTGTTTCTCTCTCATCGATGTTTCTCTCTGTAAAAAAAAAATCAATAATATATATATATATATATATATATATATATATATATATATATATTTTTTTTTTTTTTAAGATAAGCGACAGACTGAGAGGGGCTGCCTGCACCTGCAAGGGACTCAGCTAACGTGTGTGCAAAGGTCTCTGAGCACCGACAGGGGAACACAGGGAAGCGTCAGGACGCAGGTAAAGGCATGAGCAGACGTTTCCAAGACAGCGGTCGGCAAACTCATCCGTCCACGGAGCCAAATGTCAACAGCACAACGGTTGACGTTTCTTTGGAGAGCCACATTTTTTAAACTGAAACTTCTTCTAACGCCACTTCTTCAACACGGACTCCCCGCCCGGTCCAGCCTTCACAGGGGAACGTGTCCCAGAGAAGCGCACGCCTGCTGCACGCAACACACAACCCCCGCCGTCCATGGCAGCGGTGCGGTGTGCGGCCCCGGGCTGCAGGCGCAGTCACACCGGCCCGGCCCCACCGCCGAGCGCCACCGAAGCACGGAGGACGGGCCGGCTGCACGCAGAGGCCGGCGGCCTCAGGCAGGTGCTGAGAAAGAGGAGCCCGGGTCTGAAGGGCGTAAGTCGCCCGGCCGGCATGGCTCCGAGGTTGAATGCTGACCTAGGAACCAGGAGGTCCCGGGTTCGATTCCCAGGCAGGGCGCATGCCTGGGTTGCGGGCGCGATCCCCAGTGTGGAGTGTGGAGTGTGCAGGAGGCAGCCGATCTGTGATTCTCTCATCATTGATGCTCCTATCTTTCTCTCCTTCTCTCTGAAATCAATAAAAATATATTTTTGAGAGAGACAGACAGACAGACAGATACCTGGGTGTGTGTGTGGTGGGGGTTTCTGAGCCCGAGTGGAAGGGAGCAGGAAAGGTAGGAGAAAGCTTGTTTAAGGAAACGAGCGTTGACACGTGCGAGCCCGCTAATTACATACCCCCACACGCACCTAGAGGGAGTCGCACACGCCATCACCCCTGTGTCAGGGTTCCTTACACACACACGGGACAAATCACAGACCCCGGAGGCCAAGCACCGCCGGCCGGCTCGGCCCCGAGGCCGTGTCAGGGAACGCCGCGGGCACGCCCGGTGGGGCCCTCACACTGCGCTCAGCCTCCTGTTGGACAGAGGAGAGGCCGCGCTGTCTGCGCGCAGGCCTCACCCTCCCTCTGCCGGCGCCGTCCGACACAGAAGAGACTCTGCCCGCTTCCGCCTCTCGGAATGCAGCGCACGCCCAGGCCCTGGGAGCTAATGTCAGCCACGTGCGAGCAGTTACCCGGGGCCGCGGGACAGACACCTGGAAACATGGGGGGCTCGCAGAGAGGGGCGTCAGGGGTCTCCAGGCAGAGGAAGTGCGTCTGGGCCGGCGCCAGGGAACCTGTGGGACGAGGGTGGGGGTTCAATCCCCGCCCTCCCTGCGGGGCCTCCCGCCGCGTGGGGCCCCCCACGGAGCCCACCTGGGCGTGGCCTGTGAGGCTCCGCTCTGCGGTCTCCGTAATGAAGTCCCCGTGGCGGCTGCTCCTGCCCTCCCTTTCTGCTTTAGACTCGACCGCAAAATCTCTCTGCCCCGCCTCCCGCCCCCCTGGGTCTGTGGTTTCCATCTGATTCCTGGCAAATTCTGGCTGACACCCATCGGGCGGGGATCCCCAGGGGAGGGGGGGAGGAGCTGAGGGCTTCTGCCAGAGCTCCCAGGACGCCCGCTGGGTGCCCCTCACCATCCAGCATTGTGGGTGCTTCTGGGGGTTCAGGCCATCGCGGGACCCTCTGCTCCAGGCCTGCTGGGGGCCCTATCCGTGCACCTGGGCCTGCAGAGGACTCCATGCACGCAGCAGGTTCTTGCATGGGTGCTCTGTGGGCTCCTGGCCTTAACGTGGCCACGTGCACCCTCATGCCCCACAGAAAACCTGCAGCCACCCCTTCCTGCTTCTCTTCTCCCCTCCTCTCCCTCCCCTCTCAGCACCCACTTCCCGGCCGGGGCACCACCTTTTGAGTCTCACAGGGGGAGGGTTGGGGTGCACAGGGAAGGACCCCAGGGATCAGGTGCCTGGCCTCCCTTGCAGCCCTCCCCCAAGCTGGCTGTGCGGCCCGGGCCCCTGCACCAGGTGAGAGTTTGAGGGGCCGAGACCTCCCGCCAGGCCCCGGGGAGCAGCCATTAGTGTCTGCGGCTCTTTCCCAGCAGGGATTAACAACAGAAGCGACAAATGTCCCTCCGTGTGAGCATCTGACCTCATCGGAGTGTGTCATCGCCGGGAGTCAGGGCTCCCGTCAGCGGGGGTGACAAATGGCCCCCGGCCTCCACGTGGGACCCGCCGGCCTCAAGGCGCGTGTGCCCAGCCTGCGGGCACGGCAGGAGGCGTGGAGGGGGCGCGGGTCCCTCTGTGCCGTCGGGGCCGTGGGAGAACTGGGTCCTGGGCCCCAGCGCCAGCTGCCAGGGGCGGGGTGAGCAAGGCCCCCTCACACTCTCCAGCCACAGCCACAGAGCATCCTCGCTCTGCCCCCCACCCAGCCGCCCTTCCCCCTCACCACGGGCCCGGCCGGCCAGGCGACAGTAAGGGGCGGGTGGGACCAGAGCACGCACACCCTCGGGGTCTGCACACAGGGTCGCAGAAAAGAGGAATCCCGGCCGGCGGGGCTCAGGGACTGAGCGTCCACCTAGGAACCAGGTCAGGGTTCGATTCCCGGTCCGAGCACAGGCCCGGGTTGTGGCTCCATCCCCAGTGGGGGGCATGCAGGAGGCAGCCGGTCCATGATTCTCTCTCACCATGGATGTTTCTCTCTCCCTCTCCCTTCCTCTCTGACATCAATATTAAAAAATCATTTAAAAAAGTAATAATTCCCTGCCCACAGCCCATCCGCCAAAAGAAGGGGTGATCAATGGAAGAATTAACTGCATCCCTGAATAACGGAGCGCGGGCCTTCCTCCGAGGTGCTTTATTAATTTGTAAATACAGTTATTGAGTGTCTGAAAGTTCTCATTTAAATGTATTGATCTGTTAGTGTTTGGTCGCATTCCCACCCCAATGCCTCGGAGGAGGTGGATGGCGAAGCCCGTGTCACCGCAGCGACCAAAACCCTGCCAAACCGTGCACGCGCTGCCCCGGGCACCGAACCGCCCGGCCGTCCACAGGCTGAGGGTCCGCAGGGCTCGGGCGGAGCGCCGCCCTGTGAACCACAGGTCAGGGTTCAGTTCTAGGCCAAGGCACAGGCCTGGGTTATGGGCTCGATCCCCAGTGCGGGGCACGCAGGAGGCAGCACGACTCTCTCCTCATGGGTGTTCCTCTCTCTCTCCCTCTCCCGTCCTCTCTGAGATCAATACAAATGTCTTTTTGAAAAAGAGGGATGGAGACGGCTGTCACGGGAATGGGCAGGAGCAGAGCTGGACCCCAGGGCAGGCTGCAGGTGGCAGGGGGAAGGGAGACACCACAGGAGCCAAAGTGTGCGATCCCCTGTTCTTCGGGGGGCGCAGGCGTGGCCGGGGGCGGGGAGGGGGCTGACGATGACCAGGCTACACGGGGCCACTCACAGGGGGGATCATGAGCAGCTGGACAAGGAGGGGGACAGGTTGATGCTGTTGGCCCTCCCCTGAGGCGCGGTCCCCACCGGTTTTAGGAAGACCGGTGTGAGAGGGACACGATTGGCTGCCTCCCGCACGCGCCCCACGGAGGCCGGGACCGAGAGCCGCCACAGAGTGGCGCCGTGGCGGGAATGACCTCCGGCCTCCGGTCTGCGGGCGGTGCTCTAGCCAGTGCAGGCCGAGGCTGGAAGGGAGTGAGAGCAGCCCCGTGGCCTCTGCCCCAGACAGGAGGGGAGGGCCCCGTCCAGCAGGTCCTCCCCCAGCCAGGCGGCCAGGCACTCGTGCCCGCGCCGCGCCCTCGGGCTCAGAAACCCCGGGGCTGCCAAGGGCCCGGCCAGCGGCAAGACCAGGGCCTCACCCTACGCTCCCCAGCCCCTGGCACTGGGTGTCACACTCTGCCGGCCCAGAAAGGTCATGGGAGGTCAGGGAGGTTGGGGAGGTCAGGGAGGTCGGGAGGTCGGAGCGGTCTCAGAGGGGAAGAGGAGACGGGCCTTGTGCCAGCGTCGGGCCCCTCCTGCTCTTGCCCGTACGACGCTGTCGGTGTGGCCCCGCCTGTCCCACTCCCAGTCCATCTGCTGCTCAGAGAACAGGGCCAAGGCCGGCACTGGAGGGGGCACAGAGGGAGGGGTAGGGGGGGCCTGGGGAGGGGCCGGAATGAGGGGAAGGGGGAGCTCCGGAGTGGCCAGGACCCCACGCCCTCTCCGAGGAGCCAGCCGCCGGGCTCTGTCGGAGGGCCAGGTGGGAGGTCAGGGCCGCGGCAGGTCGGCCAGAGGGGGCCCAGGGGGTCCCGGTCAGAGGCTTCCCCCTCCACGGCCCTCCCAGCTGAGCAGAGGCAGGACCGGCCCTCTCGGACAGGCCGAGGCGGATGGAGGCCCAGCAAGGCCCAAGCCCTCCGCCAAGGGCACCTCAAGGTCGCAGTGAGAGCTGAAGGCAGCTCCGGGGTCCTTCCTGTGGTTCTCTGAGGTTGGACCCCAGACTCCCCATCGGGGGGTGCGTGGAGCCAAACCAGAGCCTGCCGGGATTCCTGCCGCTTCCTGTGACCGGAGGGTCTGCTGGCCTGGCCCCTCACGCAGACAGCGGGGCACACCCCGTGCACACCCACCTACGCGCACACACGTGCACACACACACAGCACAGGAGCGGGTGCCGGGACACTCCCACCCGCACCCCACCCGCCGGCCCAGGGGGAGCGCCCGCAGGGGCAGGAGGAGAGCCAGGCGGGCGGTCAGGTGGGCCCGGGCGCGTGGGCAGGGGTGGGACCGCTCCCCAGGCCTGACTTCCACCGCCACCGGCAGCTGTGTGGTCCGCACCCCGGCCTCTAATTGATCTCATTATCCCCTCCACTAGGGGACCGGGGGCCGGTGCAGCCGCTCCGGGCGCGCTGCCGAGGACGGTAGGCAGCGGTTGTGGGGGCGGCCCTGGTCCCCCCATGATTTCTCCACCCACAGCCCCGTTGGGCAGCTGGGGTTCCTGGGTCACACCCCACCGGGTCCATCATTGTGAATTGGCGTCTGTCCGCCTCACCAGGCCCTCTGGACTGTGCACACTCCTGGGACCACTGACCATGCGCCTGGGGGAACCCTGGGGTGCTCTGGGCTCCAAGCTGACCCCCTCAACTCCTCTGCCCAGCGTCCCCACCCCAACCCAGCCCCCCAATCCAGCTCCCCAATCCAGCCCCGCAATCCAGCCCCCTCAATACAGCCCCAATCCAGCCCCCCTATCCAGCCCTCCCATCCAGCCCCCAATCCAGCTCCCCCAATCCAGCCCCCCAATCCAGCCCCGCAATACAGCCCCCTCAATACAGCCCCAATCCAGCCCGCCTATCCAGCCCCCCCAACCCAGCTCCCCAATCTAGCCCCGCAATACAGCCCCCCTCAATACAGCCCCAATCCAGCCCCCCTATCCAGCCCCCCCAATCCAGCCCCCCAATCCAGCCCCCCCAATCCAGCCCCCATCCAACCCCTCATCCAACCCCCCTCAGTCTAGCCCCCCAATCCAGCCCCCCGGCCTTGGAGCGAGCAGCCCCCCCAGAGCCCAGGCCGCCGGGAGGGTGTGCAGTGCGCAGCGTGTCCGGAGCTTGTTTCCTGCCAAAACGTGACCCCCTTTGTCTCCGCGCAAAGGAGGCCTCTGCCCGTCTGTGGGGCGCGGAGACGCTGCCAAGCGCCTGTCTGGGGCGGCGCCGGGCCCTCCCGGCCTCCCCGGCTATATTTTTAACATAAAAACCCCACATTTAATTGGTTATGCATCTCTGTTCTCCCCGCACTCCTGGATATCACAGAGAAACACATTAGTACACGGCAATTAGTGCGGTGGCGGTAAACAGCGCGGGCGCTGGGCGCGGTGGGTGATTAAAGAGCATTGCTCTTTATTTCGTGCGGGGCGCGGGGGGGGGCGGCGAGGGGCGGCTCCCGCTCGGAGGAGGAGGACACACTAACAGGTGGCCCCGGCCGCTGGGCGCCGCGGACTCCGGCCCGAGAGAGACTCTGCGTTCTTTATTATTTTTATTTTCAATAGAAAACAAAAACAAAAAGCATCAACAACTCTTCCTTCTGGACGAGCCGGGAAGGATTTCTCCTCTTCGCACCAGCAGATAAGCGAGCAGAGATTATTATTTCCCGGGAGCGACGGTGTCAGGAGAAATGACACCCTCATCCCCGCACAAAAGGGAGAGCCTGCTTCCCCGGGAAACGAGGGCGAGCCGGCGCCGGGGCCTGGGACCGCCCGTGGCACCAGCCCCGGCCCACCTCGCAGCCCGACCCGGCTCTCCCTCGGCTCCCGTGCCCTTCTGTGCGCCCACCTCCTCCCGCAGGCGGGCCTGGCACCTCTCCCTGGCATCCGATTGAGTTGACAATGTGCTGCTATTTGCATGCAGATCCCGGCTCTCTCTCCAGCTGCTCCCAGCCCGCTCCCTCCGCGGCGAGAGGCCCTCCCTGCAAGCTTGCGGGCCCAGGTGTGCCTCCCCGCCGCGCGGCTCCGGAGGCTTCTCCCCGCAGCGCGGCTCCGAGGGAGGCGGCTTCTCCCCGCGGTGGGGCGGCGCCGTGACGCGGGGCCACATCTGGAGCGGCGACTCCTGTTCGCCACGCTTTACCGGGAAGACCGCTCTCCGCGCGGGCGGCCGGCTGTGTTTGGTCGGGTTGGGTGTGTTGTCTCCTCGGCATTTCAATGTTTAAAGAGCCATCCCTGAGGGAGGCGCCGGGTTTCTAGGAAAAGAGAAGCGAGCCGCCCGAAAGCGCTGTCTGCCCGCCTCCCGCCTCACCGATCCGGGAGAGGCACCGCGGCGGCCTTCGAGGTGAGGGCGGCCAGGGCTGGGGGCGGCCAGGGCTGGGGGGCCGGGGCTGGGGGGCCGGGGCTGGGGGGCCGGGGCTGGGGGCCTGGGGCTGGGGGGGCCGGGGCTGAGGGGGCTGGGGGGCCGGGGCTGGGGGGCCCGGGGCTGGGGGGCGGGAACAGGCCAGGAACAAAGGCCTGAGCTTGGGAATTTGTTTAAAAAGAAGCAACTGCTACAGCTTTCGCCCCGTCTGCTCCCGCGGACACCTGCTCAGGGCACCAAACACGGACGGCTGGATCTCTGCGCGGCCCAGAGGCAGAACCAGAGAAGGGGTGCAGGCCCAGTGCTGCGCTTGCTTCGGGGGGATAACGGGGGGGGAGGGGGGAAGGTTCCGATCGGGTTCGAGACGGAGGGAAAGGACAATCTGATCTGGAGCTGAGTGTTGGTCTCATCTCTCTGAGTTACTCTGGAGCCACGTGGGATGCTCTCTCAGAAGCCCAGCAGCCGTCAGACCCGAGGGGGAGGACCACGTGACACCGGGAAGGCCCAGCAGCTGCCTCCCCCTCTGAATGGACAGGGCGGCCCACGTGCCCGAAAACGTCGCCATTGATTCCAGAATCAATCTGCAAAGGGATGTGTACTGCGTGGACAGGAGTCCATGTGTGAGCGTGTGTGTGTCCTGTGCTGAGGAGGACATGCTTACACACATACAAACACATACACAAATATGCACACACATGCACAGACATGTGTGTGTACATGTGCATGCACACATACACACGTTAAAAGGTGAACGACTGAGAACAAGGATCATCGAAGTGGGACCATTCTCATTTTTCAAGTCAAACTCCAGCAGGTACAAGCCGAAGCCAATTGTGGCCACGTGAGAGCTTTGCCGGCGCCTGGCACCGGGGAGAAGCCGGGCCCGTCCCGGAAGTGCCAGGGCGGCTCCCACGGGCCACGTGTGAGCAGGGACCGGTGTGAGTCCTGCCGCCGGCAGAGCTGCCTCTGCCAGGGAGCCAACCCCTTCGCTGGCATCACCCTTTGTCTCAGCCGGCGGCGATGCCACAGATGGCGGCCGCCGGGCCCACGCCGGGCCGCCCCCCTCCAGGTGCTCCACTGGCGAAGGGAGCCCCCCGCCCCTCCCGGGGGCGCCACGTGCAGAACAGCCGACTCGAAGGCCCGTTCTCCGAGGTCACTTCCTCCTCCGGAGCCAGCGGCCCCTCCCGCTCCCCGGGGAGGCAGGCTGCACGAGGCCATGGCACTTAGCAATCGATGCATTTTTTTTTAAGACACATTTTTAGGCAAATGACACAAAGAGAAAGAATCCTGTTTTCATGGGGGTCTTTGGGGGCCACGGGCCTGTCCCGGGCCCCTGCTCGCCGGCACCCTGGCACCCCAGCCCCCAGCCGCTTGCCCACCCCCTCCCGCAGACCCAGAGCGGAGGAGCAGATGCAGGCAGACAGGATGACATCACTGGGTGGCATGTGGCACGGAGGGGGGCGGGGGGAGGGGAGAAGCAGAGACGAATGACATTTTGCCGCGGTGGCGTGCTCTTTTCGTGGGGGCGGCTTGACTTTTGGCCCAAACGCATATGCCAGTGGCGGGGCAAGCTCCGGGGACCCACAAACACGAATGTGTGCTCACAGCTGTACTGTACTCCACGCAGATGACATGTTCCGGGCGCCGGCCGCCGCGGAATGCTAATTAGCATACTGGAGCGATGAGCGGCTGCGAGGCCTTATTGTTCCATTATTTCACGAGGCCCAGCTGCCTTTGTTTATGCCCTTCCCGCGCGTGCCACAGGTTCCCCCCGCCCCCACGCCCCCCGCCCGCGTTAATATTTAAAAAACAAAGGGGCGGCAGATTGGCGTGTCCGCGCCGGGCCCGAACCGCGGCACCGTTAAGCTGCTCTGGTTCGGCGCTGAGAAATAATTGAACAGCCACGGCCAGCCGGCAGCCTGCGTCCGGGCACGGCGGCCGGGCACGGAGCAGGCGGGGGCACAGCCAGCCGGTGGGCACTTTTACCAGCATCGATACCTGGACAGCCCCTCGCCGTGGACGTGGATATTTACACAGTTCCTGGGGCCGCCGGGAAGCCGGGACGCAGAATTCAGGAGCAACTACCTTTTTTTTTTTTTTTTTTGCAAACTAATATTCCAGGCGATTATTAAAAACAAACACTTTCAAAAAGATGGACTTACTTAGGTAATGGGGAGAGCACCAGCCCCCCGACACCTGATTACTCATGTTTTTACACGTTTTAATAGCTGTGTCACCTGCCGGCTGCGCGCTCCGGCTGCTACTGAGGGCGGGTATTGATGACGGAGGCAGTGATGTTCCACGGTAAGCCATCTTGAAAGCTTGTTTTCGGTAAAAAATAAATTAATTAATTAATTAATTACATAATTTTATCACCCACTCAGGAGAGCGCCGTCTGCCAGGGTTCCCCCCGGCGCCCTGGCCTGGCTGGCCGTCAGCCTGTGCGGTGAAACCCGGTTTCTCCGGCGGAGCCGGCCTACAGGTGCGCAGGCACGTGCCGGCGCGTTCACGGCGCTTTGGCTCCCGTGGGCAACAGAAGGCCCCGCGCTCCCTGGCAGGTCCCCCCACGCACCTCCGTCAGTCCGCACCGGGCACCGTAGCTGGGGGCCGATGGCAGGCCCTGTGCACACACCTCGCCACCAGAGGTGTGCGTTTCCATTGGAGAGCTCTCCCCTCAAACGCCCAGCCCTTCGCTGCTCACAGCCACACTGGCGCTCAAGGCCCCACCGCCTTCCCCCGCCTCCCAGCCGAGATCCGCAGCTCCTTGGAGGCCCGCCGCGGTACGGGGAGCGTGAGGGCGCCCGCGTCCCCTCTGCGTCCCAGGAGGCGCCACAGGTGTGTCGCCATCGCCCCAGAGCGCTCGCTCCGCCGCGGCCGTCCCCCACTGTGGACACAAGGTGCACGGGTTTGAATTGGATCCAGGAGTGAGCTGAATTAGCAGCCGCTGGGCGCCTCGGCCCCAGCCCGCGCACAGACCAGTAATAATAAACTTCCCCTGACCACGTGGCCTCGCACCCGCATTCCTCTTCACCTGCACGAGGGACGGCTCTGCTCTGCTGACAGCCACGAAGGAATGCCTCGTAAAAACAAACAGAATTGGTTTCCTTCTAAAAAAGAAAAAAAAACAATAGCTGCTGGAGCCGGTGTTGCTCAGTGCGTAGAATGTCGGCCCATGGTCCTGGGTTCGATTCCAGTCAAGGGCAGATTCCAGGGCTGCAGGCTCCTCCCCGGCCTGGGCCCCGGTTGGGGTGTGTGCAGGAGGCAGCCAATCGGTGTGTCTCTCTCACTTTGACATTTCTACCTTCTCCTCTCTCGCACTCTCTCTAAAATCAACGGGGAAATATCCTGAGGCGAGGATTTAAAAAAAACAGCCGGAGGATTACCGACGGGACCAGGTGAATAGGTTCGGAGACACACACGCGCCTCTTCCTGGGGAGCTGAGCACCTGTGGTCTGAGCGGAGCAGCAGGACCTCAAGGCTTTGCCATCTGTGAGGAACCCACCCTCTTCCCTGGCAACGTTCACCAGTCAGGCCACGGGCCGCCAGGCCCCGCCCGGCCAGAACAGGCTCCCTCAGACACGGCTGGGGCGGGACCCACTCCACGGCACACGTTCACGCTTAGTTTGTAAAGAAGCGCAGGGCCTTTGCCAGTTTGCTCAGTGGTTAGAGCGTTGGCCCGCACACCGAAGGGTCTTGGTGTAGATTCCTGGTCTAGGACACGAATCTCCATGGCAGGTTCCCCAGCCCCAGCTGGGGTGCATGCAGGAGGCATGTGTCTCTCTCATCCGTTTCTCTCTCTCTCTCTCTCTCTCTCTCTCTCTCTCTCTCTCTCTCTCTCTCCCTCTCTCTCTCTCTCTCTCTCTCCCTCTCTCTCTCTCTCTCTCTCTCCCCATCCTCCCTGCCTTCCATTCTCACTAGAAATCAGTAGAGGGGGGTTTGGGGGGGGGGGGGTAATATCCTCAGGTAAGGAGAAATAAAAAAATAAAAGAAAATGAAACAAAAAGGAAAGGAAGAGAGAGAGAGAGAGAGAGACAGGGCCCTCCCTCTGCTACCCTTAACTTATAAAGACGAGATCAGGCCCTTTCGTGGGCAGAAATAGCATCTTCAGACTACATACAGGGTCCTCCCGGGAGGAGAGGCCAGTAAAATGGAAACCTCCACAGGTCAGTGGTGCCAGGAGCCACAGTCAGGGCCACAGTTGGGGCCACCATCAGGGCCACTGTCAGAGCCATGTCAGAGCCACGGTCAGGGCCAAGGTCATAGCCACAGTCAGGGCCACAGTCAAGGCCACAGTCAAGGCCACGGTCAGGGCCACCGTCAAGGCCACGGTCAGGGCCACCGTCAAGGCCACAGTCAGGGTCATGGTCAGAGCTAAGATCAGGGCCATGGTCAAGGCCATGGACTGGACCACAGTCAGGGCCACAGTCAGGCTCTAGACTCTTACTCCTCACCACACAGCTGGGCCAGCCTCAGGGTACTTCCTGGAGCTCCACCTTAGACCTCCTGAATCAAATACACATTAAAGGCCTCGTCCACCCACCAGACAGAGCCGACCAGAGAGAGTGGAAGGGGCCGTCTCCCTGTGGACCTGGCTTCGCTATGTGGGGGCGTGCAGGTCTGGATTGTAAAGGAGTCCCCAGGAGGGAGGGTGTATTTGCAGGGATCACAGGGTCACAGGTATCACAGGGTCACAGGGATCACATGGTCTCAGGGATCACGTGGTCACAGGGATCATGCAGTCACAGGGTTCACGTGATCACAGGGTTCACGTGATCACAAGGATCACACGTCACAGGGATCACAGGGATCACAGGGTCACAGGGATCACACGGTCACAGGGATCACACGGTCTCAGGGATCACATGGTCTCAGGGATCACAGGGATCACACGGTCACAGGGATCACACGGTCTCAGGGATCACATGGTCCCAGGGATCACACGGTCACAGGAATCACACGGTCTCAGGGATCACATGGTCCCAGGGATCACAGGGATCACAGGGTCACAGGGATCACAGGAATCACACGGTCACAGGAATCACACGGTCTCAGGAATCACAGGGATCACATGGTCATAGGGATCACACAGTCACAGGGATCACAGAATCACAGGGATCACAGGGTCACAGGGATCACACAATCACAGGGATCACACGGTCCCAGGGATCACACGTTCCCAGGGATCTCGCGCCCCCAGACCTCCCCCTGGATGACGCTCTTCCCGCGATCCACAGACACGGCGCAGTCAGGTGGTGGTTAATTAGCATTAAACTCTTCCTCTCCGTGCAGTCACCGCCTCGCCTGAGCCACTTCATCTGGAGGACCCTCGCTCTCCAGATTACAATGAAGCGTTAGCGTGTCTGCGGTGCTCGTCACGGTGCGCCTGAGCGCCAGCCCTCCAGCCCCGCGGGCACGGCTCGCCCACCACCAGCCGCCCGCTCCCGGCTCCCGGCTCCCGGGTCGCTCGGACCTGCCAGCATGGAAAGAGGCTGCAGGGCTAGAAAGCCAGAAGGAGAGATGCTCAGCCTTGTCAGAGCTGGAGTCGACCCCGGCCGGCATGGCGCAGGGGTTGAGCATTAACCTATGAACCAGGGGTCACGGTTCGATTCCCGGTTAAGGCACATGCCCAGTGAGGGGCGTGCAGGAGGCAGCCGATCCATGATTCCCTCTCATCATGGATGTCTCTCTTTCTCTCTATCCCTCTCGCATCCTCTCTGAATTAAATAAAAACATCTTTTTAAAAAGCTGAATCAAATCTTCACTCTTCCACCTGGGTTTTCTTTCTGCCTCTCAAACCACCAGCCCGGCCTGCCCCGGGCCCTCCGGGGAGCGGTGCCCGCTGCCCAGGCTGCTCGCGGGCCACGGAGGCACAGGTGACCTCAGCTGACACACACACAGCTCCTTCAGAACGCGAATGTTCACACTATAAGTTCAATATGAAAACATGCGGGGCGGGGCGGGGGGTGGGAATGGGGCGGACAGGTGTGCGTGCACGAAACGCAGAGCTCCTTCCTGTATGAGCGAGCGCCTGGCCCAGCCTCTCCCCGAGGAACACCCGCAGACGCCTGCGCCCACCGGCACCTAACGGGCAGGCCGAACCGGAGACTTCGTGGAGATGTTACTGCCCACACCTAAACATAAGCGTTAAGTAAAAGAAGTGTGCCCTTCACAACAAATACCAAACCTACAAGCAGGAACAGGGAAAGATGAAACCGGAGGTGCACGAAGAAAAACGTGGCTGGGCTAGCGCCAGGGGCTCGTTCCCGCAGCCCGTGCTGCCCCCGCTCCCCGGGCCTGCAGGCTTTGTACCCCGGACTCCTGCCCTGCTGGCCCCGGGCCCTCAAGGGCTGTCCGAGGCAAACGTGGGCTCCCGTGAGGGCCTGTCTGAGCCCTGAGGGCCAGGGGAAGCCACAAAGCTGAGCAGACCCCCTTCCCTTTTAAAGGAGAGAAGGAGAAAGGCGGGGGGGAGGAGGGGGAGAGAGAGAGAGGAAGGAGGAGGAGGAGGAGGAGGAGGAGGAGGAGGAGGAGGAGGAGGAAGAGGGGGGAAGGAGGAGGAGGAAGAAGGGGGGAAGAAGGAGGAGGAGGAAGGGGGGAGGAGGAGGGGGAGAGGAGAAAAAGGCAGAAACGAAGGAAAAGGAGAGAGCCGGGGAGGGAAAGAAAGGGGGGGTGGGGGGTAGAGTGACTGGCGAAAGGCCTTATCAGGAAGAAAAATGTTTAAATGCACGCACTGTATTTATGCCCCAAATAAACAAGATAATTAAGTGTCCGCTTCCTCAGTTGTGCCTCGGTTTCAAGATCAGCCGAGGCTGCGAGTGTTTGGATTCCGGGGAGCGTGTGGAGGGCCGCGGGGCCTGACCCTCCGGCCGGGAGCCGGGCTCGGCCCCCGCACTCACGCTGGGATCAAGGCCGGTGCGGGGAGCGGGGCAGACGGACACTCTGCCCTCCCCTCGGCGCGGGAGCCCGCCGAGTCTGCCCATCATTCCCGCGTCCGGCTGCTCCGCTCGGGCGCCGGGCAGCGTCGCTGTGTGGGGCGCGGGGGATGCCCGCGGGGCTTGTGCAGGGCGGTCCTTTCCCGTTATGTCCAAAAGGCCAACCTGCTGCGCACAATCCGGCAGCTGGACAGTGCAGACGCCGCCCTCGGCCGGGCCTGTGGGCCTCACTGTTCCCGAGGTCCCGCTGAGCCGAGGTTCCCAAGCTTCCTAACGCCGCGGCCCTTTAACACGGCTCTTCATTTTGGGTGACCCCGACGGTAAAGTCATTCCGATGGTCTTAGGCGACCCCGCTGGCGGTTCTCAGATTTCGACCCCCAGGTTGAGAGCCGCTGCTGGGGAGCCTAAGACCGTGGGAAAACACAGATGTCTACATTGCGGTTCATTAACAGAAGCAAAATTATAGTTACGACGTAGGAACAAAAACAGTGTTATGGTTGGGTTAAAGGGCGGCGGCCTCAGGAAGGTGGACAACCACGGCTCTAAGGCCTGAGCAAGACAACGGGCACCAGGACGCCCAGGCCGCCACGTCCCTTCTCCCCTCCCCACGCCCTCTGCCCGGTCAGCCTCGGGGACAGAGGCGGCCCTCAGTGTCCGGGGCCTGGGTGGGTCCGGGGTCATCGCAGATGCCCCGACGTGGCAGGCGTCTCTCACCACCAGGCACCCGCCGCGCCCCCACCCTGCCCACTCTGTCCTAGGCTCCGACGCCAGGAAGCCTGGAGCCCACAGGCCCCGCCAGAGCCGCGAAGGCGGGGGAGCAGCGAGTGGCCGCTGTGGGCGGTGGAGCCGCCCTCCGCCCCCGCCTGCAGCCACCGCCTTTGCTGCAAAGGCTGCTGGGAGCAGGCCTCGCCCATGCTCACTGGGAGCCCGTCCTCCTGGGCCTTTGGACGGCACCCTCGCCCGGCACTGCTGCTGGGCTCCGGGGAACGCCAGCCTGGGCTCCGGGAGCCGGGGCCGGGGTGACCGCTACGGGGACCAGGCCATGGGCAACGGTGACGGCGAGCTCCCACCCAGGCCCCTGGCTGCACCCTGCGCTGCCGGGCCATGCTGGAGGACAGACAGACGGCCGGCGCCCTGGGTTAACGGCCTCTTCTCTGTGGCGTCTATTTGCAAAGCTGACCTCATGCACAGCCTCGCTCTCCTCTCTGAGGGCCCGGGGGACACAGGGGCCTTTGTCCGGCAGCAAACAAAGGCAGAGTCATGGCGGGCGGCCCCAAAGCGACAGGGACACACGCCCGCCCCCGAGGGCCCGCCCGCCAGGACCCACCCGCAGGCTCCGCGGACAGGGCCGGAGGAAGCGGGATCCAGTGCCCACTTGCCCCCCTCCCCCGTTGCTCTGAGACTGGCCCATCCCAAGCCCGGGGGGGGGGACGTCTATGTCCCCCCGGAACCAACCAAGAGGAGCGTCTCGGAGGGGAAGGTCACCTCTGGATGCCTTCGTGGAAGCTGGTCACCGGGACACGACCAGACCTCGCCCTGCTCCCCTCCAGTCAAACCCCAAACCTGTCAATCACCAGCTGGTGCAGAGCAGAAAGCACCATTAGCCCCATAAACTCCACTCAGGTGCCGGTAAAGGGGATGGGGGTGAAATGAAGCTTTTGTTTCCAGGGAAGGAAGGAGGAAAAGAGGGAGGGAGGGAGGGAGGGAGGGAAGAAAGGAGGGAAGGAAGGAGGGAGAGAAGGAAGAAAGGAAGGAGAGAAGGAAGGAAGAAAAGTAAAGGGAGAGAATGAAGGAGTAAGGAAGAGAGGAAGAAGGAAGGGGGAGGGGAGGAAGGAAGGGAGGGAGGGAAGGAAAGGAGAAAAGGAGTGGGGAGGGAGAGGGGAGGAAGAAGGGAGGGAGGAGGGAGGAGGGAGGAGAGGAAGGAGGAGGGAGGAAGGAAGGAAGGAAGAGAGGGAAGGAAAGGGAGAGAAGGAAGAAGGGAGGAAGGGGGGAGGAAGAAGGGAGGGAGGAGAGGAAAGGAGGGAGGCGGGAGGGGAGGGAGGGAGGGAGGAGGGGGGAGAGGAAGGGGGAGGAGGGAGGGGAGGGAGGGAGGGAGGAGGGGGGAGAGGAAGGGGGAGGAGGGAGGGGAGGAAGGAAAGGGGGAGGAAGAAGGGAGGGAGGAGGGAGGAAGGAGGAGAGGAAGGGGGAGGAGGGAGGGGAGGAAGGAAGAAAGGAAGGAAGGGAGAGAAGGAAGGAAAGGGGGAGGAAGAAGGGAGGGAGGAGGGAGGAGAGGAAGGGGGGAGAAGGGAGGAGAGGAAGGAAGGAAGGGAGGGAAGGAAGGAAAGGGGGAGGAAGAAGGGAGGGAGGAGGGAGGGGAGGAAGGAGGCGAGAGGAAACAGACAGAAGGGAGGAGAAGGCGGGGAGCCCACCGCAGCCGCTCCTGCCCGGGGAGGGCAGGCCACGGTGCAGGCCTCTCGGCCGGCCGGGCGGCGAAGAGGGTTAAATTTATGCTCCATCACAGCCCCCCCTTCCTTTTCGGTTTCATCGTCTCAGTAAAACACATAACTTAAAATGAAATCAAATATTAAAAATGACAGCCTCTATAAGTGCCGGGAGTCGCTCCGGGTCACGCAGGGAGCCCGACGGCGAGTTGTCAGGCCCGATCTGTCAGAGTGAATTAGGAACAATCAGCGGAGACTGAGAGGGAAGGTGATTGTTATTAGGCGGCCGGGCCGGCGCGGCCGCCCAGATGTGGCCGCGCATATCAAGGACAGGAAGCGGGGAGCGGGCGGCGGGCAGAGGCGTCCTTTGTCGCTAATAAGCGGGAAGTTACTTTGATGGCAGCGGGGCGGGCTGGAGAATAAGGCGCCGCGCCTGCCGCCACACACCACCAGTACCGAGCCACGCGGGCGGGCGCGGGCGCGGGCGCGGGCGGCGGGAGGAGCCACCGAGGGAAGCCCGGGCCGTCCTGCCGGGCCGGGCCGCTACGGACCTCAGCGGGCCGCCGCCCTCAATGTCCCGGGGCGGGAAGAGGCCCCGCGTGTCCTGCCGTGCGTCCCGTGGCGGTGGCGGTGGCGGTGGGGAAGGCGGGAAGCCCGTAATGAAGCCGGTGGATGCGGCAGGAGAAACAATTTGCCATGCAGACCAGCCCGGGTTCCTGCGACATTACTTATGCAGCGTTCCGCAATTATCCTGTGATCCTCTCCGGCAACCGCCTGACAGCCGTTGTGCAAACAATAAAGGAATTACAGAAATAAAAACAAATAACGTTACCCCCGCGGAGGCTGTGTGTGTGTGTGTGTGTGTGTGTGTGTGTGTGTGTGTGTACGGGACGAGGCGAGCCAGGCCACCCCGCCCCGCCCCGCCCGGGCACCTGCCCTCGGCCCCTCTGGACGGTGCAGGGCCGTCTGCGTGCCTCCTTGAGAGGCGCTGAGGACACGGGCCCCCTCGGCAGGAGGGGCCAGGGCCTGCGTGGCCCAGCAGCCGCTCGATTTCCCGTCTCACCTGCTGCCACACGGAGGCGGCCGCTCTGCCGCCCAATCAGGCGCATCCACGCATCCCCGTGTCCCCACATGAGACTTGTCAGGTGCCCCGTGGCTCAGGTGTGGGGGACACAGAGGGTGGGGTGCAGAGGCTACAAAGGGCGTTCTGTCCCCCTCCTCAGGTGAGGGGCAGATCTAAGGAGTGAAGGAACCGTGTGCTGTCAGGGGGATCATGTGTGCTGTGTGTGTGCTGCGTGCTGTGCGCCCACTGTGTGTGCTGTGTGTGCTACATGCTGAGTGCTTACTAGGTGTGTGCTGTGCTCCCGCTGTGTGCCTGTTGTGTGCTGTGTGGCCGCCGTGTGCTTGGGTCCATGCTCAGTGCTAAGTGGGGGAGCCACAGGGGCCCCAGCTCTGTCCGTCCACAGACACACTTGCATTTGCAGAAAGAATTTTTAAAACTTAGATTCGTTGCCAACATTGGGGGGACGGGGAAAGAACCAGATTTTTTTTTTTTTTTTTTTTTTTTTACTTGCTTCTCTCTCCTTAAAACCGGTGCCTCCTGGGGAACAATCTGCCCGCACTGCCCTCGGTCAGAGCGGGGTCCGGGGCCGGCCTCCCCAGCTGCTCCGCAGGCGGCCAGCCGCCAGGAGTGCGGCCGCCGCCGGGGCCCAGCGGCCAGGCCGGAGGCTCTCTGGGTGGCCCTTCCCCAGGGACAGGCTGGGGCAGAGTCCAGGGCCTCCAGAGCCGAGCTGGCGTGAGCACCCGCCTTCTGTCCAAACCCTGAGGGTTGGCGGTCCCGAGAGGGGGCCCCCTGGAACGTTTGGGGGGGCAGCTGTCAGGGACTCGCCACCAGAGTCCTGGCCTCGCGTGTCCCGGGCTTGGCCACGCCGTGGGCTCTACAAGCCCCTAATTGCAGGGTCTCCGGAGAGCGCCGTGGCGCTGGGACTCAGCGTGTTTGCTGAAACTAGACAGCCATGGTGGTCACAGTGATGCAGAGCAGAGGGTCAGGGAGCCGGCGACCCTCACAGCGGCCTTGGCTGGCCCCGGCCTGTCCCCAGCGGCCCGTCCCCGATGGCGGACAGCTGGCCGCTGGCTGGGCCCACATGTAACTGCATTGCGCTCTGGCTCTGCCGGCGCCCGGCTGTGTGACCCTGGGTGCCCTGGCCCTCTCTGGCTTGTCCCTCGCCTCTCAGGGAAGGTGGCCGTGACCACAGAGGCTCTGCCGCCCAGGGTTCCGTGGCTCAGAGACGAGGATTCCTGAGTGGCCACAGCCAGGGAGACGGGCCGAGCTGCCCCCGCCAGGCCTCTCCCGCCTGAGCGCGCCCTGCGGGTGAGCAGCCGCTGCTCGGTGTCAGGCAGACCCGGGGGGCGGCGAGGGGGGGCAGATGCTAAAAGGGGACCCCGAGGGCCCCGCTCGTACCCAGGGCAGCACTGGGCGGGATGGGAGCGTGTTCCCAGGAGGCACCATGCTGAAGGGAAGAGCAGTGAGTGGACAGTGACCTGTTCTTCCCCTCCTCCGCCCCCCCGTCAGCAGCACATGGACGTTTTAAACCCTGTTCTGCAAGCGCAGGTGTCTGTGGTCCAGACAGAGCTGAGGCCACTTCGCACTGAGCGCAGGCTCACGCGCTGGGGGGCACGGCACGCACGGCCAGCCGCGCCCAAGCCGCCCGGACGCCCAACTCTGCGCCAACCAAAGGCTCAGGCTCAGCCCGAGGCGGCCTTCCCCACGGGAGCCCGAGGCGCCTGCACCCCCAGCCGCGCACCCGGGCAGCCCACGGCCCCGGGTCAGCGGGAGCCAGGATCTGCCACCTGCAGCTCGAACCACACCCATGGCCCAGGGTCCAGCTCCAGCTCCGGCTGCCCAGGGGGCTCCTGTGGAGCATGGTCACGTGTCACTGTGCAGCGGGCACCTGCTCTGCACCCCGAGGCCAGCAATATGGCCTCCTGGCAGACATGTTGCCAGGACACCCAGGCCCCAGCCCCAGCCACGGGCAGAATTCCAGCGCCGGCGGGCACCTGCCTGTGGGACGGAGGGTCTCCGGACACGCCCTCCGGTTAAAAGCATCGGGACATGTCGGCCAGCATGGCTCAGCGGTTGAGCTCCGACCAGGAACCAAGTGCCCTCCAGTTCGATTCCCGGTCAGGGCACAGGCCGGGTTGCGGGCTCAATCCCCAGTGTGGGGCGTGCAGGAGGCGGCCAATCCCTAATTCCCGTGGCTTCCAGGCCTCCCCCAGGACTCTGCCTCAGCCCGAGCTCCCTGGTGCCGACCAGACCCCACGCAGAGCCCTGCCACACCTGCCGGCCGTCATCGTTACCACCTCCTCCGCGCTCCCAAGCACCTCTGCTTCAGCGCGTCATGGAGGTCATCACCGCCGAGGCTGCTGGCTCATGTGCACCGGAGCCATGCAGGAGCCACGCGGGAGCCACTCAGGAGCCACGTGGGATCCACGTGGACGGGCACCGGAGCCAGGTCCCCCAAACCCCGGGGACAGGGGAGCCACTCTGTGTCCATCAGTGGGGGAGGGAAGCTCTTGTGGGCCTGACACCCACCCCCCTGGGGTCAGCACAGGGTCCCCGGGAAGATAAGGCTGGAGGGCCCCCAGCCGGCCTGGTCCCCCGGAACCACCTGGAGCCGCATGGGGTGGGCAGTGGGGGAAGGGGATGGGGATCCCATCACCAATGTGGGGGAGAGGCCCCCACGGCAGGCTGCAGGGGCTTTCTGCCAAGAAGCTTCGGGGTGGCCGTCGGGGTGGCCCAAAACTGCCTGAGCCCCCTTTCACGTCGGGGAGAACGTGCGGGCGGCGTCCCCCCAGAACCTCCGACGCCCAGATGCACTCAGCCAGCCTGGCCCGCCCCAGGGCCCGGGACAGGTCTGCTCCGGCTGGAACCCACCAGTGCAGGGCCAGTGAGGCAGCGGCGGGGCGGCCGTGTGCGTGGGGCCCCATCCCAAGGCCTGTCCCCGCTCAGGCCTCAGGGTGCCGAGCTAGCTCTGGAAGGGACGTTCCCACCCACACAGCTCCGGGGACCGGGCCGTCCCGGCCCAGCGGCGTCTCCGACGCCCCGGGCGCTGCGTCGGGTTCCTCACCCACTGGGTGGCCTTCGCCCCTCGCTGTCAGCCCCGGGGGCAGGCTGCCGGGCAAGGCATGTGCCCGTCCGCCCAGAGCCTCCCCTGAGAAACAGACTCGTCAGACACTGGGTGGGTGCCTGTCTTCCCTTCCCATTCAACATGGATTGGGGGCCTCCGCAGCCCCCTCCTGCCTCCTCTTCCCACTCAGACAGGAGCCCAGGCGGCCCCCAGAGCCAGCCCGGCCCCGGGCCCCCGCGCCCAGCTGGGCCCCCGCCCGGAGCCTCCGCACGCAGATCCCGCCCCACGGAGCCGCGCTGCAGTAAGGCTCCTGACTCCCCCATCTGTGTTTTGCCTCCCGAGAGGGAAAATAGTCTTTGCAGACAGCCCCGTCTCTGGCAGGAGAATCCCAAACCTTACTGGCACCGAAAAGCTTGTTTTCCCAGCAAACAGCCCGGCACCGAAAACGGAGCTGCCTGCGCGATGCCGGGAGGGAACTAGCCAACAGCGCCGTCTGGAAGCCCCGCCGCGGGGAGGGCGGGCGCCGCCTCCCCAGGAGCCGGGCCCCGGGAGCCTGTGACCGGGAGGCCGGAGCCGAGGCCACGCCGCACGCCGTTTCCCGGCGCCGTCACACCGCCGGCAGCTGGCGGAAAACACCACCACGGGGTCAAATCAACACGCTCGGCGCTCCAACCGCCGGCCCGTCCACCCCTCCGCCGAGGCCATCCTCGCCCGTCCGCGAGGCAGCGGCACGGTCACCATGCCCTGTCGCCAGGCGCACCGAGGCCCTCGGATGGCCCTGGCCACGAGTCTCCTCGCCCACCCCAGGCTTCCCCTGGACCAGTGGTGGGCAAACTCGCTCAGCAACAGGACCAAATACCAAAAGTACAACAACTGACATTTCTTCTGAGAGCCACACTTTTTACACTTAAACTTCTCCTAAAGCCACTTCTTCAACATGGATTCGCCCGGGCCGTGGTATTCTGTGGAAGAGCCGCACTCCAGGGGCCAGAGAGCTGTATGTGGCTTGCGAGTCGTGGGTTGCCAACACAGACCTGGGCCGTGCACGGAGTGACGGTAAATTGTCCAGATCGACGCTCCCCTCGAAGTCTCCCTGCTTGGCGGGGCCTGTGGCTCGGGCCCCAGGGTCCCAACGGCCCGGATCTAATTGTGTCCTTGGACTGGTGACCGACCCTGCGGCCCGAGGCCACGTGGACGGGCAGGCACCGTGGCACGGCCACAGGCAGGTAGCTCTGCTCGGCCCGGCTCTCAGGAAGCCATGGCAAACCTCCCCTTTGGTGTGGTTGTGCCTTCCAGGAACCAGGGTGTGTTAGCGGCCGGGAACCCAGCCCTGGGAACTGAAGCCTCAGGTTGGTCTTGGCAGAAAACCTCAGGAAAAGATGAGGAACGTAGCGTTTTGCCCGGCTGATGTGGCTCAGGGGCTGAGTGTCGACCTATGAACCAGTCGGGGCGCAGGCCCGGGCTGTGGGCTCCATCCCCAGTGGCGGGGAGGGGGTGCAGGAAGCGGCCGGGCCACGATTCCCTCTTCTCATTGACGTTCCTCTCCCTCTCCCTCTCCCTTCTGCTCTGACCTGGATAAAACGTGGCCTTTACCATGGCCCCTTTGTTCCCTTCCCCACCACAGGGCAATGCCTTCGGGCACAGGTCCTGCCAGCACCCGGCCCGGAGCTCCTGGAGAGGTGCCACCTGGGAGGGAGCCCCCAGGCCGGGCGGCGCAGGGGCCTGTGGCCCTGGAATCAGCGTTCGGCCAAAGCCGCCCGGCCGTAAGTGTCCAAGGGCCTGGCGGCGGCCAGCCCGGCATCGGGCGTCTTACCTTAGCTCAGCTGCATGCTGTCGCAGGGACTGTCAGTCTGGCGAGAACCTCGGGAGAGGAGGCAGCTGGCCTGGGCGCGGACAGCGTGCGGGAGGGGCGTCCAGGTCCCTATCGCCAGAGAAGAGAGAGAGAGAGCAACCACATAAAGTGACTGTAACCAATTCACCCCATCCCACAGCAACAGGCAGAGGTCAAGGGACTGCGCCGGAAAGGTCAGAGCTGAAACCCAAGCCCCTGAGGGAGGACAGCCCCCCCCACCCCGCCCCGCCCACGCTGGAGGCCACGGGTGACGCCCGGAGACACCCAGGAGCTAACCAGGGCCCAGCGCTGGGACCTTCCATTCCCGCCCGATCAATAAGAGCTTCTATTTATCAGGGCTCCAAGCAGCCGCCTCCTCTGACAGCCTCCGCTGTATTCCCTCACTCTGGGCGCCGGAGGGACCGGGCACACGGGAGAGGGGACCAGTGCCCCACGCTGTTTACACCTGAAGCCGCAATCCCATCAAGAGGTCCTGTCTGTTCAGGGACCCGGGGACCTGGCAGGAGCGGGAGCTTCTTTGTTCTCCCCATCAGGCTCCCTGCTCTGCCATCCAGACCCCGCCGGTGGGTCGCCCCACACCCAGTCCGAGGGCGGGGGGCGGGACGGGAAGACCACTTTCTCTCTTTCTTTTATTTTTTGGTCCCAACTTACCCTTTGCCGAGGGAGAGAGACGCGGCTCTGCTGCTAAGACAGTCACCGCTCTCATCATCTGTGCACCAATATTTGCTATCAGGCATTCTAAATAGATTATCACCCGTCCATCTGTGTCGGTATTGATTTATCGGGTGGGGAGCGGCCCTGGCGGGGACTCGCGCCCACCCGAAGGCTCCCGCCGGCACCGGGCCCTGCTCCCCGCCACGCCAGCCGCCACGCCGAGCCCCTGCCTCCCGCCGGCCCCGGGGAAAGGAGCAAATGATAAATCGCTTATAATATACTGATCCAAACCGATATGCAAATCTTGTTTTTTAAATATATTACTTGAGTAAAAAGAGGCGTCATTAACATATGAATGCCGCATGCAAATGGCGGTGACAGCAGATGTTGGCGCATCTAATTGACCTATATGTGAATTGCATCAGAACCCTTAACTCCATTAATTCACTCCCCGGTAGCGAGCGACTGTCCAAAAAATAAAATAAAAAATAAAAGTGCATCCTTCCGAAACCACGCACGGGGGCGCGGGGCCGGCGGGGTCCCCGGATTCTGAAACAAGGTCACCCACCACCACCCACCACCGGCGAGCGAGCGGATTCTGCTGCCTTCTGCATTCCCCGCCGAACGGATGACATCACGGGCCGTGTAAATCGATCACTTAATAGCACTGAGAAAGGGCTGTGCGGTGGGGAGCCGGTTACGGGGGGGCGGGGAGAGAGAAAAATGGCCCAGTTTTTATTCTTTTCCTTGGCAAGAAATGTCATACCTCTTAAACCGGGGGTTTGTGCGTGAGCGCGCGGAGGAACACACAGATGCCATTTTTACTCCCCGTCTTTATTTCCCCCACTTCTCCTCGGAATGACATTAAATTGTATTAAATAGCCTTTTGTCCGCGGGGCCCAGACCACCCCGCGCAGGATAATGTATCAATGCCCCGCGCTGCGGCCGCCGAGCCGAGACGTTCCGAGACTCGGAGGATAAGTATGAAGCACCATTGTGTGTATAGCCTGCTAACAACTGTGACACATACTAATAGAAACATACCTAATAAATTACTGCTTTCAGGTCTAGCAAGCTGACATTTCTCTGCAAGGGACAATTTCATATTTGTAGCACAGAACAGAATTGCTTCATATGAAGCCACCGCGGATTAGCATAAAAATTAACACTTAAATTCCAGCTTATTTTCCTCCCTCTCCTCCTGCCACAACAATCAATTCCTCTTATAAATCTGATTAGATTTTATGGTCCTTATTATTCAGAGCATGTCTGCACACAGCATTCACGGGCTTGAAGACTATTTGTTTAAATAGGAAAAAAAAAAAAAAAGGGAGAAGAGAAGCAGATAAATCTATAGGTATTTTTTATGACCCCATTCCCCACCAGTTTCTTGCTCATATTGTAACATCGGTAATTGATTGCGCACATTAATTAACATGTAAGGTAGGAGCCCGGCATTACGCGTGATTTATTTTCCTATCTGGCGAGGAGGTTTGTCTGCTGCCCTTGTGTTTCTAGGACACTGGGCCCGAAGCCGGGCCAGACATAAATGCCAGTGCTCATTCCCCCTGAAAGTTATTAATGTCAGATATGAAATGAGATTTTTGATTTCACCTGCTTGCTAATCCACCAAAGCTGTTTTTGAGTGATGCGGGCTTAAACGCCGAAATGCGAGATGATGTATCGCCCTCGCCGATCACATGCAAATATGTTCATTAGGCGTAATTGAGGAGAGAATAGCAACTGGCATAACACGTCCAGGTCAACACACACACACACACACACACACACACACACACGCACACACACGGCTGTTCGCCGAACGAGTCCTGACACACGGCACCGCCCGGGCTCTGTCCGGCAGACGCCAGGCGTTCTGGTGGCACAAACCGTGGGCACCCGGCGCTGCCCACGGCCACAGGGGGCGGGGCTGCCTGAGCGCGGCGCGTGGTCTGCAGTGAGGCTCACAAATACCCTCCCCCCCAGGGAGGGCCACCGACCGGCCGCGCGCTCTGGGTGGTAACGGGCGCACGCCCTCCGCCCTCCATTCAAACGTGACATTTCCCTTCCTTTTCTGGTGGCTTCCAGTGATTTACACGGTGGATTCCTCCACAAATAAACCGGAAGAGGAACCAAGAGTATCCCGGCCACGCTGCTGGGGCTGTGTGTTTTCAACCACGGAGAGAACACGCCACGGCCAGCCGGGCGGTTGGGTGGCAAGGGCCCGGGCGGGGCAATAGGGAGGGAGGATGAGCGTCCTGGGCCACCCCAAGTGCCTGTGTCTTCCCATCCCCTGGTCCTCTTCCAGGGTCCCCTTTGGTTACCTAGGCAACCGGGTAAGAACGCTTGTGATTGGCTGTGAGCTGAGCCTCACTGTGGGCAGGGCTCTGACCCACAGATAAGCAGGCCACCTGAGCATGGTTCCTTGGGCCAAGGCTTCCTGAATCCTGGGGGGGTGGCAGGTCCCCAGGGGGTCCCCTACAGCCTGAACAGGACAGGACGGGCTCCTGGCTGGTGTGGTACGGGCTGGAGGCTGGACCCGAGAGCCAGCAAGGGCCACCGAGCCTCCGAGAGTGGACAGCTGGCACGGCTGCACATCGGAAGGCTCCCTGCAGTGGACGCTTACTGACTGGTCAGCACAGCCCTGGCCGGGGCTGCTCAGTGGATAGAGCGTCGGACTGTGGACTGAGTGGTAGTGGGTTCGATTCCAATAAAGACCATGGACCTCGGTTGCAGGCTCCTTTCTGGCCCAGGCCCTGGTTAGGGCTCATGAGGAGGCAACCCCATCGATGTGTTGCTCTCACATCCATGTTTCTCTCTGTCTCTCCCTCTCGTCCACTCTCCCTAACAATCAATGGAAAAGTATCAATATAAATAAATATAAATATAAATATAAATGTAAATTATAAATGTAAATATAAATATAAATATAAATATAAAAATATAAATAATATAAATATAAATATAAATATAAATATAAACAGCCTGCACAGCAGGGAGGGCGCAGACACACGTGCGGAGCTGTGCACTGGAAGGGATGTGGATGTGGGAGCAAACCAGCATATTTCTCTCTCTCTCTCTCTCTCTCTCTCTCTCTCTCTCGCTCTCTTTTTTTTTTACAGAGAGGAAGGGAGAGGGATAGAGTTTGAAACATCGATGAGAGAGAAACACCGATCAGCTGCCTCCTGCACGTCCCCTACTGGGGATGTACCCACAACCAAGGTACATGCCCTTGATGAGAATCGCACTGGGACCTTTCAGTCGCAGCCCGATGCTCTATCCACTGAGCCATACCGGCCAGGGCAGGTTTCTATGCCTCTGGGTACAGAGTCTCAGCGAGTAAAACACACACCCCAGCACTGCACTGCCCATCCTCCAGGGCAGTGTGACGCTCAGTCGCAGGACCTCGGACACTCCTCAGCGGGAGGAGAGAAAGATGTGTGACCCTTGGCGGGTTTTCACTCCCGCTGTGCCCACCACGGCATGTCCTGTCCACGCCACTCACACCTGCCACGTAGTCCACATCGGCCACGTGTGGGGGCCCCCCCATCGTCACCGAGACAACAGCCGCTCCCTCCCACCCCCCCTGGCACACCACAGCCCTGGGGCCCGCACTTGGCCATCACTGTTCCCCAGGGGGATCCTCGGGATTCTCTCCTTCTAGGGGCAGCCAGAGGACGGCTCAGGGCCACGGAGGTCCAGGGCGCCCCACAAAAGCTCAGGCACACCTGTGGGAAGCCTGGGGCAGCCTCAAGACCCAGCACCCCGGACACGGGGATCCCACGGTCCCGGCAGACGGGTGAGCCCGCATCTCTCGCACACGCTTGTCGGCTGCACGGGGCCGCGCCCGATGCCCAGGACGATGCCAGGAGTCGGCCTGGTGGTGGTCAGCTCCCCTCCTGAAGCCGAGGCCCTTGCACACAGCTCCCTGTGGTGTGGTGACCCCACCGTAACGCTATTTTCGTTGCTGCTTCCTAACTGTAATGCTGCTACTGTTATGAATCGTGATGTAAATATATGTGTTTTCCCGTGGTCTTGGGCGACCCCGCTAGCAGTTCTCACCCTGTGGGTCTCGACCCCTTTCACAGGGGTCCCCTAAGACCATTGGAAAACACAGGTATTTACGTTATGACTCATAACAGCAGCGAAATCACAGTTACGAAGTAGCAGCGAAAATAGCGTTATGGTTGGGGTCAGTATGAAAGGGTCGTGGCGTTCGGAAGGTGGAGAACCACTGCTCTACAGGCCTACTTGGGTTTCAGGGTGCTGTTTGCGAATGAATGAAACAAATACACAGCTAGCAAGTGCACAGGTGAGCGCAGAGAATGGCTGAGCAGACGTGAGCGGCAGGTGAGGGCAGAGCGATGACGGAAGGAGTTAAAAAGGTAACACGTTCGCGGACTGAGGCATCCACGTGAAAATGCAGATGAATGAAAGGGTGCCACTGGCATTTTCTCTTTTCTTCTTATTAAATTTCATTGATGTCAGAGAGGAAGGGAGAGGCAGAGGGAGAGAAACATCAATGAGGGGGAGAGTCATGGATCGGTTGCCTCTTGCACGCCCCACACTGAGCCCAAAACCCCTGAATATGCCCTGACCAGGAATCGAACCCTGACCTTGTGGTACATGGTTGACTCCAGTGCATTTTGACTGGTTAATTGTTTGATTGATTTGACAGAGAGGGAACATGGACACCATGAGCCTCGGCAGGAGTGTCCCGACCAAGGAGGACAGGGCTGGAGGAAATGTCCGCGTGTCCCTCCCCCTCCTCCTGCGACCGAGGCTGGGACAGCACACGCACCCTCCGGTCACTGACACGGCGCCTCCCCCGCCGCCCGTCTGCCGGGTCGTGAACCACTGAAGATTCTTCCTCACCGGACTCACCGATTCTACATTTCAAGCAAAAACCGTCAGTGACACGGAAATGACACACAGTATTTACCCCCCAAGGAGGTGCGTGACCCCGATCCCTAACTCTGCCCCGAGGAAGGGGCTGGGCACGGCGGGTGGAGCCACCTCGGAGCGTAGGGACACGGGCCAGAGCGGGCGCGGGCGGCCTCGGCTGAGCACCCAGCCGCCTGGCTGGGCCCAGTTTCCTCATCAGGAAAAGAGGGAGCACAGCACCTACCTCATACGTTATCACAAGAATTAACTGGATTAAGTGAGCTCGTTAATTAATGATTAATTAATTAATTAAGTGCGCTTATTAATTAATAATTAATTAACTGCGTGAGAGCATGTCACTGGTGCCGCTGTTTCCATACTGAGGATAAGCCAGCTGGGGGGGAGGGGGGGTCGTCCTGGAGAGCCTCACGGGATGGGGACTGAGCCAGACACTGACCTACAAGCGGGTGACGGGGGTCAAAGTCACGGCTGAGCACAGGCAGCCTGGCTCTTGCCTGGCCCTTGCCCAACTCACTGTCTGACTCGGGGGCCCCTTCCCTTCAGGCCTCAACTCTCCCAACTGAACGCCCAGGGGCTGGAACTCCGGGGTCTCCTGGCCCTGGGGAACGGGGACCCCGAGGCCCCCAGCCCCGTCGTGGTGAATACACACCCTCCCGCCTGAAGTCACCGGCCCAGCAGAGCAAGCAGCTCCCGCGGGGCAGCCCTGGCTGGGGAGACTCCAGTGCCCGGTCCCGAGCCAGGAGGCCCAGGGCTGGCACCAAGGAGGAAACGAAGGTGGGGGGGGGGGGTCCCCAGCAGGGCAGCAGAGACAGGCTGGACCAAGTCCCATCAACGGGGGCAGCTCAGCGCGGACTCAGCCCCCTGGGCCCCGGCCTGCCTAGCCGGATCCAGCCCAGGGCTGGGCTCACGTCCTCACCCCCTCAGCTCATGGTCGTGACAACAGCCACACCCACACGGCGCCTGGGAGAGGCTGAGGCCTGGCCGTGTGTGTGCTGCCCCCCGGGGGGGGGGGGGGTCCTCCGCCGCCTGCCCAGGCCCCGTGTCCTGGAGGCGGGCTCTCGGGAGCAGCTCTGTCCTGAAGCAGGTGGTGTCTCCGAGCACCGGCGCCTCCTGGTGCCCACATCACAGAGGCCAGGCCTGGCCGGTGTGGCTCCGTCGTGAGCGCCAACCTATGAAGCAGGAGGGCAGGGTTCGATTCCCGGTCAGGGCCCAGGCCTGGGTTGTGGGCTCCATCCCCAGTGCGGGGCGTGCAGGAGGCAGCCGGTCCATGATTCTCTCCCATCGCCGTTGTTTCTCTCCCTCTCCCTCTCCTTCCTCTCTGAAACCCACACAAATGCACATGTTTTAAAGAATCTGATGGGGAGGCTGGCCTTCTCCAGGCCCAATCTCGCCTGCGGGGGGTGTTCAATCCTATTGCCCAGAGGCCCTGAGGTGCGTCCGGGACCCCCGTCAGCAGCCCTCGGTGCCCATCCCGTCCTCCCGCCCGGCCTGTGGGTCTGTGATGGGTCGGGTCTCCGCAGGGCCATGCCTCCCTGCAGCCCCCGGTGGAGGCTCCCCAGGCCGCCGTCCCCGGAGCTGTGCTGGGTGTCAAGGCGAGATGCCCCTCCCCGGGAAGCACCTGGCGAGGGTTCTGGACAAGCACGCACACACACACACACACACACACGCACACACATGCATGTGCATGCACTGCACACATGCATGCACGCACGCACAGAGGTTGGTTTGTGGCCATGAGCACACGCTCTCCAGCAGGCTCCGAGGGTGGGAAGCCGCACTGTTTACAGACCGCGGGGTCTTTTTCCAGAAACAGTGCGAAGGCGATTGCCGAGGAGCAGGCACTTGTCTGGCTCTCGGGCAGGCGAGCGGGGACGACGCTACCATAGAAGGCTCGCCGGGCCGCGGCTGCCCCGGGGGGCGGGGGGGAGGCCACAGGGCCGCCCTGGCCCGCCTGCGAACTGGGAAATCACACGAGTGGAGAAGCGTGATCCCCGCAATCCCCGGTCAGCTCTGCAGGTGCTGACCGCTCTGCAGCCTTTACAGAGACAAACGGGGTCAGGGCCCCCGGAGTTTCCCTTCTCCCTGTCCTTCTGCCCGGACACCTCCCTGGATGTTCGTCCAGAACAAGCTGCCGTCAGGGCGGCCTTTCCCTCGGGATGCTTGTCCGGTGCTTTTATTTTCCTGAGGGTCTCAGACGCGGCCATGCCTGAGGCTTCGGATCGCACCCTCTTCGCAGGTGCAGCCTAACCCCCGATGGATGAGTTCCCGTCCCGGTTCCTTTCCCAGGAGCGTGGCTCTGCAGCCCGCTTCCTCACCGGGCGTCTCAGCGGGACTGTGTCTCTCGCTGGGCCAATGGCGCAACAGAACACCGGACGGAACCTTCTAGGCTGCGATCAGGCTCCGAAAATGCCGTGATTTCTAACTCACTCGAGCCCCAGCACACCCCGTTACCCACCCCCTACAGTCAACATCGGCTGCGAAGGCGGATTTCAGGGAATTCTCCCTTTTTCTTCTTCCCCACCCCCCCCCAGGAAAGCGTTTGTGAATAGGCCCGAACGATTCCATTTAAGATAGCAAAAACAAAACAAACAAACATGTTGGGGTAAAAATAATACGCCCTGGTAATTTGATTAGAGCGAAAATCAAAGTCTGGGTGTTGTGAGCAAACAATGGGACTCTTTGCGCCACCGAACATCCCCGGCCCCCAACAAGGCGTTCTGCACCGAACAAGATAAATCTCGTCCCGTCGCCGGCGGATCGATGGCAGGTGGGAGAGATAAAGCCGGAATAAATCACCGTCCCGCCGGACGGGGAGCACAGCGGGCCCGGGGCCTCACGGAGCCGAGTCTCAGGCGGGCGTTGGGCGAGGGGGAGCCCTCTGCAGAGACCGTGGCGGCGGCATCTGATCCAAATATGCTAATGATTTTTATTGGTCGAATCTTGAAAGTGAGGTTTATTTTTACGAGCGTGCATTAATTAACCCCGCATGCGCTATCGCCCGGGCTATCTTGCCAGGACTTTCATTTAAACGTGTTTATTGTGAGATGTTTGCGTTCTCCACATTTGCGGCCCACACGCAGCCGAGCCCGTGCTTTCCGCCGGGGCACTTAGAAAAGTTAAAAGGATTATTGTTTTTGATTAATGCCATTTCGGGGCGGGCGGGGGGAAAGTCACAGAGGGTTCCAAGTCTGAGCTCGGCATAAATTCTTTGACATGAAAAGAAAGAAGCGCCGGCACGGAGATGGGAGAGGGCGCCGGGCGCCTTCGGAGGTGGGCTGCGGGGCGGAGCCTCGGCGTCGGCGTGAGCTCACGTGGAGCCGCCGTGGCGCCTCCGGGGGCCACGGGGAGCGTGGCAGGGGCGTGGCCGGCCCGGGAAACGAGCTGCCAATCACGGAGGGGTGCGGGACAGATGGGAGTCCTAAGGCCCCGCCTGTCATCCTCTGATTAAGGAAAGGAAATGATTTCACGGAGAAGATATTCTCTCGCCTTGTTTTGTTTTAAGTGAGTCTGTACTTTCCACCAGGCTGGACATATTTATGGAGGCTCATAAGTTACCCCCGCGATCACCCACATCCCCTCAATCTCAACAAACCGGCTTTTTTCCCTGCCAATTATCTAAATATCATAACTATAAAATCGCCGAGACATTCCCCATGCTGTAAACATCGCCGCTGCGGAGCTCCGGGTGTAAACAGAGCGAGCATCGGGCCGGCTCTAAGCGATGTTATAAAAACTGCTCTTAAAAACCAAACAAAAAATGTAAAGCTTCCATCTGCTTTATGATTCCTCCCCTCCCCCTCGGCTGCCGTGTGCCAGCTCGCCGAACCGCGGCCCGCTAAGGAGGCGGCCGGGTCACGGCCCGCACACGCGGAGACCGCGTCCTCACGGCGGGCTTTCTCCCGGCCGCCCCCGGGGCTGGGCCCCCGCAGGACGGGCGGGGGCCGGGCGGGCGCAGGAGGGGCCCTCAGAGGCCTCATGTTCGGCAAACGGCGTGGCAGCGCGATGCTGTAGGGTCTTCACAGACCATGGATCCTTGGCCTCCACGTGCCCCTCCTCCCTCACAGGCCCGCTTTGGGCCCTGCCTGCGCCGGGCAAACACAGACCGTGACCTGCATGCCAAGGCATGTGCCAACACAGGCACAGGCCACGGCCACGCACAGGCCCGTGGTCCCGGGCGCCGAGCCGCCAGGGCTGCGAAAAGGCCCCTCCGAGGCACAGGCAGCGTCCCCTGGTGGGAGGTGTGTCCTGGGCGCACGGTGCCGTGCGGGGCAGGAGGAGCCGTGCGGACTGGAAGCCAGAATCTCCCACCAGCGAGGGCCGCTGCCCCAGACAGGCCCTCATGCCCCCTGAGGCCACCGCCAGTGTGACCTCAGGGTTTGGGGGTCCTGGACCCTGTTCCCCCCGAGACGGAGCTGCTGGGGGCTGGGGCTCCTCACAGTGAGGGGGCCCTGCTTGTCGGCCCCCAGGCCTGGCCGGGCCTCCACGCGCCCTCCCGAGAGCAGATGGTGGGACGGGGGAGGTGGCAGCCTGCCAGGGGTGGGGGCAGGCTTAGCTGCCCATCGGCCTGCATCCTGGGGGGGACCTCCTAGCATAAGGTCACAGCTGGCAGCAGGGGGTACCCTGAGTTGGGGTCCCACACCACCACCTTCTGGGGGAGCAGGAGCACACGGAGGGCTGGAGACGCCAGAGGAGCAGCCAGCCTCCGCCCGCCCACAGCTCGTGGCCCAACGGACACACGGCCACCCTGTGTGCCCTCCCCGGCCTCCTCTGCACCCCGGGGCTGTGGGCCGCCCGCCTGCCACCCACAGTGCACGGCCTCAAGGCCACTGCGCCCACCCCGTGAGGAACGCCCTCACCGCCAGGGCAAGGCAGGAGTGGGGTCAGGGGTCAGAGCAGGAGGCCCCCAAGAGCCAGGGAACTCCTGGGATTCCTGGGAAGGGACCTGCCAGCGGGTCTCTGCCGCGGGGAGAGGAAGGGCCTGGGGGCTTGAACCCGGAGACCCGAGGGCACTGACTGGGACTCATGGGGTGTGTGCGCTGTCCGTGGGGCGAGGGACCCCAGCGACGGCTCAGAGGGGACTTCCGCCTCCCCCGGGGCCTCCAGGGCCCGCCCAGGCCCAGACCGGCCCGTGGCCGAGTCCTAGGGCCCAGCAGCGGCGACCCGCAGGCTCCCAGAGCTGGCGCACTCCGAACTGGGACTGGGGCGCCCTCTCCTCGCTGCTCCGAGCGCGGCAGCGGGCGTCACCGGGGCGGCCACTGCACAGGGCGTCGCGGCGGGAGGAGGCAGAGTCGGGCCCGCTCCCACGTGGCACCACGCGCCCTCGGCCTCCATCCCCGAGTCATCTAGGGAAACCGAGGCAGGGAAGCTCGAGTCACACGACAGAACCGGACCCAACCCCGGGCGGCCGCCTCCGGCCTCTGAGCCTGGAGATCGCCGTCACCATCGTGCGGGACTGCGCGGTCACCGTGGGCTTCACACCTCACCACACGTGACTGTATCTCGCTTCCAGGATCTCCTTCCTGCCCAGCCGACAGGCACAGACAGACGCCAGGACCCTCAGCTCCCAGGCGCCACGCAGGCCAAGTCATGGGCAGCGGCAGAGCCCACCTGAGTCCCCACCGGGCCCGGCGCGCACCAGGAGCCACTGCCCGCCCAGCAGCGCGGCCGCCATGGGCCAGGACGGGGTCCAGGAGAGGAAGCGGGCGTGTCCTGCCCGTCGGGCGGGGATGCGGGTCTGACGGGTCTCACGCTGGTCCCAGGAGGCCGAGCTCAGGCGTGCGGAGGGCTCAGGCCGCGGCCAGCGGAGGGAGGGTGGCCAGCCAGAGGCCACGGCTCCTCAGATGGCGGGCGGGGGGGGGGGGGGGGGGGGGGGCTCCTGCAAACACGGACCATATTTAGGAGAAGCCGAAGGCTGGCCACAGCCACTCAGCTCAGTCACCCACTCAGCCAAGCGTCCTGGCCGGAGTGTCCAGCCCCGGCCTCACAGAACCGTGGGCGGGTCGGGCGGGCTCCCCTCGGCGGCCCAGGTTCCCACGGGGGGGGGGGGAGGCTGATGTGAGGACGGGGAGAGGGCGAGCACCTGAGGCCCCGCCTCCGGGAGGAAGGCCTGGTGAGAGGCCGCGGCCCGGTCTGCCCGCCTCGGCCGCCTCGCCTGCATCGGCACAGCCCGGATGCCGGACACCGGAGCCGCGGGCCGGCCAGGCTGCACTCTCCCCAAACCGGTCGCTAATGAAGTTTGGGGCGAGCTATTTTGAAAACAGCCCACACAGCATAACCACACGCCGCCATCAGCTGCCGTCCTCAGATGCAATTTCATTCATAATTAAATAGGAAGAAGCCACCACCTCAAAATAGCGCAGGGTCACAGCTGAGCGCCCCGGCCGCGCCCGAGAATTCTGGCCGGGGCCGGCCGCGCTGGGCCGGCCTCTGGCGCCCCCGGCACCGCCCCCGAGCCCACCTGCGACCTCACCCACCTCTGCCCGCGCCTGTCCGCGCCTCCCGGGCAATCCCCGCCCTCTCCTCCGCGTCCAGGTGCCAGCTGCACCACGACCGGCTAGCCCCGTGGTCAGCAAACTCATCCGTCCACAGAGCTAACTACGGCATCAAAGGACAACGGTGGACATGCCTCTGGAGAGCCACATCTTTAAAACTTAAACTTCTTCTAACGCCGCTTCTTCAACACAGACTCGCCCAGGCCATGGTGTTTTGTGGGAGAGCCACACTCCAGGGGCCAAAGAGCCGACTGTGGCTCGAGAGCCGCGGTTTGCCGACCACTCAGGAGCCTCGGCAGCCTGAGCCCGAGAGGCCCTTCCAAGCATCTTTAGCATCTCATTAGCAAGCATTCCGATCATCCATTCATTCATTCATTCATCCATCCATCCATTCATTCAGCAGCAGCGTGCTGAGGACCTACTACAGAGAAACAACAGCATCCTGCATGGAGCACAGCCTGGCCGTCAGGCCCCGCCCTGTGTGCAGCTGGAGCCTAACCCGCGAGGTAGGACCCGGTGCTCAGACCCTGCCGCCGCCCGCCCGCCCGCCTGCCCGCCCGCCCGCCCGCCCGCGGTTCCGGGCGGGCCCTCCTCCCTCGTCCTCAGGCGCTGCCTGCAGGGGGGCCGTCAGCACAGGGTCGTGGGGGGATGCCGCAATCAACGCTCACGCCATCAGGATCACGACTTTCTCCTTGAGGGGAAGAGAACGTTCTGGAACCCCAGGACGCCCTTCCCCTTGGCCGGGTGCTGCTGCTTCCGGGGGCTGCCGGCTCGAACGCAGGGACCCTGGTCTCAGGGCGGGGTCCCTGGTCACGTCCGCCGGGACCCTCAGGCCGGCCGCGGGCGGGACCCTGCGTCCTCACCCTGAGGCTGGGCTGGGCCTCGCGGAGACGTGACTGTCCTCACGGCAGATTCGTGGTCCCCAAGGGGGTTCGGTTCTTCCTAAAAACCACCTCTGGTAAAAGGAGCACCGGCAAAAGGAGTCGCTCTATCCGGCGCCATAATGAGGCTCTAACGAGGACGGCAGCCGTCGGCTAAACAAGCGTGTCATCAGCGCGAGAGGGACAGTCCGGAGACACCAGCCCCGTGGGGCCGGAGGCCTAGGGTTCGTCCTGATGGGGTCAGCGGGCGGGTGGGTCAGCAGGCAGGTGGGGTCAGCGGGCAGGTGGGTCAGCAGGCAGGTGGGGTCAGCGGGCAGGTGGGGTCAGCGGGCAGGTGGGGTCAGCGGGTGGGTGGGTCAGCGAGCGGGTGGGTCAGCGGGCAGGTGGGGTCAGCGGGCAGGTGGGGTCAGCGGGTGGGTGGGTCAGCGAGCGGGTGGGTCAGCGGGCAGGTGGGGTCAGAGGGTGGGTGGGTCAGCGGGCAGGTGGGGTCAGCGGGCAGGTGGGGTCAGCGGGTGGGTGGGTCAGCGAGCGGGTGGGTCAGCGGGCAGGTGGGGTCAGAGGGTGGGTGGGTCAGCGGGTGGGTGGGTCAGCAGGTAGGTGGGGTCAGCGGGTGGGTCAGAGGATGGATGGGTCAGCGGGTAGGTGGGTCAGCAGGTGGGTGGGTGGGTCAGAGGATGGGTGGGTCAGCGGGTGGGTGGGTCTTCCTAGGGTACAATCTCAGGTCACCTTTATTCATTTATTTCTTTACTTAAATACATTTTTATTGATGTCAGAGAGCAAGGGAGAGGGAGAGAGAGAGAAACACCAATAAGGAGAGAGGGTCATTGATTGGCTGACCTCCTGGTTCCTAGGTCAAGGCTCAACCACTGAGCCACGCAGCCCGGTCGGGCTCAACTGACCTTTCGGCTGGGCACAGGCGTGGCGAGGTCCGGGACGGCCGGTGGGAGCTAGCCAAGGGACACCCGTCAGGAGGCAGACAGCGGGCACGGCCCGGGGGGGCAGAGAGCACCCTCCTCCCAGGCTCTCCGCCTCCCGCCCTGACGAGGGGGCACCCCCGGGGGAAGCAGGAGGGGGTCTTCTCACACACACACACACACACACACACACACACTACACTTCCTTCTGAGCATCTACGGTTAAGGCCGTCAGATGCGGTGGTTTGGGAGTATCTGTTGAGAGGGCCAGATTGGAGTTGCTATTAAAATCCGTGCACAGAATGTAACAGGAAACGGTGAATGCAGTGGCGTTTGTGGTCAGGAGAGTACAGTCACTCTGAAAAAATAAAATCAGTCCGGACGGGTAGCTCGGTGGGTTGGAGCATCGGCCCCCATGCTGAAAAGGTTTCCAGTCAGATTCGTGGTCGGGGCACAGACCCAGGCTGAGAGTCCGACCCCAGCCAGGGCTGGTACGGAGGCAGCCGGCCGGGGTTTCTCCTCTCTCACCTCGAGGTTTCTCCCTTCCTCTCCCCCTTCCCCGCTCTCTACAGTCCATAAAATGTCAAATCCTCGGGGGAGACCTGAATGCATTAGGTGAGACACCCCCGCGGGCACCCACAGGACCCAGTGAAGGCCCTGCCTCTCAGGAGGGTCCCCCCGCTTCTGCTCAAGCTGCTCAGACCCACACCTGCTCCACGTAATTCGGCGCCGCAGCCTCCCGTGTGCTCACCCAGGCCCATCCGTGTGCGGCCGTGGGCACGGTGGAAGCAGGTGTGATCTATCCCTCAGTCCCCACCTCGCCCACAGTGCGGTGCTGCTGGGGTCGCCATGGGGACAGGGGCCGAGGAGTGCGTATTGAGCACCACTGTATACCAGGCCGCCATGACGAGCGTTCAGACACAGCGTCGCACCGAGGCCCTGCGATTATAAAACGCCCACAGAAGCGGGTCGTTTCGCATATGTTAGTGCGTTCTGCTCAATATTTTTCTCAATCAAAGACTCAAGGAGCGGGGTTCAATAAGACCCAGATCAATTCTGACTTCTCCTCAGAAATGGGGTGGGAAGTGTGCCCCAAGGGCAGTGAGGCAGGCCCCTTAATGCTCCTCTATCCTGCCCGGCAGTAACCCGCTGTTTCTTAAAAAATAAATAAAAGGGGGGGTTGTTTTTAATATATTTTTTTTATTGATTTCAGAGAGGAAGAGAGAGGGAGAGGGAGATAGAAGCATCAGTGATGAGGGAATCACGGACCGGCTGCCTCCTGCACGCCCCTCACTGAGGATGGAGCCCGCAGCCCGGGCCTGTGCCCTGACCTGGAATCAAACGGTGACTCCTGGCTCAGAGGCGGACAGGCCCACGGGCAGGGGTGGGTTTTAATGGACTGTGGACATGACCCTCGGGCCTACGGCGGCACCACACGGCACACCCGCAGCGGCTGGACATGGCGAAAGGGGCCACAGCCGATGCCCCACGGTCTACACCCCGGGGCCACCCAGGCCCCACCCAAACACAGCCCCAGCCGGGGCGCCCCAGGCCCACGCCCCGGAGGAGGCAGAGCTGAGGCCGGGCCGGGAGGTGCGGGTGGACAGAGCAGACGGAAAAGCCAGCACCCACGCCCGGGGCACTGAGACGTGAAGACAGGAGCCATCAAGAGGCCGCCCCTCCGGAGGGCGCGGGGCGGCGGGTCTGCCTTCCAGCAAAGCCCCACGGAGGCGGGAGCGATGGCCGCACGCAAACGCCACGTGACGCTGTCACTGATCTCCTCGCCTGCACAGCCGCGCTCATGTGTCTCCAATTCAAAGGCCCAAATTGAAGACTTATGTGGAGATCGTTAGGAGCGAAAATCAAACGCAGGCCTGGGACACGCCGCCTCCCTTGGGGCCAGCGGCGGGAGGGCCGGGATCCCGGGAGAGGGCGTGGGGTGGGCCAGCCCCACTGGGCCCCACTGGGCACCACTGGGCACTGCTGCCTGTTGACCAGGCTCCCGCCTCACCCAGGACCATCATTCCCATCTGATGGGAACCCGTGTGCGCCACGGCTCCACACCCACGGCCGGGGACACGCCACAGCCAGGGGACACGCCCACAGCCAGGGACACCCCACGGCCAGGGACACGCCCACGGCCAGGGACACGCCCACTGCCAGGGGACACCCCACGGCCAGGAACACCCTATGGCCAGGGACACCCCACAGCCAGGAACACCCCACGGCCAGGGACACGCCCACTGCCAGGGGACACCCCACGGCCAGGAACACCCTATGGCCAGGGACACCCCACAGCCAGGAACACCCCACGGCCAGGGACACGCCCACGGCCAGGGCCTTGCGTCCCTCCTGTGTCAACTCCAACAGGACGTCCTTGAGCAGAAGCTGCCGGAAAGCAGGAGGTCCATTGCCTGAGGAAAGAAAGGCTTCTGAACAACAGTCTCCCAGTTTTAAAGGGGGGAGATGTCTTCCAGGTCCCCCCGGATTGCAGAGATGGTGGTCCCCGTCTGTCACCTGGCCGCCTTCTCGCCCACGGCTAGCAGCTCCCATCCCTGACCCTCGTCTCAGAGCACTGTCAGCAGCTAAGCTCAGTGTTGCTGTCCATCAGCAGCCACTCCTGGGCTTGACTCTCTCACTAGGACACGTGGACAGGCACTGGGAGGCTCACGGTGTGCAGGTGTAGACGCTCAAGACATAGAGGACAGAGGCGGGAATAAGTGGATAGGTGCTGGGTGGCCAGATAGGTGAATGAACAGATGGACAAATGGATGGATGGATGGATGGATGAGTAGATGGATGATGGGTGGGTGGATGAATGGACAGATGGATGATGGGTGGGTGGATGGATAGTTGGACAGATGAATGGATAGATGGGTGGGTAGATGGATAGACAGACAGATGGGTGGGTGGATAAGTGAATGGTGGACCAAGAGTAAATGGAAAATGAAGGCAAGAGAGATGGACAGGTGGACGGAAGAAGAAACTGGGAGGAAGTGCTATCAGGTAGCCAGAGGGACATGGGGAAGTGGATGAGCAGAGCACAGAAGGGCACGTGGCAGTGGGAGGGACGATGCGGAGGGATGGGCTGGAGGACTGAACCCCGGCGGGGAGAGAGCCCTCAGAGGGAAGGTGGGAGCCGTAAGGGCCAGCAATGCCACCACCAAGTGGGGCCACGGCCCTCTTGCCACCAACCATGGAAGAGAGACAGCGCCCTCAGATACTGCTCGTGCTGCCCAGCCCTGACCCTGGACCCTGGACCTGGACCCTGGAATAGACTCATCATGAAGCCCCCAGGCCAAGTCCCGGCGGAGAAAACATGCCTATTTTTTAAGCAGGGATGAATTATTTAGCACTTCTAAATCCAGAACGCATCAAATCTGAGACACACACTGTGCGTTCCCTGCTCGGCCCACTCAGAAATATCCCTGCTTTCTCTGCAAGAAAAAGATTATTGATTGTGGGTGAATTAGCAGCTCGAGAAAGATCCAGATGCAAACGGAAGGTGGGAGGTGTCGCTGGGCTGGAGCTAAGTGTCTGGGGAGTGGGGTCTGTGAGGAAGGGGGGGGGGGGGGAGGGAGAGGAGGCGTGGGTGCTGGGCTGGAGCTGGGCAGAGAGACGTCCTCGCCCGCATCTGTCCCCCCTCCCCTCACACCCACTGGAGGTGCGGGCTCTACTGGCAACGCCAGAGCTGCCTAATCACCCCCACCCCCACCCCCACTCCACCCCCACCCCACCCTCACCCAGCCCAGGCAGGGAGGGGCAGGGGGGTGTGCTGGGGGGGGTGGCCTGGTCCATCAGGAATGTCGTGGGGTGCTGGGCCTGGACCGGGAACAGCCCGGAGTGTCCAGGGCCCCGGGCTCCTGCCTTCGCTCCTCCTTCTCCCCTCGCTGGGGACAGAGGGCCTGTCAGCTGTGCTTGTCCCCACGCCCTGTGCTTCCCTCAAGGAGTAGAGGGTCTTTTCTTTTCCTTATGCAACACGTATGGACTGACATTACTGTGAGTCATCAGGACTCACATCGTCGTCGTCATTACTATTATTATTGAGAGTGAAAAGGAGGGAGGCAGAGGAGTAAAGGGCAGAGAGAGAAACAGTGATTGATAGACAAGTGAATGCGTGGATAGATGGGAGGTTAGGTGGATGGAGGGATGGACAGATGGATGGATCGATGGATGGATAGATGGATGGGTGGACCCCTACCACCAACCGGGACAGCTTCGAACCTGCAACCCAGGTATGTGACCTTGACCGGGAATTGAGCCTGCCACCCTTTGGTCTGAGGGCCGGCGCTCTAACCACTGAGCCCACCTGCCCGGGCAGGGCTAGGAGTTCTGAGGGCTTCGGCCCTCTGCCAGTCTCTCCGGACCCGGGACTGAAACCGTCGCTGTCGGTCAGTGGGTCAGCCCCACCCCAAAGCCTGTCTGCAGGTGAGTGAGGGCGCAGAGGGCGGCGGGGCTGGGGGGTACGGGGCACGGCCCTCCCAGGGGACAGGAAGTCCCAGACATGGGGTGAGCGCTCCCCAAACACCGCGTTACCCCTGCCCGCCCGTGTGGCTCAGGGGCTGAGCGCAGACTTAGGAACCAGGAGGCCAGGGCACCTGCCGGGTTATGGGCTGATCGGGAATCAAACCCAGGCCCTTTCATTCCACCGGCCGACGCACTATCCACTGAGCAACCTGGCTCGGCCCTGGGACTTGTTTTTGAAAAGGAGACGCCGCTGGTTCGCTTGACCCCAGAGCTCAGCCACCGCGGCATGTGCCTGCGCGGCCTGGCGCTGGGACCGGCGTGTCTCCCCGATGGCATGTCTCATCGCGCTGCTTCCCGAGCGCGGCCCTCCCTCCCGCCCAGGGTGCCAGGGCGTCTGGAGAGGAGTCAGAGCGTGGGCACTGCCCGCTCCACCCACAGCCGCTCCTCCGCCGCCCGACCACAGGGCAGGCACACCGGGGCTGGACAAGGCGGTGGTGCCGGTGAGGCCCGCGTCCCCGGCACCCACCCCGGGCCCAGCCCTTCCCTCCGCATTGCATCTCCGTGAGGGAGACTCAACGGCAACGAGAGGCCCCACCCCGAGCCGCCGCCGCACACACACGGCGGCAGGTGCCACGGACGCCTGCCAGCGCGGCGCCGCCGGAGACGGCGCGGCCTGCAGCGCTCACGGGCGCGGTGCCCTGACGAGGGCGTAAATGTAGACGCAGCTCGGGCGCCGCTCTCCGCTGCCCTCCGCGCCCCGCAATCTGCGGCCGCTCCGGCGGCTATTCTGGGAAGCCATTGTGGCCGGGAGCACTCGCCGCGCCAGAGCTGCCTAATCACAGCTCTGCAAATCTGCGGAGCAATCATCCCCGCATTGTGGGATTCGGGATCCGCAAAACGCTGAGGTTTTAAAGTTGAAAAATAAATTAGCCCGCTGGAACTATTTTACACCAAAAATAAAATTAAAAATCAGTCTGAGGCTTTACAACTCCATTATTTGTTGTTTTTTTTAAAAAAAAAAAAAATTAAGACAGTCTTGTTGGTGGCAAATGACAAGGAAAAGCCAACATGTTCCTGACCGAGCGTCCCGAGGAGGGAGCGGGCTCATGCAGCGTCCCCCCAGACCTCCTCAGCCCGGAATGCATGCCCGGCCACGGCACGGCCACGGCACGGCCACGGCACGGCCACGGCACGGCCACGGCACGGCCACGGCCGGTGGGGCTGCGGCTTGGCGCCTCCGGTGCGGCCGGGGCCAGGAACACTCTCAGTCGACGCGTTCTTTGATGTGTCCGCTACTCACCTGCTAGAGCCGAGCCCGGTCTGGCCGGCAGAGAAGCTGGCAGTGAGCATGGTGCCCTTTGGGCCACGGAAACCGCGATGGTGCGGACAGTGAAGGAGGGCGGAGGGGTCCCCACCCCGCCTGTCTGAACATGGAGCTGCCCTGGTTCAGGGGCTCACTCTCAAGGGGAACTCGCCTGCCCACAGCCAACAGGACTCCGAGGACAGGACTGCAGGTTCATGTACTCTCCAGGTCACCCCTCAGAGGCCAGGTGTGTACACACACAAGCACGTGCACACAGGTGCATGTATGCACATGCAAAAACACACCGTACGCACACAAACATGCACACAGGTGCACCCAGATAAACACACTGTGCATGCACACACGCAAGCACACGTGGCACACACAGGTGCACACAGTGCACCCATGCACACCTCTGCACGCACATACCTGGTAACACGGTACACACACACACACATGCACATGCATAGGATTCCCGCCAGCCCCTCGCCGCAGTCTGCAAATCATCAGTGGTTCACACTCACCAATCCTGCTTTCTCAAACCTCACGGCCCCCCAGCACCCAGGCCCCGGTGGAACGTTAGGGTGCTCAGAACCCCTCGGAGTAAGCCCATCCCTAATGCACGGGCTGCTCCCACCGTGGCCTGCGCCACTGCCCAGCTCTTGTCAGACCCCCATCGGGTGCTCAGCTCCTTCCTTCTCCTCACGTCACATCAGGTGACATAAGCACAAGTGACAGCAGCCTGCCCCTCCCCACCCCTGTGCTCCACGAGCTCCGTAACAGTGACCATGGCGGCCCGGGCCCACGGTATGGCTCCCCTAAACCCCAGGCCCTGGGCAAGGATGGCTTCATCGCTTAAAAAATGGCTGCAACAGACCGATTTCAACTAAGGAAACTGAAGCAGTGATCAGAATACTCCCAGCAAACAGGAGTCCTCACCTGATGCTTTACAGGCAAATTTTACCAAATATTCAACAAAGAGCTAATCCGATCCTTCCCAAACTATCCCAGCCCGTTCAAGAGGAGGGAGATTCCCACGCTCGCTTTGGGAGATCAGCCGCACCCTAACTCCAAAACCAGATAAAGACCCGGCAGCGAACGACGACAGGCCAATGTCCCTGATGGCACAGATGCTGAAACCCTCGACAAAATACCAGCAAACCGGGTCTGGAGACGCATTAAAAAGATCACGCACCATGACCAGGTGGGATTTATTCCAAGGATGCAAGGCCGGAACAATAGCTGCGAATCAATGAACATGACGCATCACCTAAGCAAATTGAGAGACAAGAATCACACGATCATATTGATACGTACAGGAAAGCATTTGATAAGACCCAGCACCCGTTTATGAAAAAAATTCTCAGCGAAGTGGGAACACCCCTCAGCATAATAAAGGCCACGGATGACAGTCCTGCAGCCAACACCCCACTCAGTGGACAGGAACTAACGTGTCTTCCTGAAGATCCCGGACAAGCCAGGGACGTCTTCCTTCACCACTCTCACTCGGCACAGCACTGGAAGCCCTCGCCACAGCAATCAGACAAGAAGAAGAAATAAAAGGCATCCAAATTGAAAGGGGGAAAAAAAGAAGTAAAATTATTATTATTTGCAGATGACCTGATACTGTGTATAAGATACCACAAAAACAAAACAAACAAACAAAAAAAAAACACCCTGCTAGAACTGATAAATGAATCCAATATAGTGGCAGGATACAAAATTAATACTCAGAAGTCAGTGGCATTTTTATATACCAATAATGATCTATCAGAAAGGGAAACTAAGAAAACAATCCCATTTCCAACTGCATAAAAAAAAATACCTAGGAATACATTTAAACCAAGGATGTAACAGGCATTTAAGATTATTAAAATGTCCAACTACCCAAAGCAATCGATAGATGCAACACAATACCTATCAAGACGCTCATAGCTTACTTCACAGAACTGGAACAAATATTCCAAAAATGTATATGGAGCCAAAAAAGAGATCCTGAATAGCCACGGCAATCTTGAGAAAGAACAAAGTTGGAGGAATTACTACCTGATGACAGACTGTACTACAAACAAGGCCGTAATCATCAAAACCGCATGGTGTGGGCATAAATACTGGCATACAGACCAATGGGACAGAACACAGAGCCCAGGAAGAAACCCACACCTTTATGCTCAGTTAATATTTGACAAAGTTGGCAAGAACACACAATGGGGTAAAGGCAGTCTCTTCAGTAAGAGGAATTGGGGAACCTGGACAGTTCCATGCAAAAAAAAAAAAAAAATGAAACTAGATCACCTTCTTACACAGCACACAAGGACACACTTAAATGTTGGACTAGACGCCATAAAAATCCAAGGAGAAAACAGAGGCAGTAAAATTTCTCGTAGCAGTATCTATATATATTTTTTCTGCCCCATCTCCTCGGGCCAGGGGAACAAAAGGAAGAGTGAGCCACGGGACCACCTCGCACTAAAGAGCTTTTGCCGCAAAGGAACCATCGACACAGCGAAAAGACAAGCGCCCGAGTGAAGAACGTACCCGCCAAGGGCACATCCGATAAAGGTTCACTGTCCAAGATGGATACACAACTTACGCAACCAAACCCCACCCAACCACACCGCCAGTGAGACGGCAGAGGCCTGCAGAGAAGCTCTCCGAGGACTGCAGAGGCCCAGACACAGGAGAAGATGCTCAGCCTGACGAGCCACCAGAGACGAAAACTTAAACCACCATGAGCATCATCACCTCTCACCGGCCGGAGCGGCGGTCACCAGGAAACCAACCAGCGCCAGGCGCCGGCAAGGGTGCGGAGAAGAGGGCGCCCGGGAGGCAGGCCGGGGCGGCCATGGCGGGAAGCAGTGTGGTTTCCTCGGCAAATTAAAACGGACCCGCCTGTCACTGCCGGGCACACGCCGGAGAGACCGGGCCTGATGGGAAGGAGCAGGTGCCCCGTGCTCACCCCGAGGTGAGGGGCGAAGAGCCGGGTACATTTACACAAGGGGACCCTACTGGGCTGGGGGGGGGGGGGAGAAAATCTTACCTTTTGCGACAGCGTGGAGGGACCTGGAGAGCTTTATGCGAGTGAAATAAGCCAGCGAGAGAAAGACCAGTTCCCTGGGATCTCACTCACATGTGGAATCTAATGACCAGAGAAAACTAACACACGAAACAGAAACAGCCTCACCGATAACAGGGAGCAGACTGGCAGCTGGCAGAGGGGAGGGGCTGGGCTGGGGGAGAAGGTGAGGGGTGAGGACAGAAAAACGACTCCCAGACCCAGAAACAGCGGGGTGATGGCGGGGAGAGGGCGACGGGAATAAGCGGTGAGGGAAGGAGGCGGACGTGGGTGTGAACACGCTGGACCACGCAGAGAGCATGCTACGGAGCGGCGCACCTGCAGCCTAGATGACGGTATTAACGCTGTCGCCCCAACAAACTCAATTAAGAGAAAACCTTCCAATGACCACGGCGCCGAGGCCTGTGCCACGGGCCGCCCTGCGCGTCCCTGCGGGGGCTGGGCCGGCTCCGCCCGCAGCCTCGCACCTGCGGAGAGCGAAGGTTTCCCTCCCTGAGCCCCATCCGGCCAGTCTGCTCCAGAGCCTCCTGCGCGCTGAGGGGGGTGGCGAGCGGCTGCGGGGCGAGGAGCGTGCCCCTCCCTCTGAGGCTGAATGATGACGCCTCGCTCAGCCACACGCAAACCCTCCGAAGGCCGGGGTCAAAGGGAGGGAGGACTCGTCCCGCCTGCGAGGAGAGTGCCCGGCGGGCAGGAGCAAGGCTGTGCCCAGGGCCTATGGGAAGGCGGGTTCAAAGGGCAGACCTGGTGGGGTGGCCTGGCTGTGTCCATGCGTGGGCAGCCGGGCCCAGGGCCCTGGGCGTCCTCGCCGGGAGGGGTGAGGGAGGCGCCATTTCACCCACACACGAGCTCCTCTCGGGGCTGACAGCCCGCACCCTCCCTTCCACCTGGGCGGCGAGGCCCGGCTGCAGCTCAGGGCCGGGCAGAGGCGCCAGGACCCTCACGAGGGCCTCGGCGAGCTGGCAGCCGCCGCTCAGAAAGCCTCCGCCGTCCACAGCCCTGGGCCCGCCCCGGCCGGGCGGGTGGCCCGGTGTCCTCGGCCAAACGGCACCCACGCCCGCGGCAGGGCTGCCGGGGCGGCCTCCGCTGCCCACCAGGCGCCCGGCCGCCCGGGCCATTATCCGCGCACTTGAACCCGGGCTGACAGTGAGCTCGCGGGGAATGGCCGCCGGCGCTAATTGTCTGCGTTTAGTCACGCCGTCGGAGGCAATGGGCCGCGGGAGGAGCGGGGACGGCTCCCGGGAGCGGCCGCGGGCTGAGCCGGACCCTCCGCCCGCTCAGCCTGGGACCAGCCCCCCCCCCCCCCGCCCCGACCCCCCTCCGCCGCCCCGGCCCCCCTCCGCCCCCAAATGACATTCCTGCCGCCATCCAGCCGTGAGCGCACGGAGGGCGGGCGGAGGCCGTTAGTCCGCCTGGCTGGCTGGGCACAAAGGGAGGGAGGGTGTCTCGGGGAGGCGCCCACCCTCAGGGCCATCTGCGCTCCTTCCGGCACAGGGACAGCCGCGCGGTGCTGACCACACAGCCGGTGGAATAACCGGCGCCCGGGACTTCACAACGGAACGCAGGACCCGCGCTGTTCCTGCCACGCCGGGCCGGGCACCTGGCAGATATTAATGGCAGCCGGAGAGCGCCACGCGGTGATGGCGCCGACGGGGCCTGAGAGCGCCAGGCCTCCAGGCAAGGCCGGGCCAGAGAGCCCCTGGGGGACCCTGAGCCACAGGGACCCCCACCCAGGGGACCCCCACCCACAGGGACCCCTCACCCACAGGGGGGACCCCACCCACAGGAACCCCTCACCCACAGGTTCCCCTCACCCACAGGGACCTCCCACCCACAGGGACCCCTCACCCACAGGGACCCCTCACCCACAGGGACCCCTCACCCACAGGGGGGACCTCACCTGTGAGGGGTCACCTTGCCTGAGGGCCCACCTGCTGGGTCCGCGGGCACGGCCTCCACAGGCACCATCACCACGCCTGGCCGGGCCTGACCCACTCTGCCCACCTCTGCCAGGTTACAGAGCCACCCAAGACGCCCACCCATCCCAGGCTGAGGAAGGAGCCAAGCCCACCCGCCGCCCCACCCCAGAAGCTACGACGGGCAGAGCAGGGAAGGGCTACTCGTACAGCCCAGCGCGTTTTTCTCTCGGCCCCGCTGGGAGCCGGGAGCCCCGGGGGACAGCAGGGTTTCCGGTGATCCCCACACAAAGCCCGCCCGTTAGCCGGAGGGCGCGGGCCGCAGGCGCGGGGAGATAAACTGATTGCTGCCGGGCCGTCCTTCCAGCAGCACCCCCGCCGTCTGAGAGGCGCCGGCGACAGAGCGTGCTGAGGCAGCACAGCCATTCCTCCTCCACACAGCCATCCTGGTGCGGGGCCCAGGCCGCGCAGCCGTGTGACCGGCCCCCTGGGCACTGCCCGCCCGGCCCCGGGCCCCGGGAGCTCCCCGAGTCTGAGCCCCCTCAGTCTGTCCCCTGCTGACTGGGGACAACCCGAATGCACCTGGAGAGGCCAAGCAGCCGGCCTGGGTAGCTCCGTGGTTGAGCATTGACCTGGGAACCAGGAGGTCAGGGTTCCATTCCTGGTCAGGACACAGGCCTGGAGTGAGGGCCCATCCCCAGTGTGGGGCGTGCAGGAGGCAGCCAGTCCATGATTCTCTCTCATCATGGATGCTCCTATCTCCCTCTCCTTTCCTCTCTGAAAGCAATAAAAATATTTTTTTAAAAACGCTAAGTGGACATTTATGTCGCGCCCGGGACACATCTGGAGTGTGTGTTTTCGTACGGATTCTGTTTGTTTTGGTTTCTCTGCATTCCTCCACTCGGGGCCCAGGACTCCTCCTGCCTCGTTAAAAAGGCTCTCGCTGCGGGGCGCGGGGCTCTGTCCTGTGGGGCTCTGTCCTGTGAGCTCGTCTGAGCAGCCGGTGGGGCGGGGCGGACGGGGCAGGCTGGGGAGACGGAGCAGTGGGTCCCGGCAATGGGAGTGGAGGCTCGTGAGCCGCTCAGGTGCCAGGCTCTCCGAGGGGCCTCATCACCTCGCACCGTCCCACAGTCCCCGGCCCAGGGCATCGTGGGAAACCCACCCCGGGGCGCACGGGGCCAGGGCTGAGCCGGGTCCAGGAGCTGAGCTGGCCATCGGGCTCAGATGAGCACCCTCCGAGCCAGAGGCCCGGGCCCTCCCCGCTGTGAGGCCAGAGAACCCTCCCAGCTCGGGCCCACGGCCAGCCCACACTCCGTCTCAGAAGACCCTCCCTCTGCAGCCTCCGCACCCCCCACCCCCACCCCCCGCTCCAGTCTCCAGAACTTATGACTGATAATCCTCTTTGTTTCCAGAAAAGCATGGTTTATACGAAAAGAAACTCACAAGATTACATGGAGAGATCGCCAAGTCCCCCCGAAACCATGCCACCGCCGCCCAGGCAGGCTCGGTCCACCGTGTGCGTGTTTCCAGGGCGACGTGACCCCTTGGGCACCCGCCGTGAGAGGAGACCACGAGGCCGTGTCCCTGGGGCCAGCGGGGGCTCCTGGGCTGCGCGCTGGGCTCCCACGGGCAGGTCCACGGGGACAGAGCGTCCTCCGGAGGCAGGTCCGGGTCCTCCCGGCAGCCAAGCCAGTGGGAGCGCAGACGGCCGGGCACTGATCGGACCCGTGTCCGGAGGAGAGAGGTCCCATCATCAGTGAAGCTGCACCCTCCCTGCCCATCGCTGTCCTGGGAGCCACCCAGGAGGCCAGGGAGGGTGCCCTGTCTGCCAGGCGAGGCCATGCCCCCCTCCCCGGGGAAGGTTCCCACAGGAGATGTCTGTCGCCGCCCCCAGGCTCGGTGGGACACCTGGGCGACCTCACCGCCCCGCCGTGGGCCCGGCCGGGAAACGAGGACACGCATCGTCCGGTGTGGCCGAGCTTTCACAGGGAGGGGCCCTGGGAGCCGTGTCCTGCGGCCGCCTGCGTGTCCCAGAGCCATGAGGAGGGTCAGAACAGGAGGAGAGGGCGGGCAGGGCGGCAGAGGTGAGGCAGGGAGGGCAGCCACACCTTCCCAGCCCGTCTTCCCTGAGTCCCGGCCTTGGTCCCCGCTGAGACCCCAAAGGGGCGTTTCCACGGAGGAGCCAGAAAACGCTGGAAAAAGGAAAAGATGCCGGCCCGGTGGCTCCGCGGTTGAGCGTCTGCCTGTGAACCGGGAGGTCAGGGTTCGATTCCCAGTCAGGACACAGGCCTGGGTTACGGGCTCGGTTCCCAGTGTGGGGCGTGCAGGAGGCAGCCGGTCCATGATTCTCCCTCATCATTGATGTTTCTCTCTCTCTCCCTCTCCCTTCCTCTCTGACATCAATAAAAATATTTAAAAAGAAAAGAAAAGCACTTCTCAACGGAGGCCAGTGCCCCCGAGGGTGCCGATGCCTTTCCCGCTGCCCACTGGCCCCGGTCACGGTTCCCGCCAGGTCACGACACCCCTGATCTCGACAGCGGGCCGTACTGGGCGGGCGACTTCGGTGCTTTCATTTTTCCAAAAGGGCGGTATTTCACACATCCATCCGGAAGCAGGTAAGGCGTTTAAATTATTTTAACATCAAGGGTTTGCCAGAGCCGTAAATATATATGAGGAGACTAATTGCCAACTTCTCCCAGAAACCCGGATTCAAATTCACGTCGCCACGTGCGCCCGACGGCGATAAATCATGTCCTTCCCGGGAAAACGCGGCGGCCATAAAACACCCCCCGCCGCCCGCCCGCCGCGGCCCGGCCGCTAAAAGGCTCTCGCCGCCGGGAACCGGCGTATATTATCCCCGCCGCGCCCCCGGCTCCCCCCATTACCGATGTTCGTTCGCGGCGTAATGAATTTCCCGGGCCCTGATGTGTGATTATGGCTATATTTTTATCTATATGTTTTGTGGTTCTTGTACTTAAGCTTTTTGCTCACAAATCCTTTATTAAAAGTACTAAATTGTCAGAGGCACCCTCGTATTTCACGCCGGGCGCCGTCCGGGAGCGCGAGCCTCGGCGGGCGGAACACGCCGCCGCGTGGGGGACGCCTCCGTGAAACGGCGAGCCCCGCCACCGGTCTTCGCACCCGGGACTGGATGTTCCAGAAGGTTCCCACCTTCGGCTTTTTCAACTTCCCGAGTCCGAACCGCTTTGGAACCGTGCCATGAGGGTAGGCGCCCGGAACGGGCCTGTAGGGTCTCCGTCTCTGGATGCCCATGCCCGCTGCTCGGCACGGGTCCGAGGAAACCTTCCAGACCCGGGCCTCTCAGACCCAGACCTTACTGTTCATTTTGGTTTTCGCGAGCTCAATTCAAAATGAAGCCGCAGAAGGGAGAGCGTGATCTCGCTGTTTGGTGAGAGGGCTAGGTTTGGTTTTCAGTCCTCCCCGTGAGGATACATTGTTACTGGGGGGGGGGGGGGGGGGGGGGAGAGACACAGACAGGAGGGAGAGGGAGAGAGAAGGAGAGAGCGGGAGAGAGAGAAACATCAATGTGAGAGAGAAATATCCATCAGTTGACTCCTGTACATGCCCAAGCAGGGCATGTAACCCTTTGGTCCACAGGATGATGCTGTAACTGAGCCCCCAGCTAGCTGGGCACAGCTAGGATTGTGAGGCAGGAAGTGGGGTGTGAGAAAGATGGTGGGGGCACATCCCCAGGAGGAGGTGTGCAGGAGGCAGCTGATCCATGTTTCTAACTCTATCCCTCCTCCTTCCTCTCTGTAAGAAATCAATAAAATATATTTAAATTTTAAAAAGGAACAGTAACGTGGCACACTCCCCAAGAGGACACGTCCCATTGCCCATGTCCCATGTCACTGAGGCTGTGTGGACCCAGACACCCCATCGCAGCCTGAGCCCGGCCTCTGCAGTCCTGCCAGCTGTGCCCACCCCGCAGGCTCCTGCATGTGGCAGCCAGGGCAACACGAAGCCCGGGCAGCGTTAGAAGGAGCTGAGCCCAGGACACGGAACCCCAGGTCTGGCCCAGGACACGGAACCCCAGGTCTGGCCCAGGACACGGAACCCCAGGTCTGGCCCAGGACACGGAACCCCAGGTCTGGCCCAGGACACGGAACCCCAGGTCTGGCCCAGGACACGGAACCCCAGGTCTGGCCCAGGACACGGAACCCCAGGTCAGGCCCAGGACACGGAACCTCAGGTCTGACCCAGGACACGGAACCCCAGGTCTGGCCCAGGACACGGAACCCCAGGTCTGGCCCAGGACACGGAACCCCAGGTCAGGCCCAGGACACGGAACCCCAGGTCTGGCCCAGGACACGGAACCCCAGGTCTGGCCCAGGACACGGAACCCCAGGTCTGGCCCAGGACACGGAACCCCAGGTCTGGCCCAGGACACGGAACCCCAGGTCTGGCCCAGGACACGGAACCCCAGTGCCTGCTGCAGAGTTAGAGCTGGGAAGCCCCGTGGCCGTGGGCTTGGTCCTTCCTCTCACAGGACAGACACACCTGCCGCCTCCTGGGGGCGTAGGACACCCGGACGACCGCTCCGGGCGCCTGAAGAAGCCGGCCCTTCCCGCCGTCATCACGCCGGGCCGCACGCGCGCCGTGGGGAACGGCTTCTCCGTGTCGCCCCTGCCTCCTCGCTGGTGACGGGGAAACACGGACACAGACAGGCATGATGACAAGTGCCTGCGTGATGTGCTGCAGTGTGTCTTCTCTCCGGAAGCCCCGTCCCCCGCCCCCACATCGGGCACAGCGGGGCGCGGGTCACGCCACCCCCGGCCCGGTCCTCCCCTCCCCCTCGGCTGTCCCCGTCAGCGTCACACATGACACTCCAGTCTCTCCAGCAACACACATTTCAATTTGGCCGAGCTCTTTAATATTAATCGCTGTCGATCCGAAAGGAGAGTGCGTCGTAAAAAATTTAATCGGGACGAATAGCGCGCACGTCTCCCCGCCTCCTGAATAGTTCCCGATTAGACGGCGGCGCGGCTGTGACTGCCCCGGAGGAAGACCGCCTGCCGCAGACCCCCAGCGAGGGCGGCGGGAGCCGAGCGGCCGACCCGCCCTGCCCCTCGCCCGGAGGCAAGGCCCTGGGGACCCGGCCCCTCACTCACGGCTCCGGTGAGTGTGGAATTCACAGGGCACTTTGGAGCTAAAGCACACACCCTCGCGCTCACACATGCACACATGTACAGGCGCATATGCTCACGAGCATGTGTGTATACATACAAGCACATGTGCATGCACAAATCAATCGTGTGCACACACGCGTGTGCGTGCAGTGCATGCACACATTAGCACACATGAACGCATATGCACACACATGCACACACGCGTGCACACACGCATGCACACACTCCCACTTGTGCCCACAAGGACCGGGCACAGCCTGGCCGGCTCCAGCCGTGTGCGTCCTGCCGGCACGCGGGCCTTTCTGCAAACCGCTCGCGGCCTCTTCTGTGAGCCGCTCCGCGCTCGGCCCTGAGCGACGCCAGGCGGGAAGTTTAAGCGGAATGGCTCCCAAGTTCCTCAGACGGTTTAATAAGACACAGCCTGACTGCGGCGCGCAGTTTAGAGCGGCAAACGATGGCCCCTCGGCTGGGAAAATGACCTCCCGTCGGCAATATCACTTCCAGCCTCATGATCCGAGGCCGCTGTCGGCCATTCCCCCAGCCCGCCGGGCAATTCTTCTCCGTAACGAGGCTGGCGGCGGCCGCCGGGCCCGCTGCCGGAGGTGCCCGCCGCGTGCCCGCGCACAGCTCGCTGGCGCTGGGCAAGAAGGCCGGACGGAGGGCAGCAACCCGCAGCGAGGAATGCCCCCGGGGGCAGAGAGATGGCCGGCGAGCGCAGTGGTTAGAGCCACGCCCCAAAGGATTGCAGCTCGATTGCAGGCCGAGGGCACGTACCTGGGCTGCAGGCTCACCATCGAGCTGGCAACAGCCGGAGGCAACCAATCAGTGTGTCTCTCTCACATCGATGCTTCTCTCTCTCTCCCCCTCCCTCCCTTCCACTCTCCCAAAAAATCAATAGAAAGAGTATCCTCGATGAGGATTAACAAAACAAACAACAACAAGAAAAACCCAGGAAAGGGGGGTTCCGGAAGTTTGAGGAAATGACACTGCGGCAGTGGCATCCAGAAGACACCCCATGTGCCGTGACCCTGTGCCATCTGCCTACACAGGCCGGGCACCAGGCCCGACAGACCCTGACCCCACCCAGCCCCGGCACCTGCCACCGTGAGACCCCGGGGAGGGCGTCATAGGAGCAGCTCAAGTCCCCTGCACTCAGAACACGGAGCGGCGGCCAGGACACGGAGCGGCGGACAGGACACGGAGCGGCGGCCAGGACACGGAGCGGCGGACAGGACACGGAGCGGCGGACAGAACACGGAGCGGCAGCCAGGACACGGAGCGGCGGCCAGGACACGGAGCGGCGGCCAGGACACGGAGCGGCGGACAGGACACGGAGCGGCGGCCAGGACACGGAGCGGCGGACAGGGCGGCCAGGACACGGAGCGGCGGACAGGACACGGAGCGGCGGACAGAACACGGTGCGGCGGCCAGGACACGGAGCGGCGGACAGGACACGGAGCGGCGGCCAGGACACGGAGCGGCGGCCAGGACACGGAGCGGCGGCCAGGACACGGAGCGGCAGCCAGGACACGGAGCGGCGGACAGAACACGGTGCGGCGGACAGGACACGGAGCGGCGGCCAGGGTGAACAGAACACGGAGTGGCAGCCAGGACACAGAGCAGCGGCCCGGACACGGAGCGGCGGACAGAACACGGAGCGGCGGACAGGACACGGAGCGGCGGACAGAACACGGAGCGGCGGCCAGGACACGGAGCGGCGGCCAGGACACGGAGCGGCGGCCAGGACACGGAGCAGCGGACAGAACACGGAGCGGCGGCCAGGACACGGAGCGGCGGCCAGGACACGGAGCGGCGGCCAGGACACGGAGCGGCGGCCAGGACACGGAGCAGCGGCCAGGACACGGAGCGGCGGCCAGGACACGGAGCGGCGGCCAGGACACGGAGCGGCGGCCAGGACACGGAGCGGCGGCCAGGACACGGAGCGGCGGCCCGGACACGGAGCGGCGGCCCGGACACGGAGCGGCGGCCAGGACACGGAGCGGCGGCCAGGACACGGAGTGGCGGACAGGACACGGAGCGGCGGACAGAACACGGAGCGGCGGCCAGGACACAGAGCAGCGGACAGGACACGGAGCGGCGGCCAGGACACGGAGCGGCGGACAGGACACGGAGCGGCGGCCAGGACACGGAGTGGCGGACAGGACACGGAGCGGCGGCCCGGACACGGAGCGGCGGCCAGGACACGGAGCGGCGGCCAGGACACGGAGTGGCGGACAGGACACGGAGCGGCGGACAGAACACGGAGCGGCGGCCAGGACACGGAGCGGCGGCCAGGACACGGAGTGGCGGACAGGACACGGAGCGGCGGACAGGACACTGAGCGGCGGACAGGACACGGAGCAGCGGACAGGACACTGAGCGGCGGACAGGACACGGAGCAGCGGACAGAACACGGAGCGGCGGCCAGGACACAGAGCAGCGGCCAGGACACGGAGCGGCGGACAGGACACGGAGCGGCGGCCAGCGTGGCCCACCACGAGTGCCTCCGAGGCCGGGCCGGACGGCTCTCCTCGCCTCCGCACACCCGGAGCCCAGCTGACAGGCACCGGTGACCTTCCGTCCCGCCCCGCGAGAGGAGACGGCTAGCCACGCTCGTTAGAATTATACGGCAAATTAGATGAGACGTTTTATGATTTTTCAAAAGAAAGGGCTTTTTTGATATAAAAAAGCAGCCATTTCCTCTTCTGACGCGTTTCGTTTTTAAGGCCATAAAAGCGGCACCTGGGCACCCGGCGTAATGGACTAATTACGGGACATTATGTTTGTCCCGACTCTTCCCGAGCCCGACCTTCCTGACGCACTCGTAAAAACCGACGGCCATCCCGCCGGCCGCGGCCGCCCTGCCGCTCCTGCCGAGCCGCCCGCACGCCTCTGCTCCCCGGTCCTCCTGGCCCCGAGCCCATTATCTCAGACACCCTGTCACTGCGTGTGAAGCCAAACCGCCTTCCCGCCTGGCCCCTGGCCCCTGCGGGTCAGCGACCCCCACCGACGCCCCGGCAGCTGGCAAACCTCTTCTCTCATCCACAGTGAACTTGTTCACACACACACACACACACACACACACACACTGCCCAGTGTGGCTCCGTGGCTGAGCGTCGACGTAGGGAACCAGAAGGTCACGGTTCGATTCCCGGTCAGGGCACAGGCCGGGTTGCAGGCTCCATCCCCAGTGTGGGGCGTGCAGGAGGCAGCTGGTCCAGGATTCTCTCTCCTCATGGCTGTCTCTCTCTCTCTCTCTTCCTCTCCCTTCCTCTATGAAATCAGTAAAAATAAATCTTTTAAAAATTCTTTAAAAACACGCACGGCATCAAAGACGCACGGGACGGATGGGACAGGGTGTGGGGCTCTCTCTTTGTCTCGATGGCCAACGTGAATATGAAGGAATGTTCATGCAGGAGTCAGAGGCCCCAGGTCCCAAACGAACAGAAGGAATCCCCGAGGATGATGATAAACAATGACAATGAATAGCCACGTCCGGGCTTGCCTCTTACATGTACCTGGCACGCCACGCTGCCCGCCGCGAGCTGAGGACATGGGAGGGCGAAGAGGGCGGCGTGGCCGCGGTGGTCACACTCGTACCCGGGGCACCCGGTGATGCACACGGCAGCTCCGACAAAGACGCCGCCTCTCCCTGAGGGCCCGTCCGTGACCTTGGCGCAGGCCGCGGCGCCTCACCCGGGCGGCTCGCTCTCCCCGTCTCCCAGGCCCCTTCGGGGGAAAGGGTAATTTTCCGGCCCAAACTGCAGCGTGTTTTTAATGCGCCAGAACTTCAGCATTGAAGGGACTCTTAGGAGCCATCGAGACCTAATTTCTCGTTTTATTGCCGAGGAAATTGAGGCCCGGGAACTCGGAGCGTCTGACCCAGGTCCCTCCGCTGGGAAGGAAGCAGCGGCGGCGGCCGGGTCTGGAGGCCGGGCCGGGGGCGGGTTCACCCAGGAAAGGTGGGCTCAGGGCACGGGTCCCAGGGCGCCTGCAGCCACGTGGATGCTGCTGGGAGAGCAGACCCCGAGCTGACCAGCGCACTGCACCCCCAGGGCTGGCCCCCGGGGACCCCGCCGCCCCCACCCGCCGTCAGCATCGGGAGCAGCTCAGGCACCCGGGCGCGCAGAAGGGAAGAACGGGCCTTTGTCAGAGGCCCGGCCCCGCGAGGCCATGGCACCGGCGGCGGACGGAGCCTGGCACTCGGAAGGCCGTCACCGGCACCAGCAGCTGCCCACGGTGACCTCAGCCCCATGGAGGCCTCCCCGTGCGGAGCCCGGGGGCCGGGGCACCGTCACAGAGACGCCAGGATGTTCTCCCTGAGACCGGAGCTCCGGCCCAGCCCTCGGGGCTCACAAACACACCCCACCCACGAGTCTCCCTCACACGAGAGCCCGGGGACACGGGCTGTGGGGGAGTCCAGGGTGGAGGGGTGTCCTGGAGCCCCCCACGCCCACCCCGACAGCAGCTCCCGGGACAGCGTTCCAGCCGGGGTCTCCCTCCCGTGCAGACACCACGGGGCACAGGCCCGGACGCCAAGCAGACTCGCACGAAAAATCCCACGCCCCGTCCACGCCTCATCGCACGACGGCCTCGCGGGCGCACAGCAGCTCACGGAGGGTTCTGAGCAGCGGGAGGGGGGCGGGGGGCGGCGGGCCGGGCAGGGGGCATCCTAAGTGCATTTCCCACTTCCAGCATCTTCCTCCCAGCGGGTGTTTACCGGACGCAGCCCCAGGTAGTGGTGGGGGCGCCCCAGTGTGAGACATACAGGAAGCTGAGGGTCGGTTTACCGGGATGGAACCCCATGTCGCGATGGGGACACCCCGGTAGGAGACACAGGGAGCTGAGTGTGGGTTTACTGGGACGGAACCCCGTGTAGTAGTGGGAGCGCCCCGGTAGGAGACATAAAGGAAGCACGGCTCACCTAGCACGTCCCCCACCCTCACTCCATGCCCCCATGTATCCCCTCTCCCAGGGACACCGTCACATCCCCTCTAATCACAGAAACTTCCCACCAGGACCCGCCCTGGGGCCACAAAACCCACTGAGCATCCCCCCAACCGGCCGGCGGGGCTCAGGGGCTGAGCGTCGACCTAGGAACCAGGAGGTTCCATTCCCCGTCAGGGCACAGGCCCGGGTTGCAGGCTCCATCCCTAGAGTGGGCCGTGCAGGAGGCAGCTGGTCCATGATTCCTTTTCATCGTGGATGTTTCTATCTCTCTCTCCCTCTTCCTTCCTCTCTGAAGTAAAAACGTAAAATAAATAAAAATAAAAAAACTTTTTTTTAAAGAGCCATCCCGAGTGATCTCGCTTAAAGGGATGGTGAGGAGAGCGAGGCCTGGGGGCAGGGGCAGGCCCGGGCCCTGGTGTAGCCACGGGCAGGGTGTGACCCAAGCCAGTGAGGCGTCTTTGCTCAGCCTCAGTTCATTTCCCTGCGACGGGGGTAGCTGAGGGAATGAAGCAGGATGGGGCGGGCAGGCTCTCACCCCGGGGGCCCAGCCAGGGCCCACCAGGAAGAGCCGGTGGGAGCAGTCAGCGGGAAGAAGCCCGGCCTGCGGTCCATGGCTCGTCCCAGGAGGCACCCGCGGGCTCCTCGGGGCTGGGAGAGTTCAACGACTTCAGGGTGAGTTTAATTACATGTTGTCGCTGACTGGCCGTGGCGACGATGGCCCAATTACACATGTAATTTATCAGCGAGATATTTGCATACATAACGAACCCACGCGGGAGTCCGTTTCTGTGGATGCGGAGGATGTAACACCGGGCGTGCAGTGGCCGTCTCGCTCACCTGCAGGGGGTGGGGAGGGGGAGGAGGAGGAGGGGACCGCCACGGGTCTCCCCTCCGCGCACCTGCTGGGTGTCCGCACCCACCGGGACCCCATGGCGTCCGCCCCAGGAGTGCTCTCCCCTCAACAAGCCAACCCCCAACCCAGGGGCGTGTCCGAGGCGCTGCCTCCCCGGGCAGGGGTGGGGGGGCGCTGGCTGGAGAAACTCACCGCCCCTCTCCCCTCTGGCACTCAGAGCGCGCCAACCACAGCTCCCCGGGTGCTGGGAAGCCCGCCGGCCTGGCCACCTCCCGGGGTGCAGGGCCCCAGTAGGAGTCCGCGGGGAAAGGCTGGCTCCCTAAGAACGGCCTGCACGTCCTTCAGCTTGAGTAGAGGGAGAAGGAAGACTGACTGGAGGAAATGGAACCACCAATATGAACAGCAGCACAAGCTCATGAAATGCCTGCCTGGGGCCATTTACACGCGTAACAAGGACTGGGTAACCTCCCGAGTCGTCATCACTGTCATCCCCAATTTACAGATGAGAAAACTGAGGGGCCACAATGGCCCTGACACTTGGTCATGAGGACATCAGGTTCCAGAGTCCATGCCTTTGTCCTGGGTGGCCAGGTTCAGAGGTCATTCGTGTCTCTCCTTTATTATGGTCTTACTGGTCCTGCTATAATGTCCACTGGGCAGTAACTTAAAAGTCAGAGGTGGATGACTTTTTATCCACATTATTGGGAGTAAGTTTTTCAATCAACAGATGCTCTCCTTGCCTGCATGTGAGACCACATTACACATCCACCCATCCATTCATCATTTACCCATCCATCCACCTATCATCCATCCACCCATCATCCATCCATCCATCATCCATCCATCACCTACCCATCCATCCATCCATCCATCCATCATCCATCCATCCATTCACCCATCATCCATACATCCATCATCCATCATCCATCCATCCATCCATCTATCCATCCACCCATCTACCAATCCAACCATCTATCCATGGAATCACTCATACACCCATCTATCCACCCATCCATACATCCACACATCCAGTCATCCAATCATCTATATCTATCCATCTATCCGTCCATCCATCCACACCCATCCATCCATTATCCATACATCCACACATCCAGCCATCCTTCTATCTATCCATCCATCCATCCATCCACCCATTATCCAACATCCATTCATCTTGTCACCATTCATCCTTCCAATCACCAAAGTTTTACTGACAACCTACTATGAAACAGACACCCTTTCCGGACTCACTGAACAAAATAACACTGAACAAAACACGGAAGGCCCTCCTCCCTCCAGGTTTGTAACACAGTGTGGGAGACCGGCCAGGACTGAGTCTCCAAAATGCGTCCTGAATCAGACGGCGCAATGGACTGGAAACCCTCCCACCAGGAGGGTTGGTCTGAGCCATCACCTCTGTGGTTATTCAAACAAACAGCAGCCTCTCCTGTGGAAAAGCCCAGGGTACCAAGACCGACTGCGACACGGCAGAATCATTTGGGGGCAAATCCTGCAGGCAACGATTTTATGGCAAACGCTTCCTGTCTCATCTTCTCGCTCCTCGATTTAAATATGTCGATGTCTGTAGGTGCACAAGTACCGAGATTCAAGTATCTCCATATAAATGTGTATTCAAAATGCTCTTTCCCATCTCAGCTGATTGCATCTTTTGAGCCAATGTTGGAGCAATAATCTTTGTTCTGAATCAAAAACAAGGATCTCTCTCTCCTCTCCCCCCCCCACATCCTGAGCTCACAGCCCCCCGCACCCCCCGCCCCTCTCCCTAAGACACCCAACTGGTCAATCTGCCTCCAAGCCCAGCGCCTGTTCCTCCCCACGCCCCGTGAAGGGTCTGGGGCCATGGGGGCGGAGGCACAGGAGAGAAGAACACCCCCCCCACCTCGGGCTGAGTGGTAACTGTTTAACACATCTCGCTGGCACTGCAAGAATGCCATCCTTGGATGACACGGGTTCTGAAGCTCTTTGAAGAGGCGGGATGTTATCAGTCACAGGTGTGACTATAATGGGGTTTAAGTGGAAGTAGATAAGACTCAGGCCCAGGCTGGGGCCTGGCTGTGTGACAGCGTGGGGGGCTGGGGGGGAGGGGCTGGGAAGTGGGGGGGGGGGTGCTAGAAGTGGGGGCAGGAAGAAGAGGCTGAGCTTCACCAGGAAGAGGATGTAGCGAGTGGCCATCCCCCACACGTCTTCGCTCCCAAACCAGGTGTCCCAGGAAGCCCCCCCAAACTGGAAGTCTGGTCAGACCCCCCCACACATACCCCAAACACCTGCCGGGCTCCATCACCTCGGACCGGGGAGCTCACAAAGAGGGTGACTGTGGTGGCCCCGGGGACGTGGGGTCTCTTCTGGGGACCTTCCTGGCAGTTACGGTGGGGATGGGGGTACACTGCCAGCATCGAGGGGGCGCAGGCCAGGGAGGCCCCTAAACACCTTCCAGTGACCAGGACGGCCCCACAGCCGAGCCAGCTGAGACCCCGGAGGCCGAGCCCGAGCGGGTGGGGGAGGGGGTGCGGGGAGGGCGCCCCCAGAAAGGGTTTACCCTGCTGCCAGCTCTGCGGCCCACCAGGGGACGGCAACAGGGCACACGGGAGAGAGGATAAACCGGCGGAGGAGGAAGGAGCCCAGGATGCACCCTGCGCCTGTGGGTCTGAGACACGCCCCTGATCATGTGTCAGAAGGGACCGGGAGCACCAGGATTCTTTTTTTCCTCAAGACAAACAGGGGCCCGGCAGAGGCAGAGCCGGGACGGCCCAGCGCCTCCCCGACAAATCGCAGCAACGCCCCCGCCCGCCCGCCCGCCGCGCCAGGCGCACCGCGGAGCCCACCGCACGCCCTCCCGGTCCCCAGGCCAGGAGCGGGAATCTCATTAAGGGCCTTCGCGGGGGGAATCAGCTCTGAGAAACGGTAATCCTGTCTTTCAACACAAACGTTACAGGAAGCTATGAATTTGGGAGATCCGAGGGGGACGCGGGTGCGTGTTGTGCTAAGGTAATAGAACGGCACCCTATTATTAGATCACATTAATCATCGCAGGCCCGACGGCTGACAGCCGCTGAAAAGGATTGAAAGGCCTGGTAATGGATATAAATTACCCATTGTGCGATAAAAGGATTTTTACTAAGAAGGTAAGAATAAAACAGCAAATTTCTAATATCTCTGTGGTGTAAAACCCCAAATAAGAGGACTCCGCGGCCAGCAATATCCACAAAATCACAAGCAAGCACATTTTCAATGAGATAACGTCACAATAAACACACACACACACACACACACACACACACGCACGCTGTCAGCACAATATACAATTAATTCCCGAGGGCGTGATTCCGCCCTGAGCCTCCACCCCGGTTTGCGTAGTGACCCCCGAGGCTCCTGGTCAAGGGGAGGGAGGCCGGCTAACTAGGTCCGAGGCTGAGTCCCAGGGGTGCTGGGTCGCCTCGGGTGAGGCGGTGCCCACATCAACCCGCCCTCCCGGTCCTATTTTACACTTTCCTCCGCTCCGAGCCGGGAGGGTGCTGCATCGCTGAGCCTGGGATCTGGAGTGTGGCCGAGGTGACCAACAGGATGATGCTCCGGACAGATCCACCCATGCATCCATCCACCCATCATCCATCCATCCATCCATCCATCCTTCCATCCACCCATCCTTCCATCCATCCACCCATCCACCCATCATCCACCCATCATCCATCTATCCATCCATCCACCCACCCATCCACCCATCATCCACCCATCATCCATCTATCCATCCATCCTTCCATCCATCCACCCATCCACCCATCATCCACCCATCCATCCATCATTCATCCATCTATCCATCCATCCACCCTTCATCTATACATCCATCACCACCCATCCATCCACCCATCATCTATGTATCTACCCATCCATCCATCATCTACCTATCCATCCACCCATCATCCATCCATCCATCCATCCTTCTATCCATCCACCCATCCACCCATCATCCATCCATCCTTCCATCCATCCATCCATCCATCCTTCCATCCATCCACCCATCCACTCATCCACCCATCAACCACCCATCATCCATCTATCCATCTATCCATCCATCCACCCACCCACCCATCATCCATCCACCCTTCATCTATACATCCATCACCACCCATCCATCCACCCATCATCTATGCATCTACCCATCCATCCATCATCCATCATCCACCTATCCACTCACCCACCCATCCATGCATTCATCATCCATCCATCCATCCATCATCCATCTATCCATTATCCATCCTTCCATTCATCATCCATCTATCCATCTTCCATCTATCCATCATCCATCCATCCATCATCCATCCATCATCCATCATCTATCCTTCCATCCATCCATCTACCCTTCCATTCATCCATCTACCCTTCCATCCATCCATCCACCCTTCCATCTATCCATTCATCCTTCCATCCATACATCCATCCACCCATACATCATCCATCATCCACCCATCCATCCACCATCCAGGCCCAGCCCAGCTATCCCCCACACTGGTCCAGAGCAATTGGGAACCCGCCCTGCTTCGCCGTGTTACAAACGGGCTTCCCTTGCCAGGACCAGTGCGAGCCCGTCCTCTTCAGCAATAGGTCACCTGAGGTTGTACATGTGACGTGGACGCAGAGCTCGGGGGTTCCGGGACGTGTCTGCAGAGGAGACACCTGAGGTGCTTTTGGAGCCCACTGTGGCCGCGCCAACCCAGACACTGATGTCGAACCCCGGCTTGTGGCACCTGTCCAGCTCCAAGCCGAGTCCCGGCCGCCAGAGGCGCTTGCCAGGTGCATGTCCCCTCCGAGTACAGCAGGGGCCCCACCATCCCCAGCCCAACTGCTGCCTGCCCGCCTGGAGACACCTGTCACAGGGCCAATCACAGCCTCTCCTCCCCCTCCTCCTCCTGCTCCTCCTCCTTCTCCCCCTTCTCCTCCTTCCCCTCCTCCTCCTGCTCCTCCTCCTGTCTCCTCCTCTTCTTCTTCCTCCTCCTCCTCCTGTATCCTCCTGCCTCCTCCTGTATCTTCTTGCCTCCTCCTTCTCTTCCTCCTCCTCCTCTTCTTTCCTCCTCCTCCTCCTCCTCCTCCTCCTCCTGCCTCCCTTCCTCTCTCCTCCTCAATCAGATTATCTTTGGCATTTTTAAAATATGTTTGTATTGATTTCAGAGAAGAAAGGAGAGAAAAAGAAAGAAACATCGATGAGAGAGAATCATGGACCGGCTGCCTCCTGCACACCCCACACTGGGGATGGAGCCCACAACCCAGTTATGTGTCCTGACCGGAATCGAACCCTGACCTCCTGGTTCACTGAGCCACGAGCCAGGCGGCACTCTGATTCCTCCATGTGCTTTAACATAAACCCAGAGACCGAAAAGCAGGACGGTCCCAGCGCCAGCTCTGTAGACTCACGCTTTGCTGGCAGACCCCTGGCGTTGGGGGGCTGGAGGGCAGTGGAGGGGCAGAGGTTCTGGGGGCTTAGGTTCTTGGGGACAGAGGTTCTGGGGGACAGAGGTTCTGGGGGGTTATGGTTCTGGGCAGACGGGAGGCAGATGAATGCGCTCCCCCAGGACACGAGGAAGAAGGTTCAGAGAGAGGCAGCCAGACCCCTCAGGCCCCTCTGGGGAGGGCGTGGCGACAGGTGGCTGGGTCTGTCCCAGACAGGGACGTGTCTGCAGAGGAGACACCTGTGGCCGGCGCCGCTGAACCCTGCTCTCTAGTGTCCAGGGTGCTCCCTCCAGGGCCCCAACACCCCTCCCTGGCTCTGGGTGCCCCTCTCAGTCCAGCCCCCAGGGATGGGGCTCCTCGGGTGGACGTGGAGGTCCTGGGCCAGCACAGGGAGTGACCCCCCTTTCCCTGGGGGCTCAGAGGGCTCAGTGTGCCCCCATGACACAGCCGTGTCCCTCCAGATCCGAGTGGAAACCTAAGCAGGGGGTCTAGAACCGTCTCCCACTCGGCCTCCCGGCCAGGGCCTCCCAGGCGGCTCCCCGTTCAGCCCAGGTGACCGGAGACGACCTGTCTGGGGACGTGACCCGATGAGAGACCAGAGCTCGTGAGGCCTGGGCCAGTGCTGGGCGGGAAGGAGCGGCCAGCAGAGCAGACAGCGAGCGCCAGGGGCCTGGGGTGGGAAGGAGACGGGCACTCCAGGAGAGGCCAGAAGCGCCACGTGGCCAGGGCGTGGGCAGAGGAGGGGACAGGGGAGGGAGCGGGCACCTCAGGACCCAGCACCTGTTCGGGCGCAGCAGGGAATCTGGCCCACAGACAGCCCATGCCCCCCCTGGGGGCACAGCCGTCCTGTGCAAACCAGCCCACCCAGCTGTGCCAGCCACCCCTCCACCTAGCACCCACACGCCAGGCCACTGTCCCCGCCCAAGCCACCCAGACGGACACCTGACACCTGGAGACAGCCCCACGCCCAGCGCCTGCCGGAAGTGCCCACCCAGCCAGTCCTCGGCCTGCTCGCCGCCTCCTCTTGCCTTTCCCTCAGACACCACCATGCAGGTGCCCGTGCCCCCAGCTCCCTCCACCGCCCTCCCCTGGGGGCCTGGCCTTCGCCCCCTGATCTGTTGGCTTCGGGGCAAGCGGGCTCTCAGTTCCAGGTCCCCAGGCAGCCACTGCCTCTTCTTGAAGGGAAAGCCTGGCCCACTGAGCCACGCCCACTGAGCCACGCCCACTGAGCCACGAGGTGTTTGAGCAGAGAAGGAGCTGAAATCCCTCCCATTCTCTTTTTTTCTTTTCTTTAAATATATTTTATTGATTTCAGAGAGGATGGGAGAGAGAGAGAAAGAAACAATGATGAGAGAACCATCGATCGGCTGCCTCCTGCACACTCCCCACTGGGATGGAGCCCACAACCCGGGCCTGCGCCCTGACCGGGAGTCCAAGCGTGACCTCCTGGTTCCCAGGTCGATGTGAATCACTGGGCCACACTGGCCCGCCCGCTCTTTCCAAAACCCCATCAGCCCACCCCACGGGGTCCCGCCGCGGGCCCAGCAGGGCCGGGCCTGCAAACAGGGGTGTGCACGCACACGTGTTGGGGCGAGGACGCTGCCACCCAGACACAGAAATAGCATCCCAGGGCGGCATGCCCGGGGCTGTCAGATATGGTCCCAGAGAAGTCCTTCTCGATTGTAAAGCAAAGTAACTTCAACGGAGAGGCCGCCTGAGACCTGTCCCATCTGAGCACTTTCGGGACGCACAGAGGTCCCAGGCCGGGGAACCTGCACCCCAAACTACCAGACCAGGTTCCGGGGTGACAGGAGGCGGGGCTTCCCTCCCGCCAGTGGCCGCCCGGTCCATGTAGCTCTCCCCGGATAACCGGGCGGCACCTCACATGCTTCCGCGCGGAAAAAAGAGGGGAAACAGACAAAAGCCACGATGCTCGGAGCCAATCAAATTACGCCCCTGTCTCTTTAATAAACAAGCCCATGTGCGCGTTAACAGTGTTGAAAATTCAATTTAAACTCTTTCTCTGGTGCTGCTTACTCTAAAGATGGTCTTTCTTAAACACCAGAACACCAAGGAGTCGTTAGCGCTCTCTCTTCATTACTTCAAAAAACCAATCATTAGACACCAGAGTATATACGTAATTAGAAAATCACTTCCTTTGCAATCCAAGCTAAGTAGTTTACATACTGTAATTACAGGGACAAAATCAATTTTTAATCATTTCCCTGATTGGGCTCATCAGCTCTGTGGGAACATTGTAACCTGCTTGTTGTGCAAAAGCAACATCTGGGCTGGAACAATTACCCTTTGTTTGCTACAATATTCCTGAAATCTCTCCGCTTGCACAGGGAAACCAAAACACGGCGGCTGGCGGGCCGGGCGCCTTTCTGTCCCTGATCCACGGGTTTCCGAAAAGTTGCCCGGCCGGGCGCACACCGCTGCCGGGACGCACGGTCGGTCGGACGGCGCGCATCCGAGGAACGCGGGTGTGTGTGTGTGTGTGTGTGTGTGTGTGTGTGTGTGTTTTATTTCCCCCTTTTTCTCGGGGAGATAAAAGTATCTGATTGTTTTAAAGATCCATTCAGCTGCCTAATTGTTCCGTGGCGCACACATGGCATTCAAACCACCCACACGCGACAAAAGCTCATCTGGGCAATCACGGGCGGCTATTATTGCGACGGTTTACACTTTTCTAATACAAATGAATGGATTTTATTTTTTTTTTAATTTTTAAAAAAACACCACAGCAACACAAAACCGAGAAAGCGCTGAGTCTGTGTGAACAGAGCTGGTCGGGATTGGCAAGGCGCGGCCGGCGTTCTGTTCTCTAATAGGAAATGACCTCATTTACGCTGGAGTAATAATTAGTGCTGCTTCGCTGAGAGTTAAGAAAAAAACTTTCCCCGGATAATCAGGCAGCCTCGCCTTTGTTCGCGCTCCAGATTGACGGTTAACCCTTCCCGGGCGTCCGAGCTGCCGCCCGCCTGCCCGCGGGGCCGGGCCGCCGGAGGGCCCACCGCTGTTTGGAGGCCGCAGGGTGGCCCGGGTGCTGCACGTGAGCTTTTCAGGGACGCCCGGAGAGCCTCGGTGTCCCCTTCGGAGAAATGGGGAACCCCAAACACACCCGCCACTCGCCCACAGCACCGGCGCCCCCTCGGCCCCTGTGCTCCCCGGTGGCCCTGTCCCCCCGCCTTTTGAAGTTGCTCGGCTTTGACTTCTGCTTGCAAGTCCCCCCGACCCCCGACCTATAACTCATTCCCGCTCACACCGCCCGGAGGAGGCGGAGGGAGAGAGGAAGGTGAGGAGGGAGGGAGGTGTTGCTGCTGCTGGCGCAGCCCAAGCTGGTGGCGTCCGAAGGGGACAGGACTTGAGCCGTTAAAGAAAGTCTGTCCAGCCGGGCCCTGTGGCTCCGTGGCCGAGCATCGACCTAGGATCCAGGAGGTCACGGTTCCAATCCGGGTCAGGGCACAGGCCCGGGGTGTGGGCCTGATCCCCAGTGGGGAAGGTGCAGGAGGCAGCTGATTGATGGTTTGCTCTCATCATGGATGTTTCTCTCTCTCCCTCTCCCTTCCTCTCTGAAGTCAATAAAAAAAAAAACTTTTCTAAAAGAAATACAATCCAGGAAACAGCCAGGGTTCATTCACATGAGCGTGCACACATGTGCATGCATAGATGCATGCCCACGTATACATGCATGTGCACAAGTGAATGTACACGTGTGCACACATGCACGTCGGTGCAGACACCACGTGGGAAGGGACACGCCCTAACCATTCCTGGCACACAGGAGTGACAGCTGACACTGACTGGGCACTTAGCACACCCCCCCCCCAAAGTTCCAGGTATTGACTGACCCACTGGCGCCCCTCGCCCTCACGACACTCCCATGGGGCAGGGGCTACCACCAGGCTTGTTTATCTGGGGGAAACCGAGGCACAAGTCATGGACTACCTTGTCCAAGGTGAAGGGCTGGTGGGCGCGGGAATCAGGGTCTGCATCCACGGGGGCTGAGTCCGAGGCCCCCCTCTGAGCCTCGCCCCCCCAGTCCCGGGCAGCCTCTCTCTGCGGCTCGGAGAGCCCGTACCCGAGGCAGCCGAGCCCGCCGGGGCCACTGGTCAGAGACGCCCACCGTCCCGGGTGCCGGTGTCTTCAGGAGCGCGCACAGACTCGGCGTGACCACTCACGGCTCCTCGCCTCATCCCCCGCGGGGTTCTGGCCGGGACGAGGAGAGGAGAGATGTGCTGTGAGGTGCACAGACCAGCAGCCCCAGACCTGGGCCGCCTACGGCAAGCAGCAGGGGTGCAGCGGCCACAGGAGTGGGGAGCTGGAGGGGGAGAGACCCGGCTCCACCCGGCACTGCTTCCTCCAGGAGCGAGTGCCCAGCCCAGCCCAGCCCGCGGCCTCACCCCTCCTCAGGACTCGCCCCAAGGACTCCGCAGGAGGCCCGAGCTGGGACCACTCTGGCCCCAGGCGGAGTGATGTGAACGAAGGAATAAACACCAGAAGACTATAAATCCTTCTTTTTGTTTTATTTTTAAGGGTCTTTTTGTTAATCCTCGCCCAAGGATATTTTTCCATTGATTTTTAGAGAGAATGGAAGAGAGAGGGAAAGACAGAGAAACTTGAGAGACACATCAACTGGTTGCCTCCTGTATGAGCCCTGGCCAGGGCCCGGGCCAAGGAGAAGCCTGCAACCAGAATCGAACCCAGGACCCTTTAGTCTGCAGGCCAACACTCTATCCACTGAGCCATACCGGCCTGGCCTGTAAGTGCCTTCTGAGAGGTGGTCTCGCCACCTGGACCTCACAGATGTTTCACATCCTCAGGAAAGCACTGGAGCCCCGGCAGCTGATCTACTGAGAGGTCACTGCCCACAGGGCCTGCCCCGGCTCCACAGGTGCTGACGCGGCGGGCAGGCCCTGACCTAGCGGCTGCTGGGCACCTGCGACCCCCGCCCCACCGACAGGCACGCCCTGAGGGGGAAGCCGCACCCGCTCTGAGGTTGAGAATGTCTCCGGTGTATCCTCTCTGCTCTGCACAGGTTGAAATCATATCCTGGAGACACGGAATTCAACGAAATAGCCCCTTCAAATCCATTTCACCGGTTTCTCTTTACCATTTTAATGTCGCTTTAAAATTTCCCAATTGCCTACGTGGCCTGCATGTGCAGCTCGCATGCTACGTCTACTGTAAAAAGTACCAGGCCGTTCCGACAGCGGGATGTGGCCGTAATAAAAACTCATTTGTTCTCTGAGGCAGGCTCTGGAGAAAACGTATTATCGTCTGTGTCACCTGAGGGGCCGGCTCCCCGGAGGTCTACTGACGTCAGAAGGGGAGGTGGTGCGTTCTCACTCGCCCACCTCGGGGTCTCCTTCGCAGGGGCTGCTTTTTGGCTTTATTCCGTTTCCTTTCTGTTTTATAAAATGGCTTAATTAAGCCATATGTGCTCCCCGGTAGAAGATTTAGAACATACAAATAAATCCACTCCAAAGAAGATAATGACAACAAGCCACAATGCCACTGGCTGGTGTGACTGATGTTGCTATTTTGAAACATTTCTTTCTATGTTTGTCTGTGTGTGTCTGTGTGTGTGTGTATATCTGTGTGTGTCAGTGTGTGTCTCTGAGTCTTAGTGTGTCCATGTGCCTATGTGTCTGTGTGCCCATATGTTTGTGCATCTGTGTATCTGTGTCTATATGTGTATGCTTGTGTGCCTATGTGTCTGTGTGTGTATCAGTGTCTGTGTACCTATGTGTCTGTGTGTGTGTTTGTGTGTGTGTCTGTGTGTGTCAGTGTATCACTGTGTGTGTATGTCTGAGTGTCTGAGTATTTGAGTATGTGTCTCTGTGTGTGTGTCCATGTGCTTATGTGTCTGTGTGTGTCTGTGTGCCCATATGTTTGTGCATCTGTGTATCTGTGTATATATGTGTATGTGTGCCTGTGTCTGTGTGTGTGTCTGTGTGCCAGTGTCTGTGTGTATCTGTGTCTCTGTGTATGTATCTGTGTGTCTATGTGTGTGTGTCTATGTGTGTGTGTCTCTGTGTGTCTGTGTGTATATGTGTGTATCTGTCTATATGTCTGTGTGTGCATGTGTGTATATGTGTATATATGTGTATATGTACCTGTGTCTGTGTGTCTATGTGTATGTGTGTGTATATGTGTGTGTCTGTGTCTGTGTATATATGTGTGTATCTGAGTGTATGTCTGTGTGTGCATGTGTGTGTATCTGTGTATGTATCTCTGTGTGTATATATGTGTGTATCTGTGTATATGTATCTGTGCCTGTGTGTGTGTATATGTGTGTATCTGTGTGTATGTCTGTGTGTGCATGTGTATGTATCTGTGTATGTATCTGTGTATGTATCTGTGTATGTATATGTGTGTGTCTGTATATGTGTATCTGTGTGTGTGTCTGTGTCTGTGTGCCGTGTGCCTGTGTGTGAGCACATGCACACAGAGGCTGCTGGGCCCTGGGGGAGTCACCCAGGGTGACAGGGGCAGCGTGAGGAGACGGGCGAGGATCTCGGGCACAGGCACCTGGAGAAGAGGCGGCACCAACATATACAAAGAGCTCCCAGGGCTCAACAGTAAGGAGTGAGCAGCAGGCGCAAACGGGCGGGACGCTGGACGGCTCGCCGGAGACATGCAGCAAAGCAGCCGGAGCAGACGCCGGGCGAGCGGTGAGAAGCTGCACCCAAAGCCAGCGCGGGGCACACAGCACCGGCCGCCCGGCCCGACCCCGAGCGCGGGCCACACCAGCACCGCGCGGGCCCGGAACGCGCACTCCCTGCCGGCAGGCGTGGCCCCCACGGCCCATCGGCTCCTCTGTCACCGCACGGACACGTACACCTTGTGGGTGCGGGACAGGCGGAGGGGAGCCACGCAGGACCCTCGGGGCTGGGGAGACGGCCTCTCCGGGCCTCTGTCTGTCCCTGGCGAGCTGTCCCTTCTGACCGCACCGAGCGCAGCTCCGGCTCCCGGTCATTCTGGAGAAAACCAGGAGGCCACGCAAGACGTGTCACCATTTCCGTGTGGTTTCCTAGTCACACGCAGAAACAGACAGCTCCTGCAATGTCCCTCGCGCCACACGAGCATGTTGTGTGTGGTGGACTGAAATGTCAGGGAGCGCCAGGAGCATGCGCCGGGAGGACAGAGCCCACCAAGGACCGGGGCCCCAGGAAACCAGCCTTTCCCCAGTCTGGCGGCGGCCGCCCCCTCGCTGCCCCGCGCACAGTTCCTGTTCTCCCCATTCCAGCACCTGCAGCCCTCCCCGTGCACAGAGGAGACAAGGAAAACAGTCTTCCCCTCCCATCTTCCTCGTCTTTCCGTTTTGGTAAAGATTTTGTAAACAGCCCCGGCCGGTGTGGCTCCCTGGATAGAGCACTGCCTGCAGACCAAGGGCCTGGACCTCGGCTGCAGGCTCCTCCCCAGCTGGGCCCCTGGTCCGGGCGCCTGCAGGAGGCAACCCATCGATGTGTCTCTCTCACATCGACGTTCCTCTCTGTCCCCCACTCTCCCTTCCACTCTCCCTAAAAACCCACGGGAAAATATCCTTGGATGAGGATTTAAAAAAAAAAAAAAAAAGATTCTGTGAACATTCTTAGAAAGAGGATCTTCCCGCTGCTCTGCCCACAGATAACGGGGCTGGGGCCGGTGTTCCAGAAACAGCACGGAATTTAAAAACGCCCGGAGTCACGGAGACCGGAATGGAAATGTTTCCTGCGTTAACAAACACCGTCACGAATCTGCACCACCTTGACCGCCCGCACCGCCGGCGCGATGACCCGGTCTCCGCCCCTTTCCGAGGGGATACCACGGAGGCTGGCGCATAGCTTTAGAAAAGCATTGTTCTTAAAAGGAAAAAAAAAAGCCTGCCTCTCCCAGCCACCATGTAATTTGTGAGATGCATTTTTAAATGATCCGCAGCGGCGGCTCCATCAGTCAGATGATCCCGATAGATAATTCGCCAGGCGTCACGTGGCCCCCTCGCTCGGAGCCGCGGATGCAGGCCCCGCCGGGGATAATGGGCACACCTGTCTCCGCGTCACCTCTGTGTGCTAATTGTCTCCTCCAGCCGCGTTCCACCGGCAATGCATTCATTTCTGACAGGGCGGCTACTTAGAAATCGCATCACTTCAAGCACAATTGTGCTTTTGTCTATCAAGTAAATGAAGTGTTGTTCTCCAGATCCCCGGCTCTGATTAGGGGACTGCGGGCGCCCCGAAAGGTCAGCCGTGATTTACCGGCAGCGGCGGGGGCTGACGGCTGGGGGGAGTCCCTGGCCCTGCGCTGTGATCGTGCCACGCGGCCTGAGGGTTCCCTCCGGGGGCAGCGGGGCGAGGCGGCGGGTCAGGGGGCGCCGGGCGGGCAGGTGGGTCTGTGCTGACAGGCACAGGTGTCCCCAGGGGCACAGACCCCCAAAAAGGCAGCCACGGAGGTCGAGAGAGTGTGCTGGTGGGTGGGTGTGTGTCCCTGTCTGTGGGTGGATCCTCCCATTAAAAAGATATTTAAAAATAATTTTTCAAATTGCCTGACACCTCAGGACAGACTTGAGTTGGTTCCAGTCGGCGGGAAGGTGACTACAACCGAACCCGAGCCGACAGCAGGCTTCGGAAACGCTCAGGGCGGCCCCGCAGGTGTAGCTTTGTGGGTAGAGCGTCGGCCTGCAGACCGAAGGGTCCCAGTTTGGATTCGTACCTCCGCTGCAGGTTCCTCCCAGGCCTGGGCCCTGGGGGAGGGAGGGAAGGAGGGGGGCGTGTGCAGGAGGCGTGTGTTTCTGTCTCTCCCGCTCTCTGCCACTCTCTCTAAAAGTCTATGGGAATATTCTCAGGTGAGGATTAACAACAACAGAAAAATAAAGAAAATGCCCAGGTGGCGGCCGGACCGCCCACTGCGCTGCCGAGCACCCGTCACCGGTCTGCGCAGGTGCCCTCCGTCCGAGCGGAGGCGGGGCCGGACAGCAGAAGCCGTCCCTGTGGACAGAGCGCTCCGCCCAGCAGCCAGTGTGCGCGTCTGGAGGAGGCGGCCAGCACCCCCGGTCGGTGTCCAGATACGAACATCTGAGTTTGGCCAACGTGGCTCCGAGGTTGAACTCCAACCCAGGAACCAGGAGGTCCCATGGATTCCCCGTCAGGGCCCGGGCCCGGGCTCCGGCTCCATCCTCAGTGGGGCGTGCAGCAGGCAGTTGGGGGGGGGGGGAGGGGGCGTGCAGGAGGCAGCTGATCCATGATTCTCTGTCATCATTAATGTTTCTCTCTCACTCACTCAAAACCAACAAAAAAATATATTTTTTAAAAAGTCTGAGACTCATGTAGCTGAGCCCATTCCTACGGGTCATCGCCACCTGACTTCCCGCCCCCACATCATGGGGACGGCTGTGCCTGCCGAGTCCTCGTCTCTGACGCGGGTCGGCCACGTCCTCCGCTCCTCCCATTTCTTCGTCTGCCCCGTGGATCCTCTCCCACCAGAGCACACCCCGCCACGTGGCCTCACAGCCGGTGCCCCAGACCGTGGCCAGGGCCCCCGCGGAGCTCTCGCTGCCTCTCAGCACCCACGCCCCCTCCCAACAACCCCCTGTGACGGCCTGTGAGGAAGCCCCCTTCCCCGTGGCCGGCGCCCGCGCTGGTGGAGGATTCCAGAATCACATCTGCCCAGAGAGACTCGACCAGCAGGCTGGCCCCAGGCACCTTCTAACTGGGCTGCGGGAGCCTCCCCACCAGCTTCCCCCACGCTGTGTGCTTCCCCGTGTTCAGGAGATGCCACGTGACCTTGTTTTCCCACAGTGCCCACCGGGCCCCAGCGCGCCAACCGGGCCCCAGTGCACGCCCACCAGGCCCCAGCACACTCACCAGGCCCCAGCACGTGCCCACCGGGCCCCAGCACGTGCCCACCAGGCTCCAGCACGTGCCCACCGGGCCCCAGAGCACCCACCAGGCCCCAGCACACCCACTGGGCCCCAGCACACCCACCAGGCCCCAGTGCCCACCAGGCCCCAATGCCCACCAGGCCCCAGCACGTGCCCACCGGGCCCCAGCACATGCCCACTGGGCCCCAGCGTGCCCACCAGGCCCCAGAGCGCCCACCAGGCCCCAGCACGCCCACCAGGCCCCAGTGCCCACCAGGCCCCAGTGCACACCAGGCCCCAGAGTGCCCACCAGGCCCCAGCACACGCCCACCGGGCCCCAGTGCCCACCAGGCCCCAGAGTGCCCACCAGGCAGTGCCTGCCCTCTGCATGATGTGGGCCCAGGAGCGAGCAAAGCGGGAGACATGGGCGTCCTCCCTGGAGGCCAGTGGGATGGAGCGCCCAGACAGGCAGAACCCCTGCCCTCCCCCCCCGGAGCCCGGGAAGCCAGGCCCCACCGTTCTCGCCCCCGGGCGAGGAGCAGTGTCCTTTTCACGCCGCGGTTTCCCTGCGCCAAGCACTCTCATCACGAGCTCTGCTTTCTAAGCAGCGCTGGTTCCCGCAGGTCAAGAGCATAAATAAAGCCGTCAGCCGGGGACTTGGAAAGCGCTCGCAGGAACAGGAAGTCCTTGTGGAAGGGCCATTTGTGTGGGCGCCGCGGCTCTCCGAGGCTCAGCCCGGCGACTGCCGCCCTGGCCCCGCTCACCCATGGAGGTTTGGGAGCAGAGGAACCGCCAAGCCCAGGCTGCAGTCCCCCGGGGTCAGAGGGGGCTGGGAGGAGGCTGTGCGGTGGGGGGGAGCTGGGAGGGGCTGGGAGGGGGTTGCATCCAAGGGCTGGTACCCAGCTGAGCGCGGCTGGGTCGTCTGCAGCGCTAACTATGACACCGGCTCATGTCACCGCTTAGCGTGACTCCCAACAGGTGGACTCCGGTGCCTCCCCAGACCATGCGGGATCCAGAGACGAGGACACCACTTCTGCCAGAGGGTCTCAGAAACGGACATCCTGGGGTCAGACTTCTTAAGGCGGTTAATCCCCCCTCCCCCGCCCCAAAGAAAAGGAAGCCTGGGAGAGGGAGGGGCGGTCCTTCCTGCCGCTTCTCCACGCGAGCACACAGGCGTGGGCTGCCACCAAACACACCCTGTCCCATCCTCCGCAGCCCACACAGATGCACACACATGCAACGCATGCAGGAAACGAGGCCCACGAAGCACCACGGAACTCACTGCCGCGTCCAGAGGAGCAGCAGACGGGACTGGAGGGAGGGCTGTGGAGGGAGGGCTCTGGAGGGAGGGCTGTGGAGGGAGGGCTCTGGAGGGAGGGCTGTGGAGGGAGGGCTGTGGAGGGAGGGATCCGGAGGGAGGGTTCCGGAGGGAGGGCTGTGGAGGGAGGGCTGTGGAGGGAGGGCTGTGGAGGGAGGGCTCCGAGGGAGGGCTCCGAGGGAGGGCTGTGGAGGGAGGGCTGTGGAGGGAGGGCTCCGAGGGAGGGCTGTGGAGGGAGGGCTGTGGAGGGAGGGCTCCGGAGGGAGGGCTCCGAGGGAGGGCTCCGAGGGAGGGCTGTGGAGGGAGGGCTCTGGAGGGAGGGCTCTGGAGGGAGGGCTGTGGAGGGAGGGCTGTGGAGGGAGGGCTGTGGAGGGAGGGTTCCGGAGGGAGGGCTGTGGAGGGAGGGCTCCGGAGGGAGGGCTCCGAGGGAGGGCTCCGAGGGAGGGCTGTGGAGGGAGGGCTCTGGAGGGAGGGCTCTGGAGGGAGGGCTGTGGAGGGAGGGCTGTGGAGGGAGGGCTGTGGAGGGAGGGCTGTGGAGGGAGGGCTGTGGAGGGAGGGCTCCGAGGGAGGGCTCTGGAGGGAGGGCTGTGGAGGGAGGGCTGTGGAGGGAGGGATCCGGAGGGAGGGCTGTGGAGGGAGGGCTCTGGAGGGAGGGCTGTGGAGGGAGGGCTCTGGAGGGAGGGCTGTGGAGGGAGGGCTGTGGAGGGAGGGCTCTGGAGGGAGGGCTCCGAGTGAGGGCTCTGGAGGGAGGGCTGTGGAGGGAGGGCTCCGAGGGAGGGTTCCGGAGGGAGGGCTGTGGAGGGAGGGCTCTGGAGGGAGGGCTGTGGAGGGAGGGATCCGGAGGGAGGGCTGTGGAGGGAGGGCTCCGAGGGAGGGCTGTGGAGGGAGGGCTGTGGAGGGAGGGCTCCGAGGGAGGGCTCTGGAGGGAGGGCTGTGGAGGGAGGGCTCCGAGGGAGGGCTCTGGAGGGAGGGCTGTGGAGGGAGGGCTCCGAGGGAGGGTTCCGGAGGGAGGGCTGTGGAGGGAGGGCTCTGGAGGGAGGGCTGTGGAGGGAGGGCTGTGGAGGGAGGGCTCCGAGGGAGGGCTCTGGAGGGAGGGCTGTGGAGGGAGGGCTCCGAGGGAGGGTTCCGGAGGGAGGGCTGTGGAGGGAGGGCTCTGGAGGGA
>OY882872.1:1055595-1148095 GCA_963693515.1 Pipistrellus nathusii
CACCTCCCCGGCCTCCCATGGGGTGCCGGGCCGTTCCTCCCCCTGTCATTCTCTGACTGAATCCGCCCGCTGCTCTAACCTCAGGCCTCCAGGAGCAGGGGCACCTGAGCACACAGCGGGCTCCCTCGGGTGGGAGAGAAACATCACTGGTGGGAGAGAATCCTGAACGTGTCCCCCCTCTTCGGGGGCCCGGGAGGGCTGGGGCCTGGGTGTCATTCCGAGTAAAAGCCGCCACACCCTGTCCCTCTCCAGCCCAGAAGCTGCCAGGCGTGGCCGACACCCCCATTCTGGCCCCCCTCACCCACCCCCAAAGCGCGTCTCCCCAGAGCTCTGCGTGGGGAAGGCCAGCCAGGGCCACGGAGACGGCGTGGGCTCCGGTCACGGGGTAGCCACGCCCCGGACGGTTTCCCGTCCAGAAAGTGCAGCGGCGGCGGTGAGGACGCCAAGTCCCTGCCCACCAGCGGGTCAGCCCATAGCCGGTCCACAGGGGCAAGAGCCGCTCCAGGAAATGGGGGGCTGGGGGCAGGGGGCCTCCTGTGCAAGAACAGCTGCGTGTCCCCAGCCTGGGCTGGGAGGCGCCGTGGCACACGGCAGGGCTCAGGGCTGAGCATCCCCCTGTGAACCAGGAGGTCACGGCTCGATTCCCGGTCAGGACACAGGCCCGGGTTGTGGGCTCCATCCTCAGTAGGGGGCGTGCAGGAGGCAGCCGGTCCGTGATTCCTTCTCATCATTGATGTTCCCCTCTCTCTCTCTCTCTCTCTCTCCCTCTCTCTCCCCTCCTCTCTGAAACCAGTACAAACACAGTTTGAGAAAAAGGAAGAACTGGTGGCAGAAAGCGTACGCTGTCCCGGTTCGTGTGGAGCTGACCAAGTCCCCGAGCGGCGAGAGCTCACACACTGTCCCTTCCTGCCCCGAAGGTGTCCCCCGCTCCGGGTACACGTGAGTCACCAGGAAGATCCGGGACCTGCAGGAGGGGCCGATCCCCGGCCGACAGTGCCTGTGGCCCGGCTGCAGTGATGCTCGGCTTCTCGCCGGTTAACGGGAGCCGGGAGGCAGCCCTGGCTCTCAGGCCTCCTGTGGACAACGGCGTGGGCAGAGCCGGGCTGTGGGCTGTAAGGGCGGCACCGCGGTGTTTGTCCTTCCTGAGGCCCCCGTGCCAGTTCCACGCTGGCTGCTTCTACGCCTCCCCCAGGGCTGATGGTGAGGACCGGAGAGAAGACAGGGAGGTGGCGGGGAGGCGGGTAAGCTTACACGAAGCAGAAACGGCCTGTGGCTGCTGCCTCCGTCCCCCGGGGACACCGCCCGCACACTCAGCATGGACCGGAACCAGCCCCCGTTCTAGAGCAGACGTCCCCCTGCCTCCGGTTTCCCGGGCCCCGGAGTTTGAATGAAGACGAAGAAGCAGGCCCCGCGGTGATCCTCGGAGGGTGTGGCAGACAGATGGAGGCCACACGCTGCCCGGCGCTGACTACCTTCCGCCAGGACCCTGGCTCGGCCCCTCCCGGGAGGCGGGCTGGCTCCTCTCCACGCCCGCCATGCTGAGTGCTCACAGACAGCCCGCTGCGAGCCGGTCAGCTGCCGGCCACATGGCGGCCTCGGGCCCCGGGTTCCCGATCCTTTGGGATGGAGTCTCTCTCTCTCTCTCTCTCTTTTTTTAGATCCAAAAGCTGGGAGCCGGGTGGGGGGCTGTCACTCCGATGGAGGGACAGTCAACACCCACCACAGACAACACAGCGCATTTACTGATTTCCAGAGGGGGGTTAAGGTCAAAAAAAGCTCGGATGGAGTCTCTTCTGGTCTTTTATTTTATTGGCAAAACATCCTCCTCTTGGCAGCGGGTCCAGTCGCTGAACCTTAAGGGGAGAGAGAAGGGAGGCCGGCACATGAAAGGGACGGCGCCCAGCCCTGGCCCCGGCCCTGACCTCGCCGTCTTTCCGCGTCAAACAGGGGCCGGCCTCTCGGGGAGCCGGACGTGGCTTCCGATGATGACAGCCCGTGTTATCTGCGGATTAAAATAGCCCTCGTGCCGCGCGCCCCATTACAGTCTTCCGCGTTTTTTGCAAAATTGCAAACAGATGCAGCTCAAGTACCTGCGCGGGATCTGCCAAGCCCGGTTTCTAAAGGGGGACCTCGCCCCGCGGCAGCCGTCAGCACGTGCATTCTCCGCGCCGTGAATGGGCGCCAGGAGTGTCTCAAGGAGCAGATGGGTGCTACTCTGTTTATAAAAGATCAGCGCGGCGAGGGAAGACAGATTCGCGGCGACAGGAGACAATTACGGGAAATGGCGCACGTTTCCAAGCTAATGGTAATGGTCCTCTAAGACCGAGTCCCCCATCCTTCCTGCGCGCACGAGGATCATTTCAGTTGTGGGCCTTGATTGACATAATTACCGAAATGACAGAAAATGAAAGTAAACGCTGTCGGGTTGACGGCAGCACAGGCTGCCTCTTGATCACTGTTTACAGTGGCTCCGATACTGATAAATGAATATTTTTCAACAGGAACCACCGGCGTCCGTGACCTCCGGCTCCCGGGAACCTTCCCCAGGGCAGCCCGGAGCCGGCTTCGGGAGCCGCTGTCTCCGATCGGAGTCTCCTCCCGGTGTCGCCGGGAAGCCAGGGCCGCGGCCTCGGCCTCGGGCCTCCGCCCGGCTCTGCCACGGCCCAGGCGGGCACAGCCGGCCCGTCCTCTCCTCCCGGTTTGCACGGGCAATCACGGGAATTAGATAATTACTCGGGGAAATGTGATTACACATACGTCGCCATTGCCAATGCCGCGCTGCGAAGAAAGGGCATTTCGGCGAATTGCTTTTAACATAAATAGCAAACGGGGCTCGTAAAAAAGCGCCCAATTAAGACGCTGCCTGCTGACAGATGGGCTGAAGCCGGGCCTCGCAGAGCATCAAGCCGGGCGCAGGGGGACCAGGGCGCCGGGGACATCCGGGTCCCCATCGCCACCACCCGGGGCGCCCTCCAAACCCCACTGCCTCCTGCACCGCGGGACCCTCCTGCCTCTCCCCTACAATTAACGCTCCGTGGGGTCGGGAGTGCTGTGAGCTGCGGTGACGGGAGAAGGGAGAGGAGGAGAGACACCAGGGCTCAGACTCGGGTCAGGAAGGGGGACGGGAGCAGTGGCCTCAGAGGGAAGGAGAGAGAAGGTCACAGCCCAGGCTCAGAGGCCTCCACTGCCGCCCTTCCCACCCCCCTCTCTCCCCGGACCCCCATCCCCTAGCCCCAGGGTGGCCCCCGGGAGGCTGCGATCTCCCAGGCTCCCTCCTCCCCAGCTGACCCACCTGCCCGCTCGGCAGACAGACTCCGAGCAGGGAGCACGCCCTCCCGTGTCAGGGCGGGCAGACAAGCGTCCGCACCCTGCGACCGCTGATGAAATTTGTATCGACTCCAAAATCAGAAGTAATGAGAAGAAGATTGGTTCCCAGCCTGACCCGGCGCTCCGGCCGCCGCCTCGGGGTTGCAGAAAGACAGGTTTTTGCGGAGCCAGGGTTTCAGTCAGGGTCAGGGAGCCGCCCCCCTCCCCCGTGGGCCCAGCAGAGCGGACTGGAGAAGTTCCGCTACACGAACGGCTGTGGGAGGACCTTGTGTTTCTGGGAAAACCCTCCTCCCGTCTCACCGAGGGAGCAGGGCCCACACAGGCCCGGCGCGGCACCTGGAGCCCCCGGACCGCGTGGGTCAGCCCCACGTGTGTTCTCCAGGCTCACGAGTGTGCTTCTGTGTCCAGGCACCTGTGTGCAGGCCATGAAGTCCTGGGCTGCCTGGCTGGAGCCCTGTCGCTGGGGACACGCCTGGTGAGGTTTTAGGGCCGAGCTACAGGACGTTACTCCCGCCTCGCCAAGCTCTGAAGCCAGATGCTCCCGGCAAATCCCTACCAGCAGCCCCATGGCGACCCCCGAAAAGCCGCACACGAGAGCTGTCCTCGTCTGCGTGGGGAGAGAGTATCCACACACCATCATCGCCCCTGTCTTGAGAAAAATGCAAATGATGCCACTCAGTGCTAAGTCATTCCGGGATATCTCGTCACGTGAATTAATACCCACTAGAGGCTAAGCCGGGATCATCAAGCTCATTTCACATAAGACAACGAGTTTAACCACCCGTGACTCGATGGGCGAGAAGTTAATGCGCGATCGGCAGCGCTAACCACGCCGCCGAGACGGCCGCCGAGAATCAGCCGCTCCAAAGGCGCCTCCCCCGGGCTCGCCCTCCCAGCTCCGCAGATGGGAGAGCATTTCCGTTCCGAGAGGACGGAGCCATTTCTGCAGTGAGCAGACTGCCTCCAGCCACTAAACCCCTGCCACTGACACGAAACCACGGGACAGCCGCCTCTGCCATTTTGCACCTGCAGCGCAGTGCCCCGCTCCTGATTGGCTAAGACAAACGGTACATTTTCCATCCTCATTCCAGAGGAGGCTGGAGTGAACTTTCCAAACAAGAACACTCATATTTAAGACAGCACTCCAGGAAGGGGCGGGGGGGGGGGGAGTGTAAAGGGCGCCCGCCCTACCCGCTGCCAAATGTGTCCCCAACACCCTCACCCAAACGGCAGGCCGCGCTCCTGCCCGGAGCCGCGCGTCCACGGAGCCCAGGACTCCGGGGCCTTGACGTGCCCTCCCCCGGAGCGGCCCTCCCGGGGACTGAGGGACGGAGCGTGCCCTCGCCCGCCCGGGAGATGACAGATGGATTATAGAAACTTCAAAGTGCTCCAGAGGCGGGGAAGTGGGGATCTGAGTTCCGCGCCTTCCCCGGGAGACAATGGCTCCTGACACGGAGCCTCCACCGGGAATGGCGCGGCCGATAGACATAATCTCCCTTTTCACCGCTCGGCGGGCGCACTCGGCAAGGGACAAGCTCCAGCCGGCTGCGGGGCTCATCTCCGTACTGATCGTCCCCCTGCAATGGCGACCCCGCCCCCGCCCCCTGCCACGTGGTTAAATCAGTCCTTTTGCAAACTGACTGTTGAAGAACAGGAACAGCATCTGCTCTCGGGAGGAAAAGGAAGACACGGAGCAGCGGGCTGGGCTGGGCGCCGTCTCTGCCTCCCGTGACCTGAGGAGGCCGTTACCAGCCAGCCTGGCCCTGCCCTGTGACCCTCACACGCAGGCCCTCACACGCGGCCACGGGCCACAGGCCACCTGCCACCCACTTCCAAGGGCAGCAGTGACTCCCCTGAGCCCGGGTCCCCGTCAGCAGCGTCCCCCCTCCTCCTTGCCACCCCGCCCAGCCAGGAGGCGCACACACAGCCTGTAGGGGGTGGTCACAGGTTCTGAACGGCACGTCCACTGGGGCTGAGCATCCAGCCCCCCATCTCAGCTGCAAAGAATAAATCAAAACAAGGCGGAGAGACCATCGTGAGCCATTTCTGCAACCTCAGCTCTGCAGGCAGCCTGGGGGGGGGGGGGGGGGAGAGATGATGGGGAGGGGCCGGCTGGTGTCGCCATGACAGATCGCGTCCCTGGCCCCGAAATACCGCTCTCCACGCCGAGGCCCGGGCTGCGGAGGGACCCGCGCCGATGTGATGAATCGTAAGCCCAAAAAAACCTTAACTTTTCTATGTCTCTTAAAATTTTGATAGAGACATAAAATGGCTTATGGAATTCTAATTATAGCAACAGACTTCAAAAAACTGTCTCCGTGTCAGAGATTAGTGAATCAAAGGCACATTTTTCCAGTCAATTCTCCCTTCTGAATATTAACAGTATTTATCATCCCTCCCACCCCTGCACGCCGGCGAGGTCCTGTCCGCACTGGACCAGGAGGCGGGTGGCATGGGCGGGCGTCCCAGGAGGGTGAGCACCCACCGTGGGCACACGTCTCAGTCCCTGGAGCCAGATCTTCACAACCGTCTCTTGCTCACCCTCATCATCACCATCACCATCACCATCATCATCACCATCACCGTCACCACCATCATCATCACCGTCATCACCTCAAAGTACGCCCTGTCAAAACCGGTTTGGCTCAGTGGATGGAGCATCGGCCTGAGGACTGAAATGTCCCAGGTTCGATTCCAATAAAGGCAAGTGGGGGGTGTGCAGGAGGCAGCGGATCAATGTTTCTAACTCTATTCCTCTCCCTTCCTCTCTGTAAAAAATCAATATAAAGAAAGAAAGAAAGAAAGAAAGAAAGAAAGAAAGAAAGAAAGAAAGAAAGAAAGAAAGAAAGAAAGAAAGGAAGAAAGAAAGAAAGAAAGGTCCCAAGTCAGGGTTCCTGGGCCTCAGGAAGGCTGTGACCTAAGGGAGATGGGACCCCAGGCACACGGCCGGCCTCCCCCCCCCATCCCCACTCCCAGGCGCATGGGGAGATAGTGAAGTCCTGTGTGGCCAAAGCCAGGCCAGGCCCCCCAAGACTTCAGGGGACATAAAGAGTTATTTGAAAGGCAGAAGAATTTAATAATTCTATGATTTCAGGGCCCAGGATCCTTTGACTCGTCAGCCACATGTGCAGGAGGCGCACCTGCCCTCGGCCGCTGGACAGCTCCCCAGCTTCCCGCAGAAGCCTGAAGGCCTGGGCCATCCTTGCTGGTAGGTTTGTGCTTTTGTTGTTCGCTTGTTTTCTGTTTGAAACTAAACGTCTTTGAGTTTGTTTTTTTTGTTTGTTTTTTAAAGATATTTTTATTGATGTCAGAGAGGAAGGGAGAGGGAGAGATGGAATCACCAACGATGAGAGAGAATCATGGATCCGCTGCCTCCCGCACGCCCCCTACTGGGGAACGAGCTCACAACTGGGCGTGTGCCGGGACGGGGGAATGGAACCGGGACCCCCTGGTTCCTGGGTCGATGCTCAAACACTGAGCCCCGCCGGCTGGGCTGAAGCTCCCGGTTCTCACAGTCACAGAGGCGGCTCCCCGTCCTCGACAACCGTTTCTGTCGGTCCGATGTCAACGCAAAGACGCAGCCGCCGAGCCGGCGACAACTAGGGGGCCAGGCCAGGCGGCTCTGCCCGCTGGACGCCGGAGGCGCCAGACACACGTCCCCGTGGACGGAGGCTTCTGCTCACAGCTGGCGCTGCCGCCCGCCTGGGAGGGTGGCTCTCAGGAAGGAAAGGCCCTGGCACGGCCTCTGGGTGTGACCAGGAATACTAGGCGGTTTGTGCCAAATGCCACCAAATCAGAACCAGGAAGGCGGAGACCATGTGCCGGGGTTGGCCGTTCCCGCGGGCCCACTTCTACGGTCACAGCGAGCCTGGAGCAGCCCCCGCGGCGAGGGGTCCACGGACAAGGGCACCGTCTACGGAACCCGGCTCCGTGGGCTGGGGCAGCAGCGTCACAGGCCTCCGGCCCGGAAGCTCCTCGCTCCATGGAGCCGAGAGGGATGGCCGGACACGGCTGCCTCCTCGCACAGACCGAGCAGGGCAGCTGGGGAGTGCGCCGCCCAAATGACAAGCCCGCTGGGAGGCCGGGCCGCCCTGTGCCCCGCCCTGTGCCCCTGGGGTGCGAGGCGGGCACCCTGAATACGCACTTCATCTGCACGCACGCAGCCCAGCAGCGGAGACGGAGAGGCAGCGGGGCCGGACGCAGGGCCGGACGCGGGGCCGGGCGGACCTGGGGGACCGCGGGAGGCGGGCGTGAGTCAGTGATGCCGGAGTCCCCTGTCCTCCCTCCCGCCCGCCCGCCGCGAAGGCGGAATTCCCTCCCTCATCAGAGGCAGAAACCATCCAGAGAAGCACAGCAGCGAGGGCTTCCTGTTTCATCCGATGAGGAGCCGCCTCCTGGGGAGAGCTGCCACCCCGAAAGTTCTGCCTTCTGTTTTCCTTTCCTTTTTTTATATTTTTATTGACTTCAGAGAGGAAGGAGGAGGGAGAGAGAGAAACACCCACGATGAGAGAGAATCATGGACCGGCTGCCTCCTGCACGCCCCCCCACTGGGGATGGAGCCCACAACCCGGGCCTGTGCCCTGACCGGGATTTGAACCCTGACCTCTTGGTTCCTGGGTCAATGCTCAGCCCCTTTGGCCAGGCCAAAGTTCTGCCTCTGAGTCACAGTGATGTCCCGCCACCCAGGTACAGCCACGTGGTCTTCAATGAATTAAGGAGAAATAATAGCAAATTGTTCTCAGCCATGGGGTCTATACGTCATGAGCACACCCCCGGGAAGTGTGTCTGTGTCTTCCCCAAACACCGTGCCCTGGTCCTCACCCACCATTTCTCAGGAGGCATGATGCCCCTGCCTTCCTGCAGGGCCGAATGTGGGAGGGAGGGAGGGCGGAGCCGGCAGGATGGGGACAGGCTGAGGCAAGAGAACGGGACATCGGGGAGAGATGCATGCTGGGAAGCTCACTTCCATCCAGCTCTCCCAGCAAACCAGCCGTGAGGTGCGGGCGGGCTCCTCGGGCAGACAGCGAGGTTTTGCCCCCAGATCCCTCATCTGTTACTTATCTTTCTTCTTCTTCTTCTTCTATTTATTTATTTTTTTATTTTTTTATTTTGGTTAATCCTCACCTGTGGATATTTTCCCATTGATTTTTAGAGAGTGGGAGGGACAAGAAGAGAAAGGAGAGAGAGAGAGAGAGAGTGCGCGAGAGCAGGCCTGGGGAGTGGGGTGACACTGGTCCTGATCGGGGCCTGGGATCCAACCTGCATGCAACCCAGGGACTTGACCTTGACCTTGACCTTGACCCAGAACAAGCCCATGACCCTTGGGTGCGCAGGCGACTTTCTGACCACGGAGCCGCCGGCCAGGGCGCCCCGGTGCCTCTCGGTGGCGTTCCGGCCCCGGGGCTGCTGGGAGGAGGAAGAGGAGTCTTCCAGAACACAGGCTCTCCCCGCGGCGGGCGCAGCGTCAGGCACCCCGACGGCAGGCACGCGGGCGGCAGGACGGCCCGGCGGAGGCCCCTCTCGGCTCTGCAATCATCCTCCCCGACTCGAGTGTCTCCTTGAAGCCAGTGGGTGCCTCCACCTCGTTCATCAGCCCCCGAGCGCCGCCCCAATCAGGGCGGCGACGCGTCTCCCTGCCCGGGACCCCCGTCAGGAGCCGCCCGCCGAGGGCGAGGACGGAGCCGCGGCGCTAATCAGGCCCACGCAGCGGGCTCTCAGCCACACAGGCAGCCAGCGCTCCGTGCCCGACCTACTGATGCCAGGGGAGGCCTGGCAGGGACACGCCTTCACGGGGCACAGCTCCACAGCCGCAGCCCAAGGAACAGCCGTAACAGGCAGTGCCCACACCGGGCAGGGGCCCTGGCACCCTCCCCGAGAGGACGCTCTGCACTCCCTTCTGATGGCCTCTCAGGAGGTCAGAGCATCCGCCCAGCTCCTGTCTCCAGTTGGACCACGGACACGCAGGGACACGTCATGTGATGCCACACTGGCTCACACGTCAAAGACAGGCTCCCAAATCCACACTTTTCTTAGGAAAGTAGCGTTGTTTCAAAGCACATGTATGAGCCTGACAGGCACTGAGTGCTGACCCATGATCAAGGAGGTCAGGGTTCAATTCCCGGTCAGGGCACAGGCCTGGGTTGCGGGCTCCGTCCCCAGTTGGGGGCGTGCAGGAGGCAGCCGATCCATGATTCTCTCATCATTCCCTCCCACTCCCTTCTTCTCTGAAATCAACAAAAATGTATTTTAAATGTATATACATTAAGCGCGCACACACACACACACACACACACACGTATGGATTGGCTGCCCCTGCAGGTCTCTGCTCTCGATGGAAGCAGCTGCCTGGGACTCTGCTGGGGCCCTGGCCGCGGGGGGGCCCAGCTTTAGGGGAAGGAGGCAGCAGAAACGGGCACTAATCACCGATGGAATCGATACACATAATTCCTGCGATGACGATACCGGGGTTTTAAGCAGAAGGTGATGGGTATGGAAGGGGGCAGGAGGGGGGCCCCCAGGAGGGGGCATTGGGGTGAGACGTGGGGGGGCGGGGGCCAGGAGGCCAGCTGAAGGTGCAGACGAGAGGGTCCGGCCTGAAGAAACGGCCATGCCGCAGGCCTCCTGAGGGACCCAGGTCCACACACAGCCAGTGGGCCCGGCGCCGGCACACGAGGGAGCGGGTGGGAGCGGGGCCGCCCGGAGACACATTTGGCTTATGCAACCTCCCCGGCGGGTTTGCCTCCCACGGCGCCGGGGCCTCCATGGAGCCCTGACCTGCTCTACATCTTCCTCACGTGCTCCGGCCCTCCCAGGAGGAGCCAAACAGCTGCCTCTTCAGAAAGGAAACAGAAAGCAAGCGCCTCTGGGCCCCGCCAGGCCGGCGGGCACTGCCCTCTTTGTGGGTCAGAGCCCTGCCCCCTCGCTGAGCAGGTGCCGGTGCAGGTGCAGCCCAGCCGACGGCTCCCAGAGGGGGACGAGGCCAGGGGAAGGCGGGAGCCGGGGGGACGGGAGCGGAGGGCGGACCGGGCTCCCCGGCCCAGCTGTCCGCAGGCAGGAGGGGGGCGCGGGGCACACACCTGAGTCTGGAGGGGCTGCTGTCATGGAGGCTGGAGGCAGGAACATGCACATGAGTTCCCGGGATGATAAATATTAGCATGCTTCCCCGGTTCAAGCGGCGTCAATAAGACAATTAAAGTGGCATCAATAACACACACTGCCTGCTCTCGTCCGCTCTTCTGCGTCCCAGCTTCTGTAATCTCCGGAGAACAAAGGAGGGCAGGCTGCGGGGAGGCCCACGCTGCTGGCCCACAGGGGAGGGGAGGGTCCACAGGAAGGGGACAGCGCCTGGGGGGAGGGCAGGACGGGGTGCTGGGAGGTGTCCTGGGAAGGACGGGGATGGGGGGGAGGGTGATGAAGGATGGGTGAAGTAGGCAGGCCCCATGAGAGGGGAAGAGAGCAACTCTGGGCAGATCAATCCCTCTGTCACGTGGCCGGTCAATAGGAGCTGCCAGCATTGACCTTAATCACCCACAGTCGGTACTCAGAAACCAGAGACTCCAGGCTCTTCTGGAAGAGGAGGGCGCCAATGAAACTTGGGGGGAAATTCATGAGCATCAGTGATGACGGCCTTTAAGACCAGGTGATTGTGTGAACGCCCCGCGTGGCTCAGTGGCTAAACGTGGACCTGGGAATCAGGAAATCATTCCCGTGTTGTGGGCTTGATCCCCAGGGTACAGGAGGCAGCCCATCCAAGGTACTCTCTCATCATTGATGCTTCTATCTCTCTCTCCGAGTTTTGGCTCAATGGATAGAGCGTCAGCCTGCAGACAGAAGGTTCCAGGTTCGATTCCAGTCAGGGGCATGTACCTTGGTTGCGGGCACATCCCCAGTAGGAGGTGTGCAGGAGGCAGCTGATTGATGTTTCTCTCTCATTGATGTTTCTAACTCTCTCTCCCTTCCTCTCTGTAAAAAATCAATAAAATACATATTTTTAAAAAAGAGTAAGTGTGTTGTGTGTGCATGAAGGCAATGAGACAGGACAATGGGATGCACGCGTACTCACACATACATGCATGCACATGCGTGTCCATTTCTATGAAACGCTATGTGGCCATTGGGCTGCGCTGGAGTTGGGGGGAGCCGTCCCTTGCATACGAATTGCGTGGCGAAACTTCCCCATTGTTCCCGGAGACAAAACCCCACACAAAGCCGCGGCCATCCATCTGCGGCATCAGAACGCGTCCTCCGCCAGAAATAACCCCGCAGCCTCGGGTGCCCCGGGACGCGGGGGAGGCGCGGGAGCCGCCGTGTGCTGGGCGCTCCGCGGTTTGGGGTGGAAGACAGAAGTTTCCTCCAAATTAGTGAGCCAGGCATAATGGAGCCCTGTCAAAATATTGATCTCGTTTAATCCTACCTATTGTTGGCACCCCGCTCCACGACGGAGGGAATGCAGCGTGTGCAGTCGGGTCTCTCGTTCGGGATGATTACATTACTTACCGTTTATTATGGAAAGAGGAATCGCGTGTCACTTCTCACATTGAATATGGAGCAATCACGTGGCACGTCGTGACAGAGACTAAAATAAGCCACCAAATGCTCCCGGAACGGCTCCCGCGGCCCAAAATACTCGCGGAGAGGAGCGGCGGGACTGCTGGTGCGCGGTTCACCGGCACACACACACACCAACGTGGGTCTGTATTTATGTGCGCGGGTACAGTGTTATTCCAACAGGAGCGGGGAAGTGGAAACCACGGGCTCCGTGCTGGCACGGTTACGTTAAGACATTCAGACGGCAAGTGGACAACCGCCAAGCGGCAGGCACCGGGCTGAGCGGCAGAACACGCGGCCTGCTGTTCACCGGGCTGTTCCTCCGCCCGGAGGTCTGCCTTCTCTACCCGGCTGGGGGCGGGGGGGGGGGGGGGGGGGGGCGGGGGTAGCTCCCTATTGGCGTCCCCAAACGCCAAGGTGCAGGTTTGATCCCGGTCAGGGCACATGCAAGAATCAACCACTGAATCACTGAATGTACAGAGAAGTGGACCAACAAATGGATGTCTCTCTGTCTCTTCTCTCTCTCTCTCTCTCTCTCTCTCTCTCTCTCTCTCTCTCATCTATCTCTCCCCCTCCTCCTTCTCCCTCTCTAAAATCAATTATTTTTAAAGATTTAACTTCCTAGTCCCCTTAAATACCTTTCCTCTTCATCCATCACAGGTTTTGGCTAAGGAAGGAGAAATCTTGCAGCAACTTTTCTGAAATTCTAATGAAAGTCACGTGTCTGTCTCCGTCGTTCTTCTATGGAGTCGTTCGCCTGTTAACACGCACTCGGAGGTGCTGATGGGACCGGGTGGAATGTTTACAGTGATGCAGTGACGTTCACTTAGTTGTTTAAAACCAATTGGTGAGGGCCTGACTGGCTGCTCAGTGGTTAGAGCGTCAGCCTAAGAACCAAAAGGTATCGGGTTTGATTCCAGTCGACAGCACGGACCTGGACTGCAGGTTTGGTCCTCAGCCCCGGTCAGGGCAAGGGCAGGAGGCAGCCCATTGAGGTGGCTCTCCACATCAACGTCTCTCTCTCTCTCTCTCTCCCTCCCTCACTCCCTCTTCTTTCTCTCTCTTTCTCACCCAACCTCCTCCCTCCCTTCCGCTCTCTCGAATCATTGGGGAAAGGCTCCCCCAGCGAGGATTAGGATACTGGGCGGAGGGAGGGCTCAGCGCCGTAAGAGCCAGCAGCACACCCTTCATTCCCATTGGAACTTCCGATGAAAGGCTGCCACTGGGGTCACGGAGCCCCACGGCCACCGCTGACGAGAAGCCCCGTGTCTCCCGGGACTCCGTCTGTGGCTGCAGGAGCCACGGAATCGGGCCCTGGTCACGCCACAGTGCGTGTGCGCAGAGGAGCGGGGGAGCCTGTGCGGTGCCCGGACCCGGACACGTGCGAAGAGACGGGCCTGGCGGACCCCAGGACCCAGGACCCGCCGCCGCCCTCAAGGAGAGACGCTGGGAGGAGCCCGAGGAGGAGCCTGAGGAGGCCTGTCCGTGAGCCTCGCTTCTCCCCTCCTGGTCTGCTCTGGACCCCCGCTTCCAGAGAAGGGCCGGGCTAAGCGCCTCTCAGAACCCAGCCCTGCAGCTGCCGCTGTGACGGGGCGGTCCCGCCACGTGGGCAGGCCGCCTTCCCTCCGTGAGAGGCCGGGGTTCCGGGCCATCTCAGAGGGCGCCTGCCGTCAGAGCCCGGGCCGCCAGGGGCGCCCTCCTGCATGCCAGGGCCAGGCCGTGTGCGGCTGCTCCTCCCTGTGCATTCCCGGGAGTGGAGGCCTTGCTTCCTCGGGCTGGCATCCTCCTCCGGGGACCCCCTGGAACCCCTCGGTGAGGGCAGCCCCCCGGAATTCCTCCCGCTGCCCACGGAGGACGGGAGGCGTTCCGATGCCCCTCCCATGGGTCCCCTCCTGAATGCAGCGGCCCCGGTTCAGTGCCTGAGTGTGCACGCCAGTGTGCAGGCCCGAGTGCAATCTAGTGCGTCCCTGACACACACACACACACACACACACACACACACGTGTTTCATGAGGAGCCTGGAGCCTAAGAAAGCAGCGTCGCCGTGTCCATATTGGCATTGAGTGGTCACCACAGCCCGAGACGGCTCTGCTCCCTCCCAGCACCCAGCCTGCCGTGGACACTGAATGAACAAAGGAAGGAAGGAAGGAAGGAATGGATGGCAGTGCCTCCTGGGGGCTCTGGCTGTGGCTCAGAGGACGGATGAAGAGCCAGGGCCCATCACATGCCCACCAAGATGCCAACAACCGGTAGGCCGTGTGTGCATGTATGTGTGTGTATTGTGTGCATGTGTGTGTGCTTTATGTATTGCATGCACATGTGTATGCACGTTCATGTATGTGTACGTGTGGAGGGTGCGTGTGTGTGTGTCCTGGAAACGTGGAGCCACCTGTGATGGGTTGGGTGAGAATGTCTGCTTAGTGAAAACCTAAGCCCCTCCCCACCTTGTACAGCTGACCCTTTATTTTTTTAATATATTTTATTGATTTTTTATAGAGAGGAAAGGAAAGAGAGAGTTAGAAATATTGATAAGAGTCATCAATCAGCTGCCTCTTTCACTCCCCCCACTGGGGATATGCCCGCAACTAAGGCACATGCCCTTGACCGGAATCAAACCCGGGACCCTTCAGTCCGCAGGCTGATGCTCTATCCACTGAGCCACACCGGTTTCGGCTTTTAATATATTTTTATTCTTCCAGAGAGGAAGGGAGAGGGAGAAAAACATCAATGTCTCATTGATCGGCTGCCTCCTGCACTCCCCCCACTGGGGATCAGCCCACAACCGAGATATGTGCCCTGACCGGGAATCAAACCCGGGACCCTTCACTCAGCAGGCCAACCTCTATCCACTGAGCCACACCAGCCAGGGCTCGCTGACCCTTTAAAATGCATCTTCCGGAACCTCGGAGGCAGTCCTCGTGCTCATGAGCCCAGGTGAGTAACTCGGAGACCAGGCCGCTCCCCGCCCCGCCTCACCGCTCACACCCGGAAGCACACACAAACTCCGTGTTCCTGGCTCCGTGACATCGGCCCCTTCATCCCGGAGGGAGGGGCACATCCCTACTAACTGAATTATGCAGAATCTAACGAACAGGATTTGATCCAATGCAGGTGCGATGCAGCACTTGCAAAAAAAAATTAATTAGGGAATAAAATGCACACAGAGCCTCCTCTGGGGTGGCGACACAGCCGGTGGGGAACGCAGCACCCCCTGTGGCTGCAGGGCCGAGAGCGAAGGCCGAAGACTAGCCAGCGGGGTCCCCTCAGAGCCCAGGCCGCCACTTCCCACCCACCTGCCCGCAGGACACGCCGGGGAGCGCAGGTGGCCGCCCCCTTAAATGAGATCCTCAGCTCCGGTTCTGCCTGGGATTCTGCTCGCCATCCCCCCCCCCATGCCTGGAGGGCACAGGAGCCCCCCAGGCGCCAGCCGCCCCGACAGGAGTCAACGCCTCGGTCCCACGGGAGGGTCTGTCCCCAGGAGGACGCAGCGGGCCACTCGGGCTGGACCCCAGAGCACCTGTCACAGCGAGGGCGGGTCTGGAGGCCACAGGCGCCATGGCTGATCGCGGCTGCATGGTGTCCCAGGGACCGACCGAGAGCACGCTTCCCGGTGCCCCGAGGCCTGGGCCTCCATGGCCGGCACGAGGCCACCCCAGCGCCGTCCTGCCAGCCCCGCAGGCCGCCCCGCAGGCCGGAGGGAGCCCGGCTCCAGGTGCCGGCTTGGCCTCGGGAGACGCCGGGCTCCGGCCGGGAAACGGCTGCGCTGTGGGTCTGGGATGTCACTCGGCCTCACCGCCAGCACGTTCAAGGGCCGGCGTGCCCGCAGGCTCGGCACACACACCCCATGGACGGCCCTGCCACCGCCGTGACCTCACCCGTCACAGAGGCTCCGTCACGGGAAACGCCGGTCAGCCGGCCAGGCCCCGGCTGGGCTCGGAGCCCTGAGCTTCCCGGGGAGCAGCGGAGGGGCCGCCCCTCCCGGCCTCCCCCGGGTCAGAGGACGCCAACTTCCGTCCATCAGCGCGTCTGCTGCTCCCGGGCCCCCCCTGAGCGCGGCGACAGGACCCACATTCCCAGGCGCCCACCTCTGAACGGGAACAAAAGCTTTTCAACACTCAGAGCGCCGCTGTGACAGGAGAAACGGGGGTGGGGGGGGGACACAAAATGAAACAGAAAATAGATATTAGGCTGTCAGAGCCGTCATCTTCCCGCGGAGCTGCAGATGCGTCTGCTTCCTGCTTGAGACGCGGGCGACACACCGCAGCCAGGAGAGCCCCCCCCCCCCCCGACTCAGAGCCCCGGAGGCTCTGGCCGCCCCAGCATCTGTGAGGTTGCATGTTCTCAGGTTGAACCACGCACGGCCACCTTTGACCTCTCAGGTCACTGGAGGGATTGCTCCCCCCCCACACCTGCCCCCTGCACGCTGAGCCTCTCTCGGGGCAGCACTCGGGACCAGCGTGTTCCCGGAGATGCTCTCTGCTCCCGGCAGATGGGTGAGGACCCCGAACCTGGGCGCACACACACCCCCTCTCCCCCGGCCCCGGGCTGTGCCTCCCCCTCCGCCGGCGCAGAGCCCGAGGCCGTTCCCAGGCACCGTGGGAGGCCGGCCCGCCTGGGCTTCCGTAGATTTCAATCAAGAATTACATTTGCTTCCGTGTGAGCTGATCGGGAATAAATGTGGCTGGCTGTTTTGAAAGATAAAATTACATAATCAAGCTCCTCGGCGACTGACATCTCGTGTGATCCCTGCGAGGCCTGCCGGCAGACCGCGCGCTCCGGAGCGGGTGCTGCCTCCCAGGGTCCCCCCGGTGTCCTCCCTCCGGGAAACAAGCGGACGGCAAGGCGTCTGCCCTCCGAGCGGCAGGTTCCGGGGGACAGTGGTCACTCCCGGGGGGAAGGCAGGCCATGTGCCAGGGACGCAGAGCCCTGTCTGCTGCCCTCTGGGCGTGGGATCGAGGCGGCGCGCCCGCAAGGGGAGCGGCCCGGTGGGCCCTGATCCTCCCTCAGCCACACAGGAGCCGCGGCCACGACAGGCTGTCACAGCCCCCGCCCACCGGGACTCGTTCCCAGAGGACTCAATAAACAGGGCACCCACGATGCAGAACACAGGGCCTGAGGGAGGTGCCCCACAGCAGCCGCTGGGAGGGGGCTGTGTGTGGCCCTCTCGGCACCCCCAGCGGGGCCCAGGAGCTCAGTGTCTACAGTCATTGGAGTGGAGGCCGGTGGGGCTCAGGGCTTGAGCATCGGCCTAGGAGCCAGGAGGTCATGGTTTGATTCCCAGTCAGGACACAGGCCCGGGTTGTGGGCTCGATTCCCAGTGTGGGGCGTGCAGGAGGCAACCGGTCTACGATTCTCTCTCATCATTGATGTTTCTCTCTCCCTCTCCCTTCCTCTCTGAAATCAATAAATATATATTTATTTTTTTTTTAATTGCTCAGCCGGCACCGTTGTGATGTGTCTGGATTTCAGGGACCCAGCGGCTTAGCGGCTGCAGCCTGAGCAGCGCCCCTCGTCCTGGCTCGGGGCTGTGCAGGCGTGGTGTGCTAACAGGTTAACAAGAGGCTAAGAAACCCTGAAGGGGCTGAGGGTGCCACCTGGAGGCACCAGGGCAGGGACCCTGAGCTCGTCTCGTCATGACCGTGATGCCTCGACGGAGAGCCTTCGGTGAGTGTCAGCCGCGCCACGGCCTCACCTTCCCGTGTCGCCACGGCACTACCTAAGGCCACGTGAGAGCAGGTGGTGCGGGAGGGGACCTCCAGTCGCATCCTCCCTGACCTCCTCGTCCCTCCCAAGCATCCGCATGCCCTTCCGCGGGCACCACCTGGCAGCGCCGGTCCTCTCCCTGCCCGCTCAGCCCCCACATCTCCCACCCTCCTTACGCCCCCCACGCCGAGGTCAGAAGGCTGTGGTGAGCAGTGAGTGTGCCGGGAAGGGGCTGGCCTGTGCAGGCAGAGGCGGCCCAGCAGTGGGGGCTGGGGCGTGCTAACCCGGGAGGCAGCCTCATGGCCGCTACCCCTGGACCCACCTCCCAGCCCCTCCTTCCTGAAATGGGGGGGAGGGGGAGATATAGCACCCGCCTTTGTAAACAGGCTGCAGAGGGCCCGCCAGTGGCCCTGTGAATGAGCATGGACCTAGGAACCAGGAGGTCATGGTTCAATTCCTGGTCAGGGCACACGCCCGGGTTGCAGGCTTGATCCCCAGTAGGGGCGTGCAGGAGGCAATCAATCTATGATTCCCTCTCATCATTGATGTTTCTCTCTCCCTCCCTCTTCCTCTCTGAAATCAATAAAGAATATTATTTTTTTTAATGTCTCCTTTTAGCCCTAGCTGGTGTGGCTCAGTGGATAGAGCACTGGCCTGCAGACTGAAGGGTTCCGGGTTCGATTCTGGCGAAGGGCACATGCCCAGGTTGTGGGCTCGATCCCCAGCAGGGGGTGTGCAGAAGGCAGCTGATCCATGATTCTCATCATTGATGTTTCTATTTCTCTATCCCTCTCCCTTCCTCTTTGAAATCAATAAAGAAATATTTTTAACGCACCCTTTAAAAAATAAATAAGAGGCTGTGGGGATGAATGAGTAAAGGGCTCAGACCCCATGCGCACACACGCAGCCACGCTGAGGGCTCCGAGCCGCACCCCCCCTCCCGGGGTCTGGGCCCAGCAGGGACCAAGCAGCTCTCACCAGGGCCGTCCTCAGGGTAAGACTCCTCTAAAAGCAGCGGGAGCCCCTCTGCCTTCCACTCGGGTTCTCCCTCCTCACGGACCCCCTAGTTCTGCCCATTCAGGCCGGCCCGGCCCCTCGGGACACACCTGGAAACGCCTGGATACACGAGTGATTGTCACGGGGGGGGGGGGGCGCGGGGGGGTTGCCGCCGGCATGTACAGGTCAGAGGTCAGCCATGCAGCCAAACGCCTCGGCAGCAGCCGTGTCCTCTGTGCGGCTGTGCGAACCCTCGTCTAGAACGCCAGGGCCCCACTCAGCCTGGCAAGTCCCCCCACCCAGTCCCGTCTTAGAGCCACTGACCTGACCCCCGCAGCACAGAGGCTGCGAAATGCCCGGACCCATGTCCCCTGGGGCAGCCTCAGTCCACGAGAGGGGACGGCGGACGGTGTACCCGGAGTTTTAAAAGTGAAAGTGGGATGTGGATGCTCCAGCAGCGGCAGAGCCAGCAGCGCCGGCCGGCCCCACGCGAGCCTGTGGCTGCCAGGCCTGGGCAGAGGCCCCACGCCCTCCCACGCAGGCCGGCCCCGAGTGGCCCGCTGTCCGGAGGTGGCTCCCAGCCACACGGCCTTCCTTCGGGGAAAGTGTGCACCGGCCCCAGGAGGCAGCCTGCACCAGGCCGGGCCCTGGACGTGTACCTTCCCTCCCACTTCCTACCGCTCCAGCTGGTGGCATGACCCCGCCCCATCCATGTTCACAAACTCACAGACCCGCCCAGGCAGTGCCAGGTGGGTGGACAGGAAATCAGGGCAGAAGCGGTGCCGTGGTCAGGGAACACCCTCCCCAGCACGTATGTACACACACACACACACACACATGCCTACACTAGTGCACGCATGGACATGTCACACTTAAGCACACACACAAGCACGTGTACACTCATGCACGCGCTTACACACGCACAACGGTGCATACACAGACACATGACTGCTCATGCACAGAGGCAAGCACACACAGAGACCTGCACGCTTGCGCACACACAGACATGTGCACACTCATGCACACACACACACACACTCAGGTGTGCACACACGGAGACACACACACACTTGTGCACATGCATACACACGCCAGCATCACCACACCCGAGCCCCCAGAGGGGGCACCCCCTGGCGTAGCTCCATCTTCCTGCACGTGTGACCCCCCAACCCAGCTCGGCTGCTCAGCCCTCGGAGGGCACTGAGCGAGGCCCGAGCCACAGTCCGGCTCCCAACCGAGGCCTCTCCCGCCAGCGCCCAGCCAGACACACAACCGAGGACAACAACGCCCGTCCATCCGCTGAGCCGGCCCCAGCAGCTCTGGGGCCCCTCCTCCCCATCCCCTCAGGGCCCACCCCTGGTGGGCTCCAGACGCAGGGCCGGTGTGGGTTCCCCCGTGAGCCCCAGCCCACAGGAGTCTCTGGGGTCAGGGCACCTGTGTGGCTGGTACACCCCACAGCTCACCCTCGGCCGCCGGGACTGCCATCCTAGGGTCCCCTGTGGGATCAGGAGGGAGCAGGCGCCCACTCACCGCGGGGTCCTGGCAGGGTGCCAGCCCTCTGTCCTCCGCGTGGGCCCCTCTGTCCTCCGCGTGGGCCTGGGCGGACCTGCAGAAAGCTCGCTCCTCTTCCCAGCGCGCACGGAGCCTCACTTTAAATAATGCCGAGAACAAAATGCAGGCTGATCTCGCCGCTTACTTACAAGGCTTATTAACACGCCGCATCCAAAGATGGTAAAGAGCTATAATTGTCCTCATTCAAACGGGAAAAATAAACCTATTTGCTTCCTTCCTTTATGATCCTCTTCCAGAGGGGAGAGAAAGCACGAGTTCCTCTATGTTCTCGGCGCCGTCGCTGCCGCCTTCCTCCAGCCCGGCACTTTACAAACACCTGTGCCATTCACAGCGCCTCCCGGCAGAGGAGGCTGAATCCTCAGGCCAGAGATCCAGAGACCGGCGCGTCTTGCTCAAAAGGGGGTCGGAGTTCATGGGGGGGGGGGTGCATTTGTAGGTCTGAGCTGAGGAAATATCTCAGGTTACCTGGGGCCGAGCAGACAACCTCATCACAACCCGAACAGGCAGCTTTGGGGACGCAGCACAGCGGGGTGCTGTGGCTCGCAGGGCACCTGTCTGGCCACCTGCCTGCATCCCCCACGAGGGTCAGTGGCTCCTGGTGTCAACCAGACAGTGTGGCTGCTGCCCCCGCCACCAGTACCCCATCATCTCACCGTGCACACCGCCCAGCCAGCAGTCAACGCTGAGCTGCGAAGATCTGAAACCGGCTCAGAAGTCCGACGCTTACTGCACGGAGCAGGCCCGGTCCCCAGCCTGGGCCCCGGGAACCCAGATCCATCGGAAGTGCTTTCCCGGGTTTCCATCACAACCATCCCTGTCCCCGGAACTTTCTCCCCGCGCCCGGCTCAGCCGCGAGCCTCGTACACACGTTCTCCGCGGATGACATACGAGGCACTAACCTTTCTCACAGGCCCAGATGTTAAGTTCATTCTCATCCCATTTATGCAAATTTCACAGGAACCGTCAATCCGAGGAAACCTTAAATCACCGAACACTCTCTAAAAACCCACACTCAGCCCGCTTTGCATGCAGCGACATTTACATAAAGTCACAGTTCAGGGACCGAAGGTGGTGGGCAGATGTTACCAACACTCTCCCACCCAACAGCCAGAGACCCAGGCCCCCAGCCCCGGGTCCCAGATCCAGGGGTCTCTGCCTGCTTACAACCATGTTCCAGTTTCACCAGGCCGCCGGCTGGTGTGGCCCAGGGGCTGAGCATCAGCCTGTGAGCCAGGAGATCACAGTTCGATCCCTGTTCAGGGCACAAGCCCCGGCTGCGGGCTCGATCCTCAGTGTGGGACATGCAGGAGGCAGCCAGTCCATGATTCTCTCTCATCATGGATGTTTCTATCTCTCTCTCCTCCTTCCTCTCCTTTCCCCTTGGAAATCATTTTTTTTTTTTTTTCGGATAAAGGGTGCTGTGGAAAGCGAAAGCTTCTGAAAGTTTTCCAAACTTTGGGCAAACAGGGTCCCTCGTCCAGGGGCCTGGCATCCCTGTCATGTGTAGATGGAAGCAGGACAAGGCTCACAGGCAGGGCCCAGGGTGAGGCCTCTGGCAGCCCCTTGGTCCGGGGGGCGGGAGGGCCCCCCGGGCCCCTGAGCCTGCGTTTGCCCACGCCTGGCCGCCAGGCCGTCGTTACCAGGCAGATCAGCCAGGCGGTTAATGGTGGATCAGAAGACATTTGCTCTGCGCTATCAGAATGACATCATAACTAAAGCAGCCTCCGCCAGAGCCCCAGGCTCCCCGGAGCAGAGGCCCGAGGGCTCCCAGCGGCACCCAGCATCCCCTGGCCTGCTAGGCCGGGTGGGGGCCCAGCTGCCAGCCAGTTCCCAGAGAAGGACAACGAGGATGACAGTGGATCCCAGCAAATCCACGGCCCCGGGTCCTGCTCGCTGCAAATAACGGCGATGATGGATTGTGCCTGGTTGATGCCGCCGAGAGGCTGAGAACTCGCTCTCCTGGGCGGACCAGGGCTGGCACCTTCAGAGGCAGCTCCCGCTTGGCTGGGGCACCGGCGGCGTTGCCAACAGAGCTGCCCATGTCTCCGTGCCCCGGCCTCCAGCAAACCGCTACGTGTGCCCTCCTGCCCGCCACAGACACAGGAGAGGAGGGGAGACGGGCAAGTGCAAGGCCCTGCTGCTCCTGTGCTTTTCCACGCACCGGCGACCACACACACATACACACATGCACACACACAGACACAAACCTTGGGAGAATGGGGGAGGCATCCGGGAAGAACTGCCTCTGGGCACCACCGGCAGCAACAGTCCACACGCCGCTCCCCACAGCTCTGCCCTCCTCAGCGTCCAGGACCAACCCAAGCCCCAGCGAGAGGTGCCCAACTCCAGGGTGCCCCAACCGCCTCCCTCCCCAGCTCGCTCAGGTACGCGCGGCCAGAGGGCCTCACCTGCCCCTGCCCCGGAAAGTCGGCAGACGGAGAGAAAAAGTTGCGGAGCTGCCAGCCGGGAGCCGGGAGCCGGAGGCTGCCGACCCCACCGGCTCGGCCCACCCGCCGCGCCGCTCCCCGCACCTCGCCCGCCGGCGGCGCGCTGACCCGGGGCGCCGAGGGCACCGCTGGGCACTTACTTGGCACCCGCTTCCCCACGGGCAGGTCCTTCCTCGCGGTTTCCAAACAAGTTTCAGGGAGGAAGACGGAGGCCAAAAAGAATCCAATTATGCAAATGGCTCCGGGCCGGGAGGAGGCGCGCGCCCGGGCTGACGCGGCGGCGGCCGCACGAGTTGGGGAGCAGCCGGGCCGGCGGGTTTACGGGGCGCGTCACCGCTGCGCCCGGTCCCGCCGCCCCGCATCGCGAAGTTCATTAAAGCGGCACCGTCCGCTTTCCGGGGACCTGCGCCCGCTCCGCTCCGCTCCGGTCCCCTGACCCCGCGGGCGGGGCGCTGTCCCCAGCCTCCCTTCCTGCCCCCCTCCCCCCCGCCCCGTTCCTCTCCTTCGCTCTTTAAGTCGCCTGCCTTCCCTCCGAACAATGAACAAAGCTGTGAGTGATGGCAACGCTCGCCCCTCCCCGCCGCGGCCGGGGCAGAGCGCCCTCAAAGTGGGCGCCGCGGCCACTGTCCCCGAGACACTGCGTCCCGCACCCTGCCCCGCGCGCGCGCACACACACGCACCCCCACATGCACACAAACACGCACGCACACACACATGCACACAAACACGCACGCACACACACACCCCGCACACACGCACGCGCGCCTCCCCCCCCCCCCCCAAGTTCACCTAAGCCCTGGCTGGAGACGGGGGCGCCAAGGCCAGGGCTCCAGGGGCTGCCGGGCTTGCTGGGGACCCAGGAGACCAGGGCGGGGAGCACTCGCGCCCAGCTCGCTCCCCGCGGCCATCCCGCCCTCTCGCCCCGGGCCTCCCCGAGGCTCCGGCAGCCGCGCCGCCCGCCCGCCCGCCGGATGCGCTCGGCAAACGCGGCCCCTGTCGGCTCCCCGCTAAACTGCACGGCGGCGGCGGCCGGGGAAGCGCAGGAGCCCAGGCCGCCCGCGCCCGCGCCCCGGGTCCCCCCAGCGCCACCCGCCCCGGGCACACGAGCCCCTCCGGCCCGGACGCCGCGCAGCCTCCGCGTTTTCCCGGCAAAGTGACCCGGAGGCGCTGGAAACCGCTTCCCCGCGAGCACTCCGGAGACACAACAGATCCGCAAACAAAACCCGGCCGCGGCAGCCTCCGCGCCGGCTGGGACCCGCCGGCCCCACGGGATCGGGCAGTGTCCGCCTTCACCGAGAGGGACGGGAGGGACGCCCCGCACAGAAGGGAAAGGGGGGGCAGTCTCCACCTGTCTCCCCCCCCCCCCCAGCCCTGCCGGAGTCCCCGCCGAGGAGCCCCGCACCCCTTTCCTCCCCTTTTCACTAACTTGGGGGCGCTTGCGGTTCCCTCCCCTGCCCATACCGCCTTCTGTAGGGAGAAATCTATATTTTAAATTATTTGCAAAACTGCAACAGATGGGCGCGTGAGGTCTGGACACTTTCCTACTCATCATCAAAGAAAATCCCCCCTTTTTCTTTTTTGCCTAAAATACATCCCGGTCCCGCCTACGACTGTTTTCCTCAATTCTTCCTCTTCAGAAATAGCGTGGGGACGCAAACAGGAGGGTTTGTCAGCAAATCACTGGCCCCAGTCTTGCATCTGGGCTGGGGGGGAGGGGTCTGTTCCCCCAAACTGCGCTCTTCCTGGGCGCCCTGGACCCCCCACACTCCCCGCCTCCAGCCCCCCACGCCTGTCCCCCCTTCCACCCACACACACACTCACACTCACACTCACACGCTCTGATTGGCCTCATTTGCAGCCGGGCTGCGTCTCCTCCATAACCTGTTACTTATTTCTGTCTCGGGGTCTATGGGGCCCCCAGCCGAGCCCCGGGGCGGGGGCTGGGCCGGGCCCACGGGGGCGCCGCCTGCGCTCGGGCGCTGCAGCCTGAGCCGGCGGGCGGGCGGCGGGAGCGGACCCGCACCCCGGCCTGCGCGCCCCCGCCTGGGCCTGGCGGGCTCCCGGGGCCGGAGGACAGCGAGCACACAAAATGGCAGGTCTCTGCGGCCCGGCGCCGGCAACTTCCACACCGTGAGAGCAGCGGCGAACTTTGATTTTTATTTTTTTAATGATTATACATCCCCCGCTCCCTCCCCTCCCCTCCCCCCGGCGGCGGACCCGCAGCGAGCCGCGCAGGGAGGGAGGGAGGGAGGGAGCGGGGATCCCGCATCTCGGCGCCGGGAAAACGGGGAAAGTCACTCGATCAGAAGTTTGCGTGGCCCCGGCCTCCCCTCCCCATGCGGCCCCCCAGGACCGGCGCAAGTTTCCGGGGGCGCAGGGCCGGGCGCGGATGGGGCGCAGCGGGGCCGGGAGCCGGCGCTGGGTCCACCCCCCTCCGGGCGCGCCGGGCGCCGGTGCCGGCGGCTCCTTTTCAAAGTAACGGTCGGGGGCTGCGGGCGGGCGGGGCGGGCGGCGGCCGGCGCGGGTCCCACTTGCCTCCGAAGTTGGCCGGAGCCATCCGCGCCCAGCTGCCGCCGCGCCGCCGGCGGCTCCCCGTCCCCCCGCTGACAGCCTCGCGCCCACGTCACCGCCACGGATATTTAATTAGAGCCTATTTTTTAATCGAGACGGGGCCGGAGGAACCGGGCGCAGGCCTCGCCGAGAGGGGGAGGGGAGGGAGGGGAGGGGAGGGGGCCCCGCGCCAAGAGTCCAAACTCACTTTGCCACCGCCAGCCGCCCCCCCGCGCGCCCCCGCGGCCCCGCCGCGCCCCCCCCCCCGCCGCGCCCCGCGCCCCCACCTTTGTTTTCCTTACCTTACAGATCCACCGAGGCGCGGGCGCGGGGAGCAAAGTCGGCACGTAAACGGAGCGTTGTAAAGATTGTGTTCAATGAATAATGAAACATGTCCACATGATTGACTTGATCATTTTCTGGGCTGAGGGGGGACGGCGCCCTGCTCGCGCGCCTCCCGCGCCCGCCCGGCGGAGCCCCGCGCGCCGGCCCCGGCCCGGCCCGGCCAGGGCGGGCTGCGTGCTCCTCCGCCTCCGCTCCGGTCGCCCCGCTCATCGGTCCTCCGCGCCCGGCCCCGCGGACAGCCCCGGCCCGGCGCGGCCTCCCCCTCTCGGGTAGGTGAAATGCATTGTACCATTAAAAAGGCTCTCCATTGTCGCCCTGGCATAATTCACAGCAACTAGATAGGTCTTGCGGCATTTAGCTTTGATGAGCCGGAGACTGAACCCTTGATATAATAATCTACAAAGAATGGTGTGTGATCGTCCATTTTTTCTCTCTCTGTCTAGCAACTAAGAAACCATTTAACACGGCGCAGCTTGCTTCTGACCTTGAGCTCATGTAAACACACTTATTAAAATCTATCTATTCTCCAGGAGCTGCATTCTGATTGTCAGGCTCGTTACGGAGACATATATCAGCCCCTCCGCTTGTCACTACTTTGCATTCCTGCCTTTGACTAAAGAATTTTTTATCCAGCCGAGAGAGAGGGAGAGGGAGAGAGGGAGAGGGAGAGAGAGAGATTGCCAGGGAGGGAGAGGCAGCCGCGGAAGGGAGAGCGGAAAAAAGCGTCATGCTTACCTGCTCCCGAAACTATTTAAAGTCTGTTCCCTTCCTGGGGGGAGAGGCACTCCCCGGTGCACCTCGGTGGCCGGCGGGTCGCGGCGGAGCGCTCCCAGCCCCGGCGTTTAAGGGAGTCATCACCCATCAAGTGACGTTGATCCGCGCTGTAACCTTGTGGCGTATTTAGTGTAAATAAGGCACTTATGTTGCCAATCGCGGCGATACAAACAGGGAGAGGTCCGCAGCCCGGCCTCCCGCGCCTGCCATTAGAGGCGACTCTATTTGCAGACGCTGTTTAGGAGATCATGATCATTCTAAAACAATGCCGGTGCCAAATGATTATGAAAATATGATTTTAATTAATCACGTAGTAGGCAAGGAAATTAGCATACGGTAATTAAACTTGGAGGAGGAGGAGGCAAGGAAAAAAAAAAAAACACGTCACGCAGGCCCTCTGTCTTATGGGTCCGGAACCATCCTCTCGGCGGGGTGGGCTCCAGGACCGTTGCCCGACAAAATAACTTTTTTAAAGGCAACTTTTGTCAGCGGAGCCGGGTCCGAGCTGCTGGCAAAATCCTAGGAGGGCAGGGGAGCGAGGCGGGGACGTGAGCGAGCGGTGGTGCCTGGGTTGGGTTTCTGTGGAGGGGGCAGAGGAGAAGAAGGGGAGAAAGCTGAATAATGCAATTATGCATTCTCTGTCCTGGGGTTGACAAAAGCTGGTGCCTCAATAGCCTCTTTGTTGTGGGATTATATAATGATCCTGGTGTCGTTATGGGGGAGAGAGGGCTCGGTAATAATAATAAAAGAACTATCCAGACACGCCAATGAGGAGCTTGTTTTAAAGAAAAGACTCGCATATGACATTGAGGAATGTTAATAGCAGAAAGACAGGATCCAAAAGAGTTGACAAAGAGAGAGGAGGGAGGGAGGGCGGGGTGAGGTGGGGGTGGGGGAGAGGCCTGAGTTAAGCATGATTAAGAAGCGATGGAGAGAGATTGATTATTCAAAACGACAAGCCACAGGGACCTGAACACATTGATCCAGGTAGGATTCGGTCCAGCCTGCCCCAACTGAGTTCCCATAAGACAAATGGGGGGGAGTAAATCAGGGTACCACCATCTGTGAAAAGCAAAGATGCAGAAAAAGCAGCCACTGCCTCCCCATCACCACCCTTCTTGTGGAAGGAGCCATGGGGGGAGGGGGGAGCACCTGTTCCAGGGCGAGGCTAGTGCCCAGACTTCCAGCGGGAGGCACCTTGGAGCAAGGGGTAGGGGGAGAGGGAAGGGCTGGGGCACTGGCCTTGGCTCTACCTCCTCAGACTGTTCTGAGAACCCAGCAAGGGCTTTCGCTCTCTCACTCTCTCTCATCTCCATCTCCATCTCCATCTCTATCTCCATCTCTATCTCCATCTCCATCTCAATCTCAATCTATCTCCATCTCTATTATCTCTATCTCCATCTCTTTCATCTCTTTATCTATCTCCATCTCCATCTCCATGTCCACCTCTATCTCTATCTTCATCTCCATGTCCATCTCTGTCTCTCTCATCTCCGTCTCTCTATCTCCATCTCCATCTCTATCTCCATCTTTATCTATCTCCATCTCCATCTCCCTTCCTCTCTCTCATCCCTAGCTTTTGGGAGGCAGGAAGTGGAAGGGTTTGGCTCACATGCAAGTTCTATGAGAGTCTTAAAGTCCATTCAGATCTCTGTTCGGTGCCATTACACCCCCTCCGCATCCAGAAAAGTTCAGGCATTCCGGCCACATTTCCCTATCGGATGTGTCTGAAATTCTCCTCCAACAAATTCCCAAATACAAGGTTTTTCTCTCGTGTGGAAATTAGCATCGCAATCACAGCTCCGCGATCACATCTCGATGGGGAAGAGTGAGGAGCAGTGGGGTGTTCTTTATGCCAATTCTTCCTGGATCAACTGATTATCCTCTGGCGTCTTTGACCCTGTTATTGTAAGTCAAGTGATTCTTTCTCGCTGACAGCCGGGACAAAGGGGCCGGCAGGCTGAGCCGGCCAGAGGAAGTGCCCATATGGACTTGGAGAAAAGATACTTTCTCCCCAAGAGAATGGGGGTGATGGTCGCCTTTGAACCCTCCGCCTGGGAGGCAGCGAGCTGGGCAGAATGTCTCGACACCTCTCCGGGGCCCTCCGTGGTGCCCAGTGGGTCTGCAATCCCAGGGGTGGGGACGGCCAGGCCAGGGCGCCCCTTCCAGGCTGGAAGGCGGGAGGTGTCTGCGCCTCGGAGGGCCCTGTGTCTCAGCACGGCCGCGCTCCGGCGGCCTGGGACCCGGGCTGGTGCACGGAGCTCGGAGAGGAAGCTGGGGTGCTTTTTAGCCCCAGAGCCTGGCGGGCAGGCGGGCAGTGACTGCTCCCCCTGGGAGGCTGAGCGGGGCCTGAGCCCCGCGCTGGGTTCTGGTGGGAGTTCGCGCGCGCCCCCTGTCGGCTCCAGCGCGCTCTGCGTTCCCTGAGGATTCGCCAAGCCTGCAGCTGGGGAGCCCAAGGAGACTGCCCTGCCCAGCCTCCAGGTGGGGCGCCAGGGGAGGAGGGAACTGGATCGGCACAGGGACCCAAACGTGACACCCGCCTGTGACCAGCCAAAGCACTGAAGGTTCCTGAGAGATCTGCCCCACCTAGGGTTTGGGGGCCACTCCACAACCTGGGCCTCCCACCTCCTCCCCTGCCCCTCCCCTCCTCACCCTGCAGGCCATGCACCCACAGTCTTAAGCTCATAATCCTCATGGCCCCGGAAGGACAGCTAGTCCCCCTGGGACCAATGGGCATCAGTATGAGCTGGGTGGGCTGTGAGCTGGGTGGGCGGTGGCCTCTCCTAGGGCCTCCTGTGACATGGAAACTCCTGGGTCATGCCACCCTGGCTGTTTGGCTCAGTGGATAGAGCGTCGGCCTGCCGACCAAAGGGCTCCAGGTTTGTTTCCAGACAAGAGCACGTACCTGGGTGGCCAGCTCCTCCCCGGCCCGGGCCCTGATCTGGGCATGTGCAAGAGGCAGCCAGTCGATGTGTTTCTCTCCCATCGATGTGTCTTTCTGTCTCTCCCTCTCTCGCCCCCACTTCCTAAAATCAGGGAAATCACCCTCGGGTGAGGATTAACAAGAAACTCGTCACGTCTTAGAGGGCCCTGACCTCTGACCCAGCCCAGCTCAGCCTCGGCTGCGCTTCCTACACTGGCGTCCGCTTCCTTTGGTTTCTGTTCAGCTCCTTCTCCCTGTGCCTGTTGCTCAGCCCCCCGCCCCCCCCCCCCCAACAAACAGGTTAGAAACCAGCCAGTGCCGTGGCCGAGGCCATGTGACCCACACAGTGAGGCCAGGGGAGCTTCTGGAGAGGGTGCTGAGTTTGGAACCGGGGGGGGGGGGGGACCAGAAGGCCAGAACATATGTTTTTAGAGGCGCCAAGTCCTGCCCAGCCTCAGTTTCCCCACCGTCTACCCAGCCAAGGACCACTGAGAGGCTGTGCCCAGGAGAATATGAGCCACTTCAGACCCAGCTCCTTCAAACAGGAGGAAGGGCTGAGCAGCCTGGAGGGCCGGAAGCACAGGGTCCGAGGGCCCTCTCAGCCACAGACCAGCGGGGACTCAGAGCTCTCTCCCAGCCGCAGGCACGCCGCTCCCCAAGTGCCGCAAACCCAGCTCCCGTCCACGGGCGCTGGGCGAGAGCCGGGACGGACAGCCCCTTCCGTCCACGGCCGGTTTCCCTGCGGCAGGACCGCCTGGGCGTCTCGGTCCAGTTACTAGACACCAGCGGAGCGCCCAGTGCCGTGGGCTCGGCCGCAGCTCCCACCGCCCCTGTGCGGGGCCGCAGGGGGGTAGCTGGGGGTGCCAGGCGTCCCTGTGAGTTCTGTGGGACCTGCGATCGCTAGCATCAATTTGGCGGTAGTTTGGGGGGACAAGGCAGGGACCCACAAAGCAGTGGACCTTCTGGCCAGAACGGGGCCGGAGGATGCTGACGGGGGTGGGGGAAGGGGACGCGTAGTCCATGGAGTAGCCCACGATCCCTGCATCTGGGGGGGCCTGGATGTGTCCGGTGGGAAACACAACTCCTGGCGGCGGGTCAGGACCTCGTTTTCTTAGGACGGAGCCTCAATGCCCTCTGCGTGCTGCCCCGGCGCCCACTGGCCACGCACACGGCCCGGTTCCCACCTGGTTTTGCGTGGAGGAGGCGCACACGTTGCTGCTAGAAACTAGAGGGAACACGCATGGGGAAACGCGGTGTTCAGCAGGGACAGAGCGAGGGCGGCGGAGGCTGTGACGTGGCTCCCAGGGCAGACAGGCACCCGTGGAGGCCACGGGGCTCCCTTGCGTGACCCCGAGGCTCATCGCCGCCTGCACCGAGCAGCTGGGGACCAGGCAGGCCACACACAAGCCCACTGGCGCTGGCCACCACCCAGGACCCGAGTGAGCCTTCCTGCCCTGCCCAGGGCACAGGCCTGGGCTCCGGGAGGCAGTAAGCCCCTGCCTACATCACTTAGACTTCATCTTATTTCTGTTTTTAACATGTTTTTCTTGGTTTCAGAGAGGGAGGGGGAGAGGGAGACAGAAACATCAGTGATGCGGGAGAATCATCGATCCGCTGCCTTCTGCCCACCCCACACTGGGGATCAGGCCTGCAACCTGGGCCTGTGCCCCGACCGGGAATCGAACCCTGACCTCCTGGTTCCTGGGTTCATGCTCAGCCACTGGGCCCCGCCTATAGGGATAGACCTCATTTTAAACCCTGATTCCACGGAAGGACTGAGTCGAGTCTTACGGAGGCTCTTGGGAATCAGAAAGGGAAGATGGGTTGATGGTGTCAGGCTCCGAGAGGGAAGCAAAGTGTGGGGGGGGGGAGCAGTGGCTGGGGGAATGGGGAAGGAGGGGCTTGAATGCAAGGGTCTCGCGTCCCCACACCCTCCCGGGTGCTCTGCAGCCAGGGAATGGCTGTGAGCAGGTCGTGCCGGAGTGCAGTCTGGGAAACTGGCACCTGATGGTCTGGGAAGGCGGTCCCCCTAGTGACTGGGGATGAATCTGTACACTTGGGGTGCATTTGAGACATGTATGTCCACCCTAGCCTATCCAGCCCCCTCCTGGACCTCCCAGGGCTATCACTGCCCACGTAGGGGTGCCATCTAGGGCTGTGCTTGTGTGAGCCCCTCCCTGCCCGAGGCTGGGTGCTTCATCGCTGGGGTCCTTGGCCCAGGGCGAGAATTAGGAAATATTGGTGGAACTAATCAAGAAATTAGTCTGATACTTAAATAATTCATACTGTGTATGAGGCACTGTTTCACCCTTCATTGGCAAAGCAAATGAATGAATGAATGAATGAACAGCATTACTTAAAACCTGTCCCCAGGACTGAAGGGTCCTGGGTTTGATCGTGGTCAAGGGCACAGACCGTGCACACTGAGGAGGAACGCAGAGACAGAGAGGTCTCCCTCCACCTCGGCGCCACCCTCTCTGTCTCTCCTCCCGAGCATCTTCCTGCGCACGTCTTATTTTTTCCAGACTTCGAGGCGTTCTATATAAACGATTCTGTGTCCTGCTTTCATTTTCTAACCTTGTAGCGCAAGGTATTTCCCACGTCATTAAATATGCCTGAAAACATGATTTTATGGCTACATAATGTTCCTTCAAATGGATGCAACATAATTTATTTAAACAATCTCTTATTTGGGAACATCTAAATTGTATCTGATTCTTTGTTCTCTCCCAAGTATCGGAGGGAGCGGGCGTTTCACCGTGAAACCGCTATCTGCATCGCCTGCCTGTTCTGGGAGCGGTCGGGAGTCGGGGTGGGAGGGTCTGAGGCTCCCTGAGGCATTCCCAACCCTCTGGCCCCGAAGGCCCCCACCCCCAACAACACCCCTCACGTCCCCCTGCCTCCTGCCCGGAGGGAGGGGCTTCAGGGCTTCTCTCCCAGGAGGTCGTTCACCCTCACGCTGTAGCCACATTGTAGCCACCAGGCCTCCTCCATCTGATGCCATCTCAGCAGGCCCTGCTGCCCCCGGCTCACCCTCAGCCCTAGGCAGCCCGGGGGACCCCCCCACCCCCCAGCAGGGGACGAGCAGGACCTTCCTGGCTTCAGAGGAAACACTGTATCGCTTTCCCAGCTCCTTGCTGGGCTGTGAGCAGGGGAGGGACTCAGCCAGCCAGTGTCAGAGACGTGGGGTCTCCGGGGCGTGGTCCCGCCTGAACGGTGGCACAGAACCGTGGCCTCCTGGTTCCCAGGTGGACGCCCAGCCACGGAGCCCCGCTGCGGCTCTGAGCAGATCTGGGGAAGGGGCACACCCTGCTGGGGGGTAGAGATTGGTGGCTGTGCCTGGGCATGTCCTGGGCATCGCTGACTAGGAACGAGCTAGGTACTTTCCCAGATGCCACGGCTTCTCTGAGCAAGAAGAGCCGCAGAAGGGCCCTGCGCGACGGGACAGCCACCACCGAGCCTGAGGTTTGTGCTTCAGGCCAGCCCCCGGTAGGCTCCCTCCCAGCAGACACACCTCGCTCCCCGCGCTCTCGCCACGCCCAGCCCGGCCACCCTGCTCAACGGTTAGAGCATCGGCCTGCAGACTGAAGATCCCCGGTTCGATTCCCGTCAGGGTACACACCCAGGTCTGGGCTCCATCCCCGATGTGGGGCGTGCAGGAGGCAGCCAGTCCATGGCTCTTTCTTCTCTCTCCCTCTCCACTCCTCTATGAAATCAATAAAAACATCTTTTTAAAAAGCCTAACCAGGCCCAGAGTTCCGCTCTCTGCCCCCCGGTGCCACAGACGCGGTGGCCACGGGGACGGGAGCCGTGCCTGCTGGCGAAGGGAGAACCCAAGTCCCCAGGAGGAGACGGGGGGGGGCCTGGAGGAAGCTCTGTGCTCAGAGGCATTAGCGGAGGGAGAACCCCCGCACCTCGCGGCCCCGGGGTGCGTTGCCTCTGCTCGCTCAGCGTCCGGGGTTCAGAGCACAACCCCGGGCCATGGCGGAAAGGTTAATGGCGCCCGCGCTCTCCGGGAGGGAGAGACGTGGAAGTGATTGATGGCTCTCTCTGGAACGCGCAGCCGCGCACTCACCCCCGTGGCTTCCAGATGGGCCGGCTGTGCGTTGGTGGGAAGCAGCATTAATGGAGCGCCTACTGTATACTGAGCCCTGCGAGGGGCCAGGGAGGAGGGAGGTGGAGAGGGGAAGTCTGGGCCCTGTCACCATGAGGACCTCAGAACCCACAGCTTCTCCCGCCTTCTTCCCCAGAGGCACACAGACTGCACCCGGGGCCTGGAGCTGGCTGCCTCCCTCCCCCCACCCTGGGGGCACCTGCCCGGCAGGCGGGTCCGACGGGTCCCCTCGGCCAGGAGCCCCTCGCCAGCTGGGCACCCCAGCCCACGCCCGCTCCGGGTCTGTTTTTATTATAAATATTTCATTGTGGAGGAGTTTGGGTCGGAGCCGATATACAGCATTTGGCAGCGCTCCCCTCCAGCATTTGGTAATAATTCCACACCAAATGCTGCGGAGCGACCCTCCCAAACGGCACGGCTGCCAGCCAAGCGCGTGCACACTGCAGCCTGGGAAGCGGCTCATCGGAGCGTCTGGGTGCAGGGCCAGCCGAGGACACATGCCCGAACCCAGGGCCGCCTTCGGGCCCGTCCCACCCAGCACACCGCCCGGAGCTGCCCCGGGGACATAAAACAGGTTGCACAGCCCAGCTGGTGTGGCTCAGTGGTGGAGTGCCGACCTAGGAACCAGGAGGTCATGGGTTGATTCCCCATCAGGGCACAGGCCCAGGTTGTGGGCTCCATCCCCAGTAGGGGGCGTGCAGGAGGCAGCCCATCAATGACACTGTCTCACTGATATTTCTCTCTCTCCCTCTACCTTCCTTTCTGAAGTCAAAAGTATTTTTGAAAAAACACACAGGCCGAGACCGGTTTGGCTCAATGGATAGAGCGTCGGCTTGGGGACTGAAGGGACCCGGGTTCGATTCCGGTCAAGGGCATATACCTTGGTTGCGGGCATATCCCCAGTAGGGGGTGTGCAAGAGGCAGCTGATCGATGACTCTCTCTCATCGATGTTTCTAGCTTTCTATCTCTCTCCCTTCCTCTCTGTACAAAATCAATAAAATATATTTTTTTAAAAAATGAAAAAACACACAGAAGAAAAAAGAAAAGAAAAGAAAAACAGGTTTATACACACTAGGTGCTCCATAAGCTGCTGAATAAGATTCTGTGACGTAAATTAAAACATGCCCGTTTTTTTTTGTGGGTTTTTTAAAAATATTTTTTTATTGATTTCAGAGAGGAGAGATGAAAACATCCATGATGAGAGAGAATCATGGATTGGCTGCCTCCTGCATGCCCCCCACTGGGCCTGTGCCCTGACCGGGAATGGAACCTGGGACCCCTCAGTCCGCAGGCCGGCACTCTATCCACTGAGCCACACGAGCCAGGGCGCATCTGCTTTTCCACATTCCATTTCCATGCACTGGCCGAGCCCCGCCCCCCCCCCCCCCGACGGCCCCTATGTCCTTAGGAAGCAATGGGAGCTTCCTGACACCCAGCACTGAACCGCTTGGTGGGTCATGTTCCGTGGCTCCGTGGCCCTTGCTGGGTAGGCTGGGGGCAAAGGGACGCCTGGCAGCTCGTGGTGGGGATGGCCCCGGGCCGCAGTCCGTGCTGGGGAGGCATCCACGCCTGGCTGGGCCTCGGTGCCACGGGCTCCACACAATCCCCCATGGGTGCGGACAGGAGGGGTGTCTCCTTCGGGGCCCGAGGCACCTCCCGGAGGCGATGGCAACGCACACAGGCCCCAGGCTGCGTCCTGCTCTTTCCACACGCCCTCCCCCCTTCCTCCCCCGCCTCGTCCTCCCTCGCCTCCTCCTCCCCCTCCTCCTCCTCCTCACAGGGCATCTCGCCTGCTGGTTTCCTCCGGTCTTCCCCTCCAGGCATTGGCTGGCAGTGTTGTGAGTTCTCGGGACCCAGCCAGGGCAGGAGCAGGCACAGGCCCCTCGGTCCAGCACCCTCTAAGGGATCCCCACCCCTCTCATTTTTATTATTTTTCAGGCTGTGATGATCCTCCTGTGAATTGATTGTTTAATCCTGCTTAGGACTCTTGGATTTTTTTTTAGTTAATCCTCACCAGAGGACATTTTTTTCCATTAATTTTAGAGAGCGTGTAAGGGAGGGGGAAGGGACGAGGAGAGAGAGAGAGAGAGAGAGAGAGAGAGAGGGAGAGAAACACTGATGTGGGAGAGCCACATCAATTAGTTGCCTCCCCTGTGAGCCTCAACTGGGGCAGGAAATCTGCAACCAAGTGTGTGCCCTTGACCGGAATTGAACCTGTGGCCCAAGGTCAAGGGCAGCGCCTAACCATGAGCCAAGCCGGCCAGGCACTACAGCTCTGCTCGGAGGACTCGGTCTTTCCTCAAGGCTGGAAAGCGCCCACCTGCTCCTCTCCGGCTCCACCTCTCCCCTGCCCTCCCGAGGCTGCGCTCCGGGAGCATCTGGCCTCCAGGAGGGGCCTCAGGTCTGCGCCCTGCTCCGCCCTCGGCCCCTCACGGCTCCTCTCCAGCATGGCACCACCCGGGCCGCCGGCTGTGTGACCTTTGCCCTCCGCCCCTGTGCTGCTCGGGAGGTCTGCTTCCCAGGGCCAGCCTCCCGCACCCCGGGTGCCCTCCTGGGTGCTGCAGCTCAGAGCCCAGCCCTGTGCCAGCCCCCGCCCCAAGACGTGGCCTGGGCTCCGTGCACCTGTGACCTGCATGTGGCCCCTGGGGAGGGGGCGGAACGCTGGGACCACGGCGTGGCTGCCCTTCACCCACGGAGACCCGTGACAAGCCCCAGAGACACTCACTCGCCGCCACCCAGCAGCACCGGCTCCGTGGTGGGCCCTGACTGCAGGGCTGCACCGGCCCGAGCCCAGCACTGCCGTTACGGCTGTGACCTCGGGCAGCTCCCCGGGGACAAAGTGGGTGCTCGCTGGGCCCCTCCCAGTCCCGAAGGCGAGACGCTTCATTCCGGGGAGGCTGCCCCCCACTCCCAGCCTCACCCCCAAGCCCAGGGCGGCCGCGCTCTGAGCCCCTGGGAACCGAGTGCTGAGAGCAGGGACGGTCGAAGCCGGTGCCTATCGCCACACCGCCGTGTTCCTTTCTCTCCCCGGGGCGTTCCGCGGGTGCCCCTCCCCACCGGCTTCTGGTACAAAGGATGAGAAATCGAGGAGGAGACTGAGAGGTGGGCGAGGCGGCCGTGGTAAGGGATGAGAGCCGCGACCCATCAGGCCATTACCAGCGCAGCCATGGGTCCGCCTGGGCTAAGCGAGCAGGGCAGGTGGTCCGACCTCCGCTCCTGCCGCAGAGTCAGCGGGGGCAGCGCGGCCCGGAGCCTCCTCTGGACCCCAACACCAGCTCCGGGCCCCAGGGGCTCCTGACATACCCCCACACACACACTGGAACTCAGCCTCACACAGGCTGGAGGATGAAAAGCAAGGAACGGCCCGCGGCCTGGCTCAGGGGCTGAGCGTCCACCTAGGAAGCAGGAGGACAGCGATCAGGGCACAGGCCCGGGTTGTGGGCTCCATCCTCAGTGGGGGGTATGCAGGAGGCAGAACCATGATTCTCTCTCATCATCCATGTTTCTCTCTGTCCTTCTCCCTTCCTCTCTGAAATCAATACAAATATATATTTAAAAAGAGACTTAAAAAAATATATAGAAGCAAGGAGCTGCCTTCTTCCCGAACCGGGCCCCAGCTGGGCCTGTGAACCCCGAAGAAGCTGGGGACCAGAGGGCTCCAGCCCCCGCTCCCCGCAGCTCAGAAAGGGAATCGGGAGGCGCGGGAGGTGCGGGAGTTACTGCCGGCACTTGATTGGAGTGACTGTTACGTAAAAGCCAACCCAGATGAATCGCCTGCAGGGAGTTGTCTGGCTGCATGAGTTTTTACACATCTTTCAGGAAATCAAAGGCCCAAATGCTAAATCTCACACTCAGGAACATCAAGTGGATTTGTGACAGTCCCCGGAGGCTGCGGTGTCCATAAACCGATGAATGAATCACACCGACGCGGCTCTGCCGTTTCTCATCTGTGACTGATACAATATTGATAACACTCCGCTCACTTAACCCCTTCAGGCCTGGGCGCCACGGCCTGGGCTGCACCGCGTCCCAATAGGGCTGTGGTTGCCTGTGGGGCCACAGCAGGCCGAGGGCCGCTCACTGACCCCCGGGCCAGACGAGGGTTCACATGGCACTTGCTGCCAGCCGGCATGGCTCCATGGCCAAGCATCAACCTAGGCACCAGGAGGTCACAGTTAGATTCCCGGTCAGGGCACAGGCCTGGGTTTCCATCCCCAGTGAGGCATGCAGGAGGCAGCTGATCCATGATTCTCTCTCATCAGTGATGTTTCTCTCTCTCCCTCTCCCTTCCTCTCTCTGACATCAATAAAAACATATTTTTAAATTAAAAATTATTTTTTATATGTGGCAAGAGGAGGCACACCTGTATCTGTGGCCCCGGCCAACCCCCCGGGAACCAGACGCCTGTACTCGGCCTGCTGCTGGTCCAAGGCTCAACTGAACCCTCCCCGCAGCGTCCACCTGCCCGTCCACCTGCCCGTTCACCTGCCTGTCCACCTGCCCGTCCGCCTGCCTGTCCGCCAATACCGCCGCCTCCTCCCCTGACAGCCCGTCTCCCCGGACCTGGCTGAGCTGTCCCACAGCTGAGCCCTCAGAGAGAACGAAAGTCGGGCGCCTCTCTCTCCTCTTGAGGGAGGGCGCTGCCTCCCAGCTCCCTGAGCCGCCCCTCCCCCTCCGGGTGTGACACCTTCTCGAACCTGCGCACCTTGGGGATCGGTCTCACTTTGTTTCCGTTCCTTTCGGCTTCTTGTCCAGCTGTTCAAGGGGCCCCAGACCCTCAGGGGCTTCTCCTGCTGGGATGGCAACACTCCCACTCCCCAGCCCGTTCCTGGAACTGCTTCTCCTTCCCCGCGGACCTCGAGGGCGGGAGGCTGTGTGCCCAGCCCTGGGGGTGCCTGTGGGCTCCCTCATTCCTGCCACAGAGCAGACACAGACTGAGTTCACGCCCTACCCGTGTCGCTTCGCCAGCGCCCACGGGAACGCACTGTGCCAGGCCTCTGCCGCCAGCGGCCACCTTATCTCCATCTCCCTCCTCCGTGACCTCAGCGGCAGCTCTGCCAAGGGTCTGGGCGCACGTGACACGCGCCCGTTTCCTGGCCAGAGACCTTTCCCCACGCGGCCCTTCACCCTCCACACGGTAAGGCTGAGGATTCGGGGTTTCTGTTGATAGTAAACCTGGTGGTCTTGCATATCCATCACATCTCCTTTGGCCACCTGTATATATATATTAGAGAGAGAGGGAGGGAGAGGAAGAGATAGAAACATCAACGAGAAGCATCACTGACCAGCTGCCTCCTGCACGCCCCCTGCTGGGGACGGAGCCCGCAACCCGACACGTGCTCTGACCAGGAATCGAACCAGTGGCCTCTTGGTTCCAGGGTCCACTCTCAGCCCCTGAGCCACGCAGCTGGGCTTCTTGTCTTTGGTGGTTGTTGTTAACCCCCATCTGAAGATACTTTTTCAACTGATTTTTTTTCTTTTTAGAGAGAGAATGGAAGGGAGAGGGAGAGACAGAGAGAGAAACGCCATGCTGCTGCCCGAGTCTATGAGTTTGGGTTTTTTGTTTTGTTCTTGATAAACCCCTTCACCTTTCTCACCCAGCCCCGCACCCTGGTTCTACTCTCGCCTTCAAGGGCAGGTGTGTGGTCCGATGCGGCCAATCAGAGCATCAAGTCCCTGACACAGTGACGGCTCCGGAGAGAACTCGAAAGCCCAGCTGACGCCGTGACGCTTGCTTTGGGGTCTCCTCTGGGACGCTGCTCCCAGAGCTTCTCCTTCTGATGGACCCGGAAGTGCGAGAGGCACAACTGGAACTGTGGGGGCCGCACGGGCAGAGAGCCTTCCTGCAGACATGGGGACTGAGCAGCAGGGTGAGGCAGCGAGGAGGGAGAGGAAAGGAAGAGGGAGGGAGAGGCAGAGGCAAGACCAAACTGCAGCCAAAGAGGGAGACAGAGTGTGAAGACGGAGGAGAGAGCCTCTGGATCCAGCCATTCCTGATCTCCGCCCGAGGGCCTTCCAGGTGTGCAGATCCTCTATGGCTTCACATGGATGGTGTCACTCACAAGCCGGAGCAGCGGGACAGCGTCCTGCCGTCTCCCTGAAAGGCCGTGTCCCAGCAGGCGGGAGAAAAAACCGCCAGCCACTGTGCGGAGCGGCCAAGGCGAGCTGTGATGGATATGCAAGGCCCACCTGAGGCCACCAGGTTTAAGAGGCGCCCAATCAATAGGAAGTCATTAAAAATCAATCCCGGGACCGTGGACCCGCGGGCCCACGGCCCTCGCTCAGCACCTCCGGCCCCGAGCGCCTGAATCACTTCCACGGAGCGCGCGGCTGCCAAGTTAATTTATGGGCGCACTTCCGCGCGCTAAGTGCTCAAATTCGGAAATGATGAGCTCCCGGGGCGGCGCTGGGCGCGGAGACCGCGTCGCACTCTCTGTCGTTACAAAGGCTGGGGAGCGGGCTTCCTGAGACCCCCGTGACTTAAATGATTCACGTGCTGCGGTGTGGGGCAGCGTGCGCATGGGGGGCCGGTAGCGCACCTCGTCACCTCCCCTCTTCCCACGCCGACCCCCCTGTTCCCAAAAGTGTCTCCTGGCCCTCGTGGGGGGCCTGGGTGGGGAGGGGTGAAGGGGCCGTCCACCAGGTCACATACACGTGGAGACGGAGCCCCTTTTTAATGTTGTTTGATTCCCAGCAACGCCAGGCGAGCTGAGCCATAATGATTTTCAAATATTTAGCAAAAGCTGGGACCCTTGAAAGGAACTCTCGCTCTCCAATTAAGACGCGTCGCGGATGTGAAGAGGTTTAATTGGCCTTCTCTCCGGCTGCAGGAGCCTCGCCCCTCACAAACACTCCTTTTCTGTTTTGCTGCGTCGGGAGACACATGAGGTCCCGCAATCGCACGGCCTCCGGAGCCGAGGCCGCTGGCAGGAGCGGCCGGGGACCTGAGGGACGTGCCAGGGTCCGGGGACAGGTGGGCAGCCTGGCCTCCTCGGCGCCCCTCCTGCCGCCCCTGGCACGGGCACTGGGGCTGTAAAAGGGGGCATCAACGCCCTCCCCGGTGGGCGGGCCTGGCAGGCGCTGAGGGGCCTGTCCCTTCGGCCCCTCGCCCCTCAGGCCGGTGTAACAGTCCCCCCGGGAGCCACTCAGGTGGACCTCACTACCCGTCCCAACCCCACCCTCCGGGGTGACACACCAGCCCTGGGGCCGGCCACGTGCGCTCGTCCGCCCCTAAGCAGGTGCTCCCTGCAGAGAGGCCCCTCTCAGAACCCCACCTGATCCTCCGAAAGGCTCCCCCGATGACCTATGAACCAGGAAGTCAGGGTTCCATTCCTGGTCAGGGCACAGGCCCAGTTTGTGAGCTCCATCCCCAGTGGGGGGCGTGCAGGAGGCAGCCGGTCCGTGATTCTCTCTAATCATGGGTGTCTCTGTCTCTCTCCCTCTCCCTTCCTCTCTGAAATCAATAGAAATATTTTTAAAATTAGAAATTAATTTAAAAAGAGTTCATAGCATTAAAAGAAGAAGAAGTTCCAGCAGCGGGCTGCCTGCAGGTAACACCGCGTTGCCGGCGCGGAGCTGGGGGCCCGCCAAGGCGGTCCGACCGGCGGCAGCTGTCCGGTCATTAACCGGGTAACGGCTGACTGTGAGGTTATGGCCGCGATAAAGTACCCTCAAAAGAGCATAACAGCGATGGGGGGGAGGGGGGGTGCGCAGCCGGCCCGAATGGCTGCGTTTGAAAAACCGGCCTCTCCCAGGCGGTCCATAACGGTTCTCCGCAGCCAGTCGCCAGCCAGTTGTGCTCGGTTAGGTTTACGGTGCCGGCAGTAAAGACAGTGGCCAGGTTAAACAGCCGGTGCGGCCGCTCCGCTCCAGCGTGGGATGATGCATTAGGGGGGACGTGTCCCCGGCACACGTGCCGACGTGACTGTCAAAAATACGCAGCCCGGGTTCGGTTGGGTTTTCAGACCAGGATTAGTTTTTATTTGACAGCTTCTGTGGGCGGAGGACAGCGCACATGTGGCATGTAGCAGGCGCTGACGTTTTAAAAATGGCTGTGGCTTCGGAGAGACTGAGTCGTGACTGCGTGGTCTTCCCATCCTCCGCGGCGCCCCCGGGACAGCCCCGCGCAGGGGGGTGGGACCTGCCTGGCTGGTGGGACCTCCCAGGAAGGGTCCTGTGATGGGCTAGGTAACAGGCGGGGGCCGCCAGTCCCTAAGGAGCAGCCCCTGACCACCCCCCCTCCACATACACACCCAGGCATTGCTCTAGGCACCGAGAGGCAGGTGCCTGGCGAACACGCTGGTGGGGAGCCTGTTCCCAAAGCTCAGTACTGCCTCCTGCTGACCAGTATGAGTACACACAGGCATGTAGGGCCGCTGCTCGGCTCAGGGGTGAGGGGCAACCTAGGAACCAGGAGGTCAGTTTGATTCCCAGTCAGGGCACAGACCTGGGTTGCGGGCTCCATCCCCAATAGGGGGCGTGCAGGAGGCAGCCGGTCCATGATTCTTTCTGATCATTGATGTTTCTCTCTGTCTCTCCCCCTTCCTCTCTGCAATCAATATATTTCAATAGAAAAAAAATCGTGTAGGTGACACAGGCAGTGGTCGGCAAACTCATCCGTCCACAGAGCCAAATATCAACAGGACAACGATTGTAATGTCTTTGGAGAGCCAAATTTTTTAAACTTAAACTTCTTCTAACGCCACTTCCTCAACACAGACTCGCCCAGGCCGTGGTGTTTTGTGGAAGAGCCACACTCCAGGGGCCAAAGAGCCGCCTGTGGCTCGAGAGCCGCGGTTTGCCGACCACGGGCCTAGGGAGCACGTGGCAGGAAGCTTGAACAGGGTTTGGAGGGACTGACACAGGCCAGAGGGGCCACAGTCTCCTCCCTCCACCCATGACACCCTACCTGTGCCCTGTCCCCACGGCCCCTGCCTCCGGGGTCCCCAGTCCCAGGCTCCATCCGCTCCACAGGTGCCAGTGCCCTCCATCCCTGAGCAGCCAGGGGGTGAGCCGCCGGCTGGGGTCACATGGGGAAGCCCTCCCCCCGCCACACACACTTGCCCTCCCTCTCCGTAGGGTCCCCCTCGGCCTCCTGCTCCCTCAGGGCCTGGTTTTTTATATGGGGGACGTGGGGGCGGCCCAGGAGTCTCTGGGGGAGGCGCTGGCAGTCTGGCAGCAGCCCAGCGAGGAAGGGGGCCTGACCAGCCAGGCATCGGGACACCAGGGTTCTGTCCCAGTCGCTGGGGAGGGGGTATAGGAAACAGGGTCTGGGAGGTCTGTGGTCATGAAGCCAGGCATGGTGTGAGGGAGAGGATGCTGGGGCAGGGACAAGGAGATGTGGGGGCTGGATGGGGTGCAGTGAGAGGGATGGTGGGGGGCACCGGATCCTTATCGGAGGGAAACGATACCCCACGTGGGGGCACCAAGAAGAGCTGGGGGGTCTGTGTGCTGTCCCCATGTGCGCACCTGACCTATGTGGGGGCGCGGGGGTGCATCCATGTGGGTGTTCGCTGGCATCTGTGTCTTCACCTGTGTCCTCGCCCTCACGGCGTGAACCTTTAGTGTGGTACATGCTTGTGCGGGAGACGCCCAACCAGACACCCCGGTGTCGGCCCACGGCTCCCCTCCCTCCCCCACTGGGAGACCAGGACCCCGAGGGAAATCCTCAGGTGACCCTCCTCAGAGCTGCCAGGGAAGTCAGGGTGCCCCCACCCCCAGCTGGTCCAGCTCCGAAGGCGACACAAACAGGAAGGGGACAGCAGTGTCCTGCTTGCTCGGCACTGCCCCAGGGCTGCTGAGCGGGACCCCCCGTCGCTCCCCACAGGGGCCGGCCTCCGGCTCAGGAGCTCCTGTGGACAGACAGGACCGGCGGGCTCCCGTGGGGGGCGAGGCAGGGGGGCAGGGGGCACCAGACACATTGCAGGGGGCAGCCCGGTGGCTCTCCTCCTCCTGCTCCGGAGCCAGCCCGCAGGGGCCAGCGTGCACTCGGGCAGCCCCGCCCCGGCAGCGCGCTCAGAGCCCCGGCATTCCCGGCTGTCCCCACCGACTTCCCTCTGCGGCAGGGATCATTCTCTTTTCTAGCCTGGGCAGGTGGCATCACTCGGTGTTCTGTCCTGCACTTTGCAGACATGACGCAGACATGATGAAGTAATAGGTAATTCTTATTTATTGTGAATATAGCCGATCGGCGCTGTCCTCAGGAAGGCGCGCCCCCCCCCCCAGGGGCTGTATTTTGGCCCCGTGCATTAGCACCGTTTCCTCCCACACAGGTCACCCCCACACACCCCTGGCCCTCGGCTCCCGGAGCGTGCTTCCATTCAAACCCACCCAGTTTCAGGCCCACGCCGGGGTCCCTGCCCCTTGGCCCAGCCCAGCCGGCCCCCGCACTGTGTCCCCGAGGCCCCGGTCTGCCTCGCTCTGTCCTCCAGGAACTGCATATCAGAGGGTTTATTAGCCTGAAATTCCAAATGGGAAGGAAATGAGAGGAGGTGAGCACTGAACCTAGTAACCATCAGATCCACCCGGGGCCGAGACTCACAAACCCACAGTCACAGCCCAGGGGCGGGCGATGGGGACGGGGAGTCCGCACCAGGCAGCCCTTCTTTGGGGAAAAAATATACATATATTAGAGTCCCGGTGCATGAATTCATGCATGGATGGGAACCGGCCAGCCTGGCCAGGGGGAAGGGACATGGGCGGTTGGCCAGCCTGCCTACTGGTCAAACTCCTGGTCGAGGGGACAATTTGCATATTGGCCTTTTATTCTATAGGATAGACACTGAGTGGCCAGATTATTATGCGTTCAGAGATTGTAATAATCTGGCCACTCACTGTATATGTGACTTGATATGTATGCTATATTGTTGTATTGACAGCAAGCTTCAAAACTTCATATGTCAAATTTTCTGAAGGTGTTAACATCATAGATATTTTTATGCTTAAAGATGTCAAATTTCATGCCAAAAAAAAGAGCATTTGCGGGAAGTTTTAATCTATTACTTTATTTTGAAGAAAAAGTAATCATATACTTTGGAAAGCTTATGGTGAACATGCTCCATCTCAAGATACTTGTGAACGCTGGTTTAAATGCTTTAAAAATGATGATTTCCATGTGAAAGACAAAGAACATCCAGGTCAACCGAAAAAGTTGGAAGATCAACAATTACAAACATTATTGGATGAAGATGAGTCAAACTCAAAAACAACTTGCAAAAGGTTAAACATCGCTCAACAAACAATTTCTGATCATTTACAAGCAATGGGAAAGATTTTAAAGGAAGGAAAATGGGTGCCACATCCACTGAACAAAAGACAAACGGAAAACCGAAAAGTCATCAGTATATGTTGCTTCAATGGCACAAAAAAGTCTTTTTTGCATCAAATTGTGACTGGCGATGGAAAGTGGATTTATTCTGAGAATCCCAAAAGCACAAGCTCATGGGTTGATCCAGGTCAACCATCAACATCGACGGCAAGGCCAAATCGCTCGGGAAGAAGACAATGCTCTGCGTTTGGTGGGATGGGGAAGGTGTGGTGCATTATGAGCTTCTAAAACCAGGTGAGACCGTTAATACTGATCGCTACCGACAACAAACAATTTCAAGCACTCTTTGATCGTGAAACAACCAGAATGTTCCAGAAGGCATGGCAAAGTAACGGTGCTTCATGATGACACACCATCACACACCTCAAAACCAGCTGAAGACACGTTAAAAGGTCTTGCCTGGGAAGCATTAACCCACCCGCCGTGGTCAGCAGCCCCTGCTCCTTCAGATGACGGCCTGTTCCCATTGACGGCACACGCCCTGTCTGAGCGGCACTTCAACACGTACGAAGTGGAGAATGGGGTCTCTGAACGGTCTGCCTCGAACCAGAACGTTCTATTGGGACGGCACCCACCGACGACCTGACAGGCGGGGGAATGTGCAGCTAGCGATGGACATCACTTTGAATACAGCACCTTCCATGTTTCGCTTGAAATTATTGGGTTTTCTTTGATTAAAAAATTCACGTTTAACCGGTTAATAGCTCCTCTGAATACTGGCTAACACGCGGATATTACACCAGCTAAAATACGGATCAGCCAGCAAACGCGCGTGGACAGAGCCATCGCTCCCGCGGGAGAGACCGCCGAGGCTCAAGGAACAGCCTCTGACGACAGCGTGAGGGGGAGGGTGAAAGCCGGGCGGGAGCCCGGGGGCGTCGGGGAGTCCCCACCAGAGGGGCAGGCGCACCCCAAAATGCGACCCTCCGCCTCCGCAGGCGCAGTGTGAGGGGGGGTGAGGGGTGTGAGGGGGTGTGAGGGGGGCGGGGCGGGGTGAGGGGGGGTGAGGGGGTGTGAGGGGGCGGGGTGAGGGGTGTGAGGGGGCGTGAGGGGGGGTGAGGGGGGGTGAGGGGGGGTGAGGGGGGGGTTGTGTGAAGGGGCGGGGCGGGGTGAGGGGGGGTGAGGGGGGGTGAGGGGGCGGTTGTGTGAGGGGGTGTGAGGGGGCGGGATGAGGGGGTGTGAGGGGGTGTGAGGGGGCGGGGGTGAGGGGGTGTGAGGGGGTGTGAGGGGGCGGTTGTGTGAGGGGGTGTGAGGGGGCGGTTGTGTGAGGGGGCGGTTGTGTGAGGGGGTGTGAGGGGGTGTGAGGGGGGTGAGGGGGCGTGAGGGGTGTGAGGGGGGTGGTTGTGTGAGGGGGCGGGATGAGGGGGCGGGGCGGGGTGTGAGGGGTGTGAGGGGGTGTGAGGGGGTGTGAGGGGGCGGGGCGGGGTGAGGGGGGGTGAGGGGGTGTGAGGGGGCGGTTGTGTGAGGGGTGTGAGGGGGTGTGAGGGGGCGGGGCGGGGTGTGAGGGGTGTGAGGGGGCGGTTGTGTGAGGGGTGTGAGGGGGCGGGGCGGGGTGTGAGGGGTGTGAGGGGGCGGTTGTGTGAGGGGTGTGAGGGGGCGGGGCGGGGTGAGGGGGTGTGAGGGGGCGAGATGAGGGGGTGTGAGGGGGTGTGAGGGGGTGTGAGGGGGCGGGGCGCGGTGAGGGGGTGTGAGCGGGCGGTTGTGTGAGGGGGTGTGAGGGGGCGTGATGAGGGGGTGTGAGGGGTGTGAGGGGGCGGGGCGGGGTGTGAGGGGCCGTAATGGAGGGGGCGGGGCGGGGTGAGGGGGTGTGAGGGGGTGTGAGGGGGTGTGAGGGGGTGTAGGGGGTGTGAGGGGGCGGTTGTGTGAGGGGGCGGGATGAGGGGGCGGGATGAGGGGGCGGAATGAGGGGGTGTGAGGGGGTGTGAGGGGGTATGAGGGGGTGTAGGGGGTGTGAGGGGGCGGTTGTGTGAGGGGGCGGGATGAGGGGGCGGGATGAGGAAGCGGGATGAGGGGGTGTGAGGGGGCGGGGCGGGTGTGAGGGGCCGTAATGGAGGGGGCGGGCGGTGTGAGGGGGCGGCCTACCTGCCGGTCCCACGGGCAGCTGCAAGCAGCCTCGGCTTCGAACGGAGGGAGCGGGAGGAGGGCAGGCCCCGCCCACCTGGCCCACCTGCCCTCCAGGCACAGGCGAAGGCCCGAACCGGAAGTGCCCGCCGGTGCACCGGAAGTAGCTGCTTGGGCCCAGGCACCGGAAGTGCCTGTTAGTGCCCTCGCACCGGAAGTAGCTGCATGTGCCCGGGCACCGGAAGTGCCTGCCGAAGTAGCTGCTTGTGCCCAGGCACCAGGAGTAGCTGCTTGGACCCAGCCGCCGGAAGCGCCTGCCAATGCCCCCGAACGGAAGTGCCTGCCAGTGCCAGGCACCGGAAGTAGCTGCTTGGACCCAGCAACCGGAAGTGCCTGCCAATGCCCAGGCACCGGAAGTAGCTGCTTGGGCCCAGGTGGCGGAAGTGTTTGTCGCTCCAAGTAGCTTCCCTAACTCCCGGCACGTGGAGCTGCCCGGAGAACCACTGCACAAAACTCCACATCCTCCTGTGGTAACAGCTCTATACCCAGGGGGAACGTACGTCAGCACAACGCAGGCCACACCTGCCGCGTCCCAGCTCATCCTCCATGGTGAGCAGCTGGGCGTCTCTCCTAACGTGAGGAGCCGGGCAGGGACGCCACTCTCCCACTTCCACCTCACGGTGTGGAAGTCCTCGCCACAGCGATCAGGCAGGAAAGACAAATGAGAGCCGTCCACGTCGGAGAGGAAGAAGTGAAACTGGCATTATTTGCAGAGGACATGATCATATGTGTATGCAGAACCCTAAAGACTCTGTCAAAAAGAAAAACTATTTGAAAAAATAAATGACTTCAGTAAAGTTGCAGGATACGGAGTCAACATACAGAAATCTGTTGCATGACTATATGCCAATAAGTGGAAGGAGAAATTAAGGAGACAGACCCACTTACGATTGCATCAAAAAGTTAAAATATTAAATAAACGAATAAACAAAACAAAGCAAAAACAGACCCAAACTAAGGGAAGGAGGTGAGTGGATTGGAATTTTCTTTTTTTAAAAGAGGAGTTACTCAATACAGTTAACTTTAACATGTCTATTAGCAAAATTAAAGCCGCAAAATAGGAAAATATTTATATGTTATAAATCAATAAAGGCCAGTACTGGATTAACACCCTCAGATATGTAAAGAGACCTTACAAACAGATGCCTTAAGTGAAAAAGGACTCCCTGCCCGGGGCTGGCAGGCCAAGGGCACAGCCGCTCCTGCCTGGAGTGCCTGGACTGGACGTCCTGTGTAAGGACATGGGGAGGTGGGGGGTCCCTCTGTAGTCTCCAGGCCAAGCCAGGCAGCAGGGAGCTGGGACCTGCCCGGGCAGAGCGTGGAGAGAGTCCCGGGCCCTTCCCAGGTGTCTGGGCAGGTGGGCCACTAGCTTCCCAGTGCCTCAGAGTCCTGCCCTTTGCCCTCTGCACTCACCTTGTCTTTCCTTCACCCATTTATCCACTGCAGTCAGGGCTGTGCTCAGGGCTGGATCCCCCCAGGCACCGCTGACACTTCAGGCCAGTGACTCTTCTGAGGGGCTTCCTGGCCTCTGCCCACTAGATGCCAACAGCCCCCTCCCTCTTCCCCTCTCCCCCCCCCCCCCCACACACACCTCCAAGTCTCCAGATTGGGCCACATGTCCCTGGGAGGCGGAAGCGCCCCCAGATAAGACACCTGGTCCAGAGCAGATGCCCAAGAAGATGCCCAGATGGGGAGCCACATGGATGAGTCCTGTGCCCATTCCCCCCCACCAGCCCCCCACCAGCCTAGGGCAACTGGCTAGGAAGGACACACCATCCCCACCTTCCATTTCCCTGGAATCAGAGGCAGGGAAAGGGGAAGTAATCCTCAAGGTCATCTGGCCACGATGTTTGACCTTGAACCTGGCACTCTCCTCCTCCCCGGCTTTTCCTTCCCTCTCTGCCTCTTCTCCCTGCTGACCCCCCCCCCCCCATGACCTTGACACAATGAGGGGTGAGCCCTTGCCTGGCCCAGGGCCCAGCACGTAGTAGGGATTCAGGAAACGCTGACCTTCCCAGTGCCGCCCGCACGCACCCGCGGCCGGCCCGGCAGGCGGGGAGCAGGTGGCGTTGACAGGGCGTTGTGTAACCTCCTGCCCTTGATCAAGAACATGAAGGAGAGAGCGCGTCGCCCGCCGCACGCCCACGCGGAGGGGCGCGGGCCAGAGCCACAGCTTGGAGTCCCCGGCTCTTGGCAGGCGCCCCGGCTCAGCCTCTCCCGAGAAGGCCTCATTGAGGTTATCTGTGGCTGCACAGCAAAGGGAAAAAAGGAAAAGAAGGAAAAGGAAAAGGGGGCAAAAGGCAAGAAAAATAAAAATTAAAAACAAAATCTGAATTGCTTAGCATCTGAATTGCCTCCCGAAGACACGGAATTTAAACATGATTAATCGGGGGCCCTTCTGGTGAATGAGGGCTGATTAAATGTTTATATTTGCCATCGTGGCGCTGGGAGCGTGGCTGCGTTCTGCCGGCAGCTCAGCAGCGACGGCACAGCATTCCTGTTACTGTCATTACCCGGATCCCGCGTCGTCGGGGGCCAGGTCTGTGCTGTCATTCAATCAGGCCCAAGGCGGCACTGCATGGGGGCACAGGGGACTCTCCTCCTGCTCCGGGGCCCGGGGAGGGTCCTGGGACGGGGGGGGGTGGGGGGGGGTGTGGTGGGAGTGTGGACGCCTCTGGAGACAAGTCAGCGGGGACAGCTACCAACACAGAGGTGGGCATGGAGCCCCGCTCTGCTCCTCTCTGAGCCTGGCGTCTCTCCTGCCTGATGCACATCTCCTCGGAAGGAAGTCAAACACACCGCCGCCCGCCCGGAAGTCCCCGGATCCCGGGGCACAGACCGCCTTACAAAGAAGGGGGGGCGGGGGAGGCACCCCCTGTGAGACGGTGCTCTGACCGACCCTCCCCCTGCCCCCCGCTTCCCTACTGACACATCCGGAGGACGAGGTCGCTGTTGATCCTGTCCCCTCCGACCGAGGGCAGGGACGAGACGAGATGTATTTTGACTGGTTTCTGAAAAACAATCTGACGTAAAGTAATATTCATCTTTGATGAATCCAATATTCTTGGGGAATGATATTAGGCTGTATCTATTATATCTTTCATTGTGTTCCCATCTGCCCTTTTCAGGAGCTAAATTACGTGCATTAGGAGTAAATGGGCTAATGCCTCCCTGTATTTAGAGGACTGCACGCCGTGAATATATTCTCTGCTTCAAGAAGTAATTGGTAATTACAATGGTCATTTAGGCAATCACTGTCTCCGCGAGATTCATGTCATTCTTAAAAATAACTAGCTCTTAACCTTTGACAGCGTTCCGCGGGAGCCGTTCATCACGGCCCACGCTTTGATTAATTTCACACACACACAAACCTGTATCAATAAAAGTGATGGTTCTACATTTGTTAACCACAGCAATTTGCCTCACTCATCAAAACAGCTTAATATCAGGTAGCAGTGTGCTCCAAATCTCATTAGTTTCATTGTATAAGCGCCTCTGGAGCGCTTACCTTGGAGGGACGGGCGGCGCCCGGCGCCGGGACCCCTGTCACCTCCCCAAGCCCGGCTCCGCGGCGGCACCGGGGGCCCGGCTCTCTCCGCCGTGGGAGGCGGGACGATAAGGACACTGCAGGAAACCACGGCAGATGTGACAGAATGCCAGCCTCTCTGTGTCTCCTTATTCTCACCCACAACCACCGGCCGCCGTTCTCTGTCCCGCTTGCACGTGCAAGGAACCGGGAGAGCATGGCCGGTGGGAACGTAGGCGAGGACCCGGCCGCGTGGCTCAGGGGGGAGCATCGGTCCATGAACCAGGAGGTCAGGGTTCGATTCCCGGTCAGGGCACAGGCCGGGGTATCGGGCTCCATCCCCTGGGGGGAGGATGGAAGGGAGGGGCATGCAGGAGGTGCCGATCCATGGTTCTCTCTCATCATTAATGTTTCCGTCTCTCTCTCCCGCTCCCTTCCTCTCTGAAATCAATAAAAACATATTTTTAAAAGGAAGGAAGGAAGGAAGGAAGGAAGGAAGGAAGGAAGGAAGGAAGGAGGAGAAATGTCACACAGGTGAAGAAAGCCTGATTCGGGGAACTCCCAGGCCACGGTTCTCTCTCCAGCGCCCGCTGCTTGTGGGAAGCGGTCAACCGACAAGTGGCGACAGGGCCTGACGGCACTCCAGCCGGTGCTGCGCCAGCGGCAGGCTGGCCAGGCAGAGGGGCCGGGAGCTCCCAGCCACAAAGGCCATGGAGGCTGTCTCCGGAAGGCGGGTTCGCCCCCCCCAACCCCCGTTTCCAGTGACTGTGATCCTGTGCAATCACAGAGCACGTGCACGTGGAGGTGAAATGAGACTGGCCATCCCCTGCCAAACCCTGCCTCTCGGAGGTGCCTCGCTCACTGTGCACCCAGCGCCCGGGGCCTCTCGTGAAGGCCGTGATCAGAGACGGCGCGGGCGTGTGCGCCACGGCGGACATGGCACGATCCTGGCTCGGGCTGCCGGCTGGGGCTGCGAGGTCCAGGGGCCGCTGCCCAGGCCCCCGGAACACCAGCCGCTGGAGTCCTGGTGGGGAGTGGGGTGGTTTGATGAAGCTCAGAGCTGGGGAAATGCCAACAACTTTTTTTTTTTTTGACACATAAAAGGCAAAGATCGTTCACCTGATTCCCTCCCCGTCCTGACAGGTACATGATGACAGGACGGTTTTCCGTCCACAAAGGTCAGGAGCGAGGACCCGCCGCCCTCCCACACAGGGCGGGCCATGACAACAGGGCTGAAGGAGGCAGACGCCACCATCTGGGCTCCTCCGTCCACCTGCCACACACACACACACACACACACACACACACACAAACACACACGGACATGCACGGACATGGGTGTGCACCCACAGGGACAAGTGTGTGCACATGGACACATATGTGAAGGGGTCCGTGTCACATGTACCAGGACTGAACGAAGCAGCACAGGGCTGTGACTCAGAATAAGGCGTTTCACATGCACTACCCACCCAGATGACAAAGTTTGCCTCAACGATGATGTATAACTTGGGGTCACACAGGGGCAAAATGGCAGGGACTGGAGCGTGTTCCCCAGAGATGGGTGCCCAGTGCCCTCCCCGGACTGGGAAGCAGTGGGTGCTCTGAGCCCCGGGCCGCACGTGGCTGGAGTCCTCCCGTGCAGCAGAGGGCGCTGTCTGCAGGGGAGCCCACCTCGAAGGGCCTGGCTGCCCCATTTCCCAGAAAGGCCAGGCTCCATCCCCCGTGGGCACTGTCTTTCTCATCTTTCGTGGGACATACCCGGAGCTCAGAGAGGTTGGATCCCTGTCTCAGGTCACACAGTGAGCAGCCACGTCCCTCCTGCCTGGGGACTGGGCGAGGGGAGCAGGAAGGGCGGGTCTGGGCGCTCCGTGGGAGCTGACCTTGGGCCAGCCTGTCGCCCATGACCCCCACGGCCAGGTGCTCTCCGGTTCAAACCACGTCTCCTCGTCCCTCCTCCCGGCCCCTGCCTGGAATTCTCATTTTCCAACGATGCCATCCCCGTGGCTGAGCCACAACCACAGGTCACGTGGCAACAGGGATGTGCTGGCCCTCGTGGCCCACAGGGCAGCTGGCCTCCGGGGTCCTGGGCTCTGGCTTCCGACGTGAAACGAGGCTCGGCTTGCCAGAGAAGATCCACTTTGTCCGTAATGAATAGAACGTATCCCCCCTTTCCCTTTATTCCAGAAGAAAATAAGTTATTGATTTCAGCCACCAAGATAACTATTTGCATACAGAGTTGATTATGTACTGTAACTGGTCCAGATGGAATTAATTTGCTGGAAATACCTCAGATAATTTCCTTAAGCAGGGAGAGATTTCCTATCCAGGCAGATCTCTCCTCCGTGAGCAAAGCCCGCCCTCACCCCGGCGGGCGTGGGGGACGCCCGGCCCCCGGTCTGCGTGCTCGGGCATGAATCGCTGCTGACCCGGAGAGCGGGTGCTTTGGGCCCTTTGGGAAAGACACGGGGGTGGGGTATTCTTACTCGGCAGACACCCCATTCCTTCACAGGCGGTTTTCCAGGGGGGCCTCCTCGTTCCCAGGGGGCACATCTCTCTCCTGCAGAGCGAGGGGCACCGCGCAGGTCCTCCTGGGCCTTCGGGGCTCAGGGCAGCGGTAACCTCCCAGCTCCCCAGCACACAGGGCGGCAGACAGGACGTGATGCTGAGGTTGGTGAAAGCGGGTGCCATGCACAGGGTGCTCACGGTGTTGTTCATTGGGGGCTGAGCTGGGTGGCTCCGTGGCTTGGTCCTGAGTGGGCGGCTCCGTGGCCTCATCCTGGGTGGGCGGCTCCGTGGCCGGGAGCACCATTTACTTGCTCACTGAATGGGGAGGAGCCTGTGAGAATTTGCATCGCTTCCCAGGCCTCTGTACACACTGCGGGCAGCCTGGATCTCAGGAGGGGGGGCGGGGGGGAGGGAGAGAGAGAGAGAGAGAGAGAGAGAGAGAGAGAGAGAGAGGGAGAGAGAGAGAGAGAGAGAGAGAGGAGAAAGAGAGGGGGAAGAGGGAGAGAGGACGTAGTAGACAGAGATCTTTTCATTAAAAAGCCGTGAACCACAGCCGCAGTCATTCAACCTCAGACGCGCCGAGATGCTCTGCGGGCGGTACGTTCCGAGGGGAGCGTGTTGTGAACACAAACGGCCGATGAGGCGCCGTTAGCCGAACACCACGTACAGCCGGCGGGCGGGGCGGGGCAGGGCAGGGTGTGCGTCTGGCCCCCCGCAGGTCCCGCCGGCAGGATCCGGGGTCTGTCACTGCTCCAGGGTGACGCCGGGTCCAGGCCTCGCTGGGCTGGTCGGTGTGTGACGGGAGGAGGCGGTGCCACACGGGTGCGCAGCCTGATCTCACCGCCGGCATCGGCCTCAGAGTCCTCCCAGCGCAGTGGCTCCTGTCCTGGGCTGACCCCCCCCCCAGGGGCTGCCCTGCCTCCGTGTTTCCTAGGAGGTTTTCACTTTTTGAAACACCCCGGTTCCTGGGATCGGGGGCTCCACATGTGCCTCCTCCTCCTTCTTCTTCCTCCTCTTCTTCCTCTTCCTCTTCTTCCTCTTCCTCTTCTTCCTCTTCCTCCCTCACATTTTAAAAACTGCTGATTCTTTGGGTCATGGACTCCATGTGTGTCTCCTCCTTCTCCTTCTCCTCCTCCTCCTCTTCCTCCTCCTCCTCCTCCTCCTCCTCCTTCTCCTTCTTCTCCCCTCACCTAAGTTTCCTCTGATTCTTAGGGAAAATGGAAGAGAGAGGGAGAGACAGAGAGAAACATTCTTATGAGAGAAACACAGCAACTGGTGCCTCCTGAACGTGCCCTGACCAGGGCCCGGGCCGGGGAGGAGCCTGTCACCGAGATCCGTGGCCTTGACCGGAATCGAACCAGGAACCCTTCGGTCCGCAGGCCGGCGCTCTATCCACTGAGCCACACCAGCCCGGGCTCCACGCCCGTCTCCTGGGATGGGCGGGTTTGTTTTGCTGGGATTGACCATGAGGGAGCATCGTCCCCCATAACCCGGGCCCGCCTCCCCGACTGCGGCCCCTGAGCACCTCCTGTTCCTGCTCCTCCTGCCAGGCCCGTGCCCCGCTGGCTGTCAGCGCCACCCCTGCAGCAGGCAGACAGGGGTGCGGGCTGCAGGGCCCCTCAGGGATGCCCCCTCCAGAGCGGGGAGCCCTGGCCGTGTCCCCCCTGCCTTCCGCAGATAGAGGCGCCCCGGGCCCACGGGAATGATTGTAGCAACGCGTCCCCATTCCGGTCACAACCGCCGGAACGGGGGACGCCAACACCCTGAGTTACGGCCCTGCCATTGGGGAAAGGAACAGCGGGATGCTGGGGGAGCCGCCCCCCCAAACACGAACGGATGACAAGGCCACGGGCCCTCGGCCGGAGGGGCGGCGGGCGGCCGTGGGGTGGGGAGGGCCGGTCTGGCGGCACCCACGAGGGGGTCCGCGGGCAGATCACACCGGCCCTGGGCGTGGAATGCCTCCAGGACGCCCCGGCCCCCGTCCGCCCCGAGGCCCGCCTCCTCTGCGCACGGGGCCTCGCTCTCGTGTGAACAGATGGGGCGGCATCGTCATTAACGGGAGCTGGCAACCCTAAAACTGAAATATAGATTCCGAGAGGGATCTAATGAATTAAATCAACGTTATTGCCGCGGAAGCCGGAGGAGTTATCAGTGATTTGTAAAGTTACCCCGTGTTCTAACCCCCGTATATCCTCGGCCGGCCCCGCTAGCATTCCCGGGCCCTCCTCTCCGTCGTGGTTAATGTCTGCCGGTGCCGCACACCCGCCTTCACTCATCTCTCCCTCTCCGCCCCTCGCCGACTCCGGGGCATGGCCGCCGCTCGCGCCCGCGGGCTCTCCCGGCTCCGGCCGCGCCCCCGCCCAGCCCTTCACCTGACCTTGGGGCTCTGTTTCGTCCAGAACACGCGGGCTCACGGCTTGGGGTTTTTCTTTTTTTCTCTTTTTAAATTTCTTTCTTAGCGAGGAGAATCTGATTTTTAAAACAATCCCAAATGCCGGGGCTGTTTTAAGTAATAAATGGGAAGAAAAGCATTTCCAGCTGTCCAATTGCTACAGACGTTTCATGATCATATCAAACCAATTACCGCAGCCGGGCCCAGAACACCCTGCCTTCCGGCCGCGGGGACCCCGAGGGAGAACAAAGGCAGGCCCCAGGCAGCGGGGGCGGGGAGGAGGCAGGGGCCTGGGGATCAGCCCGGGGCCGGCCAGATCGCGCAGCGAGGAGAGGGGCTGGGCTGCCCCCCAGCTGTCCAGAGGGACCTAACATGGTGACTCGCTCAGCAATGCCTCCAGGACGGGCAGGGACCAGGATGGACGAGGCCTCAGGGCTGGGCTTCCTCTGATGGGCAGAGGTGGACACACGCTGACCGGAGACAACAAGGGCCTCAGGCAGCGGCAAGGACCAGGGGTGGGTGTGGAAGAGCTCGGACTGACAGGTCAGGGATGCCCCATGGAGGAAGGAGATCTGAGCAAGGAATGGGGTGTAAAGAGGGAGGATGGGGGGAGCCTTCCTGGAAGAAAAAGCAGTATGTGCAAAGGCCCTGGGGTGACGGAGTTTGCAGAGCAGCAGACAGGCCGGTGTGCCCGCAGCTCAGGGATGGGGAGGCTGGAGACCAGGTCAGGGGGACGCCCAGCCACAAGATGGAGGAGGGGACACTGGCAGGTGTCCCTTTGCTCCAGGATTCACGTGTCCAGGAGAAAACGGGGCAGCCACCTCCTGTCCCACACAGAGGTCTCCACCGAGCGAGGGTGTCCTAGAGGCCCAGAGAGCCCTGCCCTGGGGACAGCCAGCCTCTCTCCCTCTCACAGGTACCAGGAACCAGGCCAACTTCCTCCTGAAATAGTCTGGAATCTCGCCTGGGCATTCCCACAAGCAGGCTCCCAGTCCTGAACGCCACACCAGCAGACGGCCTGCCTGGCCCAGCCCTTCCAACCTCCCCTCCCCATTCCCCCTTCCCAACCTCCCCCATCCCCCTCTGACAGGCCAGCCTCTCCCTCTCTGCAGGCAGGCTCACCTGTGAGGCCTCCCCTGGCTCCGCCCCAGCAGCAGCCTCCTCCCATCCGCCTGGGCCCCCTCCCCTGGCCCCGATGGCCACCGTCACCTCGGTCCCCCCAGAACGCCCCAGTTCCCACAGGAGCTGCAGTGTCTGCTCCGGTCTCCGGGCAAACAGGGCCCGGCTCCCGGGTCGGAGGGTCCCCATGTGGCAGGTGGCCAGCAGGAGCGTTCGTGTCCACACCCTGACCCCCGGAAGGGATGCACTCCGAGGAGAACGGGCTCTGGGCCCAGGAGAACCCAGCGCCGGTCCCGGTGGGCGCGTCTAGTGAGGGGGGGGTGCCGGCCCGGAGGACGGTGGGAAGTCGGTGCAGATGCTCTCCTCTGTCCCCGGAGCCAGCGCACCAGCCCTCAGACACCACTGACCGGGCACCCTTCCCTCGGCTGAATTCAGTCCCCCGAAGGGGGTTCTGTAGCTGCCATAAGCTCACCCCCGCACAGCCCAGCGAGTCCGTGCTTCCCTGCTGGGGCCCTCTGCGGACTCCACGTCCAGCACTGAGGGAAATGCCTCTTCTCCCCGCTGGGAGGTATTTTTTGACAGAGCGATAAAAGGCATGGAGAGCCGAAACGGTGTGGCTCAGTGGACAGAGCGTCGGCCTGCGCACTGAAAGGTCCCAGGTTCGATTCCGGTCAAGGGCATGGACCTTGGTTGCAGGCCCATCCCTGGTAGGGGGTGTGCAGGAGGCAGCTGGGAAATAAGGCGCCTCCCCTCCGCTAACTGAGCAGCGGGCGGCGATAGATCCAGGAATGTGTCTCGCGTGGGCTCTGCATCCCCTTCCGCAGATACATAAAAGGGATGTATCTCTCTTATGGATGTTTCTAGCTCTCTGTCCCTCCCCCTTCCTCTCTGTAAAAAACACTAATATATATATATATATATATATATATATATATATATATATATATATATATATATAATTTTTTTTTTTTAAGGCATGGAATCCATCACGTTTTCCCTTTTCGCCTTGGCTGCCAGGAAGCTCAGAGGTAGCATTTTTACTGAATCCTCCATCCAGGGCTCCCTCTCTCAACGTTAACGTTCACCGCTGGCCCCCGTGTGGATCCCTGTCTATCCACGAGGCGCTGGCAGTGAGAAGACTCTCCATTCTAGACCAATCCACCAAGTAAGGCCCGCCTGAGGGCCCCTTCCCACGACCCGGCCGCCCACCTCGGCCGCCGTGTCACCCCCGAGGGCCTGGGCCTCGCCCTCCACGCGGCGTGCGCGTCCCATGAGCCGAGCCTCCCATGCCACGCCCGGCGGCTCCTGGGGGCAGGCAATCTTGTTCGGGCTGAGACAGCTCCCTCTGGAGCACGCTCCCGGGGTGACGGACGGCCCTGCCTCACGTCCAGAAAATAAGGCGCCTTCCCCTCCGCTAACTGAGCAGCGGGCGGCGATAGATCCAGGAATGTGTCTCGCGTGGGCTCTGCATCCCCTTCCGCAGACAAACCCAGAAACATGGTCCACATTTGCCGCAAAATTATCATAGAAATGCCATCTCAAATCTTATTTTCTTTCCCTTTTTTTCCCCAGCGTGCGTGTCACAAATAACGTGTATTAAAATTACGTCCCGCGGCGGAGAGGCAGGGAGCGTGCGCACGCGCCCGCGCACACACGCGCACACACACACACCCCGGTGACTGACGTCGGCGTTTGCACACACGGCCGGAGCGCTGAGGAAATGCACGCCCGCGTCAGGGAAATACGCGTTCAAACCACTCAAACACAAGTGACTTTCATCAGTCTGATATGAAAACGCCCGTTCGCCGTATTAATTAGCAGATGGGAGTGTGTGATCCTGGAGTCTCTTCTGGCTAACAGGTTGGGGGGCTGGAGGAGGTGGTTTGTGGTTATATGTGTGTGTGTGTGTGTATGTGTGTGTGTGTGTATTATTGAGTTTTTACAGAGAGGAAGGGAGAAGGAGAGAGAGTTAGGAACATCAATGCGAGAGAAACATGGATCAGCTGCCTCCTGCACACCCCCACCTGGGAATGTGCCCGCAACCAAGGTCCATGCATGTCCCCCGTTTGAACAAGGTCCGTGCCCCAGAGACACCCGGGCCGCTGGGCCCCGGAGCCCACGCCTGAGCTGACACCCACGGGAGGCGCCACGCCGGCGGCAGCGGCGAGCCAGGAGGCTCCGGGCGCCTGTGTCTGCCGGCCAGGCCTGACGGGGCCGCACACTGAGCCACCGCCCTCTTCTCCCTGCCCTCCGAGGGTCCCGCGGCCAAATCACTGTTCCTGCACAGCACGTGTGTGTGCGCGTGTGTGTGTGCGCATATGTGTCTGTGTGTGCCTGGGTGTTTCTGTGTGTGAGTCACATGTATCTCTGGGTCTATGTGTGCATGTTTCTCTCTCTCTGTACATCTGTGTGCATGTATGTGTGTGTGTCTGTCTGTGTGTGTGTCTGTGTGTTTCTGTGTGTGTGTGTGTGTCTCTGTGTGTATGTGTCTGTGTGTTGCTGTGTCTGTGTGTGTATGCCTGTGGGTGGGTAAGGTGTCAGGCCTCCCAATCTCACCTCCAGGATCAGTGCCTCCTTCGCTCTCACTCAAAGATCATCTGAGCCGGCCGGCGTGGCCCCGTGGGTGAGTGTCCACTGTGAACCGGGAGGTCACCTGATTCCCGGTCAGGGCACAGGCTCGGGTTGGGGGCTCCATCCTCAGTGGGGGGGGCGGGTGCAGGAGGCAGTTAATCCATGACTCTCCCATCACGGATGTCTCTCTCTCTCTCCCTCTCCCCTCCTCTCTGACACCCATAAAAAATAAATAAAAGATCGTCCACTGCCCCCACGGCCGACACGGTGCCGCGTGAGCCCAGGCCCCCCACCTCCCGCCCCGCACTTTGCACCCACTGGTCCCTTCACCCACGCGTGTTGGAGAATGACAGCGTGCCGGGCCCTGGGAGGGCTCCGTGGGCGGCTGAGGGCCTGCCCTGAAGCACAGGGTCCAGAGAGTGAAGACAGGAATGAGCTGGAGCCGGCATGGGGGGGTCCCCCGCTGCCCGGGGAAGTGGGCGCTGCCCGTGCCCCCGTCTCCCCATCCCGTTCTGCTACACTTAACAGGCAGACAGCGGAGCCTGACAGGCCTCCAGGCACTGCTCACCTGCTGGAATCAACACTCACACATGCACACACACACATACACACACACACACACAGAGAGACACACACAGAGACACGTGCATGCCTGTACATGTATGCATGTGTGTGCGGAGACATGCACGTGTGTGCATGTGTGCACATGCGTGTGTTTGTGCATGCGTGCATGCATATGCACGCGAACACAGAGAGGGAGGAAGCAAAGCTGCAGGCCCCGACGGCACTCGAAGCCGCTCCGGGGGCCGGTGCAGAGCCGGGGCAGGCCTTCCAGCGCCGCGTGCAGTCCCGCTCCTCCCGGACGCGGGCGGCGAGGCGCGAGCACGGCCTGGCCCCGTGCGGGGCGGGGCCGAGGCGGGAAGCGGTCCGGGCGGCGTGGGAGGCTGCGGTGAGAATCCCTGCGTGTCCGTCTCGTGAAACACGGGGTTCCAGACACGCGCTGCGGCTGCCGATGGGGAGCCGCCTGCTCCCCGACCCCGACCCCCGTGTGCGCGCCCAGAGCCCCCGCGGGGCCCTCCTCCCTGCGCTGGGGACACGGGCACCTCCCTGTCCCCGGACGAGGGCAGACAGGACGACGGTGTCACGATCACACGCGGCCCTGCTGGCGAGGAGCCGGTCAGGGCGCTGAGACCCCCGGCCGCTCTTTTAAAAGGCGCCGCCTCGGCCCGGCCGGGGGCTCAGCGGTTAGCGCGTCAGCCTGCGGGTTTGGCCCTGGCCCTGGCTGGGGCGCAGGCGGGAGGCAGCCGATCCATGTGTCTCTCTCACATCAGTGTCTCTCTCTCCCTTCCACTCGTTCTAGACATCAGCGAAGAGAATATCCTCAGGTGAGGAAGGAAGGAAGGAGGGAAGGAGGGAGGGAGGGAAGGAAGAAAGGAAGGAAGGAAGGAAGGAAGGAAGGAAGGAAGGAAGGAAGGAAGGAAGGAAGGAAGGAAGGAAGGAAGGAAGGAAGGAAAGGAGGGAGGGAGGGAGGGAAGGAAGGAAGGAGGGAGGGAGGGAAGGAAGGAAGAAGGGAGGGAAGGAAGGAGGGAAAGAAGGAAGGAAGGAGGGAGGAAAGGAGGGAGGGAAGGAGAGAGGGAAGGAGGGAGGGAAGGAGGGAGGGAAGGAAGGAATCGCTGAGCTGGTGGACGGAGAGAGGGAGCGGCTGGCAGCGGTGGGGACAGACAGCAGGGCGGACAGAAGGCTCTGTGACCGTGGAGGGAAGGCCCTTCCGGAGGGAGGCCAGACGGGGCCTCAGGGGCCCTCGGGAGCCATGGACAGACTCACCCCCCATCGATGCCTCTGGCGCCCACACTGTTCCGATCGCGCCCTGATGACCGCGCTCCGGGGACCGCCCCGGCCGGGGCTCAGCCCGTCTCTCCCCAAACCGGAACTGCCTCCCGTGGCCGGGGCTCCATCCCGTGAGGGGCACCCAGTAGCCACTGCCGAGGGCTCGTCCTGGTGTCCAGAGTGGGCCGGGGACCACCCGTCTGGACAGCCCGGTGTTTCCTCATGGCCTCCCGATGGACAAGGAGCAATGGAGAGTGAGCCCGCAGGGAGCCAGCAGGCAGCCCCCACCACCCACCAGCTAACCATGGGGTCGCCGGCCCCACGCCACCCGGCCCCACGCCGCCCGGCCCCACGCACACGCGTCTCACAGCCGTGGGCCTGGACCTCACAGCGCACAGGATGGACAGAGAACATCCCCCCCTCCCTCTGCGGAGCCCCCAGGCGCCGAGGCCTGGACGCGGTCTGGACGGTCACCTCGTCCCTCGGACACTGACCGGGAATCCAAACGTGGCCGGTGGGCCCGGCCGGCGTGGCTCCGTGGCTGAGCGTGGACCTAGGAACCAGGAGGTCAGGGTTCCATTCCCACTCAGGGCACAGGCCCGGGCTGCAGGCTGGATCCCCAGTGAGGGTCCTGGGTTCGATTCAGGTCAAGGGCATGTACCTCGGCGGCAGGCTCCTCCCCGGCCCCAGCCCTGGTCTGGGCACGTGCAGGAGGCAACCCATCCGTGTGTCTCTCTCACATCGATGCTTGCCGCCTCTCTCTCTCCCCCCACCACACTCCCTTCCTCTCTCTCTGAAAAAATCAATGGGGAAATGTCCTCGGGTGAGGATTATTAATGAAAAATAAAATTTAAAAAATTTAAAAAGGGGAGATCTCACCTTGTCCGTCCGTATTTACATTTTCTGACACGGACCGGAGCGGCGGGGGTGGCGGGGGCGGCGGGCAGCGCGGCGGGCAGCGCGGCGGGCAGCGCGGCGGGCGGCTCTCACCGCGGCACCCCCTCCCGGCTCCACGCGGCGCCCGGCCCGCCCGCGCAGGCCCGTGGCGTCCCCGCTCGCCGCGCCCGGCCTTGCTCCCCAGATGGCCGCGATGCTAATGTGTGACAATCTCCACAATGAACCAGGCCTGTTTTACGGAGCCAACATTTGTTCCCCGGCTTTTTCCCCGGGACTCGGGATTCTGACACAGATGGTCCAAATTACTCAAAAAACACAGCAATGTTCATTTAGGAGCTTAAATATGTGGTTTCGCTCAGGCCGGCGCGTAGTCCGCATTTGCAATTCAGTAAATTTACTGACAGCCCTGCTATAATTAAGGCCCGTTATAAAAAATAAAAAATAAAAAATAAAAACCCTTTCTCCAGCCCTCCAAACCCACAGGGCTCCGTGGAGCCGGGGGGGGGGGGGGGGGAGAATATTGTTATTTATTCTGGCTGCGCCGTGTCCCCATTTCCCCGTGACAGGCAGCCGGTGCCTCTGCTCTCCGTCCGCCCCCCAGGCTGCTGTCGCTGCTGAGGACAGGGCTGCCGCCGGGTCCCCGTCCGAGCCACGGTCCCTCCGAGCCTCCGCGCTCACTGTGCCGGCCGCAGCGCTGCCCGAGGCTCCTGCGAAGGAGGTGAGGTGCCCCCCCGCCCACCCGCACCAGCCCACCCCACACAAGCGCCTTGGCGGCTACGGGTCCGTCTTCGTTCCGGGCCGGCCTGCCTCCCGCCCGCCCAGCCCCGCGTGGTCCCGGCCCAGCAGGGGAGGAGGCTGAGGCCTCCCTCCACTGGCCACAGGCGCATCGGAGAGTGCTGACCGTGGGCGCCGGCCGTACAGTCCGCCATGGTGACCGCGCCCAAACCTCCTTTTAAAAATACGGGCACTGCCCGGCCGGCGGGGCTCAGGGGCTAGAGCGTCAGCCTGCGGACTGAAGGGTCCCGGGTTCGATTCCGGTCAGGGGCATGTGCTTGGTTGCGGGTGCATCCCCAGTTGAGGGTGTGCAGGAGGCAGCTGATCCATGTTTCTAACTCTCTATCTCTCTCCCTTCTTCTCTGTAAGAAATCAATTTTAAAAATATATTAAAAAATAAATAATAAATTAAAATATGGGGACTGCCCAGCTGGCGAGGCTCAAGAGCTGAGCGTCCACCTAGGAGCCAGGAGGTCACGGTTTGATTCCCGGTCAGGGCACAGGCCCGGATTGCAGGCTCCATCCCCAGTGGAGGGCGTGCAGGAGGCAGCGATCCATGATTCTCTCTCATCATTGCTGGTTTTCTCTCTCTTTCTCTCTCTCTCTCTCTCTCTCTCTCTCCCTCTCCCTTCCTCTCTGAAGTCAATAAAAATACATAAAGAAAGGAAGAATCCATCACAGTCCTTTGCTAATCCCTGCAGTAAGCACATGCACACACACTCACACACACACTCACACACTCACACACACTCACATTCACACACACACACGCTCACATTCACACACACCCACACACACACACACTCACACTCACACACACACACACACTCTCTCACACACACACACACACTCACACACACGCTCTCTCACACACACTCAAACACACACACTCACTCACTCACACACTCACACACACACACACACTCACACACACACACACACACACACACACACACACACACTCACTCACACACACTCACACACACACACACACACACACACCCGCCCCCATGAGCCAGGGGAGCCTCAGTAGGTGCCACCCCGGAGGCCGTCTGAGCATCTCCATATTGTTTCCGTGAAAACCCATCACCCCTCGCAAGGAAGCCGGACGCCCGCCATTCCGCCGTCGGAGCGAGGGCTCCCCAACCCCTGACAGCCGTCTCCCGGGGGGTGACCGGGGGAGGGCTCCCCAACCCCTGACAGCCCTCTCCCGGGGGGTGATGGGGGAGGGCTCCCCAATACCTGACAGCCGTCTCCGGGGGTGACCGGGGAGGGCTCCCCAACCCCTGACAGCCCTCTCCCGGGGGGTGATGGGGGAGGGCTCCCCAATACCTGACAGCCGTCTCCGGGGGTGACCGGGGAGGGCTCCCCAACCCCTGACAGCCCTCTCCCGGGGGGTGACCGGGGGAGGGCTCCCCAACCCCTGACAGCCCTCTCCCAGGGGGGACCAAGGAGGGCTCCCCAGTACCTGACAGCCGTCTCCCGGGGGGGAGGGGGGAGGGGCGCAGGCCTGGGCTGCCCGCCCAGGGGGCCCGGACGCCTCTCGCCGAAACGCTCCTCGCCCCGCACCCCAGGCGTCCTCCTGCCACGCTCACGGCACCGGGGACGCGCTCCCCGGTCGCCACCGATAGCGCGCCGTGTGGAAGTGTCGGTTCCCGGCACAAACATTGATACGTTCCCAGCTCGGCTAAAACTGCCGGTTGGACTTTGTGCGAGCTCTGTGTACTGTATCATTCAGCAAATAAGTGAGCTAAATATTGTTTGTTACAAAACAGATGTCAAATAAAATTATGCCATATGTGCCATTAAACACTTTCCTTATTTTTTTTCTGCAAAACCCAAGATGGGTCTCCGAAGGAGCTTGGATTCCCAAGGACGGGAGGCAGGAGGGCGACGGCTCTGAAATATTTTTAGTCCGCAGGCTCGGGGCTGGCTGTGTGAGCCGACGCTGAGTGTGGTTCCGGACCTAAAACCACGAAGACGGCCGGAGAGGTGGGGACACAGACACCCACAGGGCGGCCGGGGGTTCACGGGGCCCAGGGCTCCCGGGAGGAGGACGGTGGAAGAAACCCCGTGCCAAAAAGAAAAAAAATGTTTTAATTTTAAACAGCCCAGCAGGTGTGGCTCCGTGGCTGAGCGTCCACCTGTGAACCAGGAGGTCACGGTTCGATTCCCGGTCAGGGCACAGGCCCGGGTTGTAGGCTCCATCCCCAGTGTGGGGCGTGCAGGAGAAGGCCGGTCCGTGGTTCTCTCTCATCGTGGATGCTTTTCCCTCTCTCTCTCTCTCTTACTCTCTCTCTCTCCTTCCTCTCTGAAATCAATAAAATTATTTTTTTTTCAATGAGATGCCTGCCACGTGCCACACAAAGCCAGCAGGGCGCTGGAGCCTGCACCCGGGGCCTGTGACCGGTGCCTTCAGCCAGGATCTCTACGACCCCCTCTGCCTGCCCGGGACCCGCCCCCAGGACCCGGAGCCCAGCGCCCGGCCCGCGAGGAAGGAGAGGACCGGGGAGGGGGGGCTGCCAGAGCGGCCGGGAGCGAAGGAGAATGACCTCTGAGACCCCCACCCGTCCATCGGATCCAGACAAAAACCATGGCGGCCGCGGAACGGCGTTTGGCGAGAACCGAAAATCCTCCAGGTCCCACGGACCCCCCAGGACGCGGCCCTTTTCCACGGCGAGGGGCAGCACGCGTATCATTTTGGGGGGAATTAGACTTGGTAATCGTACTTCCTGTTTATACAGCGCAACTTGCCGATGAGAAAAATGTGCTAAACCTATTGATTCATGACGGTAATTGTTTAATTATTTATCCTCCAGAACGGCATTAGCATTGCTGATGGCGGAGGCGCACCCAGGGGTGGGGAGTCAGGGGCGGCTTCTGTTCGGGGTGTGGGGCCGAGGAGGGGGGCCCCTGAGGTCCCCCGAGGTCCCCAGGACGTGCCCCGACTTCTCCATCCTGGTCCCGCAGACTCTCGGGCCCGCGCCTCGGTCCTGCCCGAATCCAGGGCCTGGGCTTAGGGGCGGTTGGAGGCCACTGGGAGGGTCCCTAACCGCTCGCCATGCGTGGTCCAGCTGACCTCCATGGGGTCCCCGGGAGCTGAGGGACAGCCAGGCCCACAGACACTGGGCAGGGTTGCCGGAAGTTTCTAGAATCTCCCAGAAGCCATCCCTGGCCACCCATCCATGTCATCACCGCCCCCTGAACCCAGAGGAGGGATGAATCCCAAAGGAAGTAACGGGGACACCAGACCTGCACCCAGAGTGACTTCCGGTTCTCTGAGTCCACCTGTTGGTGTCACCGGCAGGGAAACTGAGTCCGAGAGCGGCCCGCCGGGACCCGGAGGCCTCAGCTGGCCCAGGGGCTGAGCCTCGACCCAGGAACCAGGAGGTCAGGGTTCGATTCCGCTCAGGGCACAGGCCCGGGTTGTGGGCTCCATCCCCAGTGGGGGGCGTGCAGGAGGCAGCCGGTCCATGGTTCTCTCTCATCACTGATGTTTCCGTCTCCCTCTCCCTTCCTCTCTGAGACCAATAAAAACACGTTTGTTTAAAGAGCAGGGAGGGGCGTGCAGACAGTCTGGGAGTCGCCGGCGGAGGGGCTGGGCTGGCTGAAGTACTGGTGCTGAGTCCTCGCTCCCCTGTGAGAGAATCACCCTCCAAGCACCCTTCTCGACCCCCGACCTTGGGATTGGCCCCCAGCCACCCGCCGGCGGCAGCTGACACCACGGACCGGAGCTGAGCATCGTGCAGCCGGCGCTGCGGGGTGCGCTCCAGCTCCTGCCGCCGGAGCGAGTGGACAGCCGCTCATGGCTCCGGGCGCTCACTGACCGCCCCGGGGGCCCATGGACCCGGCGGCTCCGATGCCCAGCCCTGATGGCAGCCGCGGGCAGACACCGGGTGGCTCCACCTGGTGCGGTGGAGGGAGCTCGGGGCAGCGGGGTCCCGGGCAGACCCTGAGCTCCCCGGCTCCGGCCCCACCACGGGGGCCCTGTCCCTGGTGCTGACAGAGGAGGCGCTGCGGGCACCGCTCCCAGCCCGGCTGCCCGGCTCCGCTCACTCAGCCCCTCCTCGGGGACCAGAGGGTCTGGGGCCAGCTCCCTCACTCACACCTTCCCCGGGGAGTCAGGCCAGGAGAGCGACACCCCATTTCCTGCCGAGGCATAGAGGCCTGAGGTGGGGGGGCACTCGCCTCGGGCCTCTGGGGTAGGCAGCTCTCCCCGCATCACCCAGGCCAGAGGGGAGGCACCCACAATGTCCCGCCTCCCACCGTGGCTCAGGGGGAGGGCAAGGGAGCCCAAAGCATACACAGGGAGCCCGGAGCCACAGGACACACAGGGAGCCACGGGGAGCCACGGGGAGCCACGGGGAGCCACGGGGACACACGGGGAGCCACGGGGAGCCACGGGGAGCCACGGGGAGCCACGGGGAGCCACGGGGAGCCACGGGGACACATGGGGAGCCACAGGGAGCCACGGAGAGCCACGGGGAGCCACAGGGAGCCACGGGGACATACGGGGAGCCATGGCTGGGCGCACCCTCGCCGGCAGCAGACTCCGAGGCGATGGCGACGGGCCCACCGGCCCGGGCCCCGGGGGGTGGGGGGGCGGCCCTTGGTGCCCGGTGAACGGGATAGAGGCGGGGCAGGAGCCCGCTCGGCCCCTCGGCTCGCCGAGAAGCCATTATGCGACTTCACAACGTGGCTTCAGATATATTTTGCAAACGAGGGCTCCGACAAATATTAATGGCAGCAAATTACAGTGCTTAGCGGAATTATCACCTAGCAGAGAGGCGCTTTTAATCCGTGAAAAACATCAACAAAAGATGTAAATACGGACCCCTCGGTGGGGGTGGCGCTTGACGGAAAATATACGTCTAATCTCGCAGCGTGCGCCCCGGCACCTGGGGGGAGGTGAACGGCTCTACGGCGCCCCCGCAGCCGGGGGACCTGTTTGGGGGGGATTTGTGGGTATCGGGGACTTTAAATCTATTGTGAGACCTGGGGGGGGGGGGGGAGCCGGCCACCCACGTCCGTCCGCCCGCTAGGAAGGCGGCCTGAGGGCTGGGTAGAGCCGGGTTCCTGCCTGAGGCTCGTGGCTCCGGCCTCCTCCTGGGGGCGCAGAGCGGCCGGTGTGGCCCCCAGCAGAGGGCCCGTCACCCCCTCTCTTTGTTAATTTGTTAAATATTTTTATTGACGTCACAGAGGAAGGGAGAGGGAGAGAGAGAGAGAAGCATCCATGATGAGAGAGAATCCTGGACCGGCTGCCTCCTACACGCCCCCCACTGGGGATGGAGCCCACAACCCGGGCCTGTGCCCTGACCGGGAGTCGAACCCTGACCTCCTGGGTCATAGGTCGAAGCGCAACCACAGAGCCCCAGCAGCCGGGCAAAGTTCTGTCCCATTTGCGCTGCTCAGCTTCCAGCACACGGGCTCCTCGGAGCTGTGGGCTCCGTGTCCAGTGGCACTGCCCGCCCCGGGCAGGAGGCCCCCACGGATGGCTCGCCTTGCCGATGCCCGCACCCTGGGCAGTCCCTCTGAGAAGCCTCTGGCCAGCAGGCGTGGCTTAAAACGCCAGTCACGTCATGGCAACCCTGTGCCACCCACCCTCTGCTCCCAGCCAGGCCTGGGGTTCCGGGGTCTGAGCTGGGCTCCTGGGCTCCCCTGGCCACGCCCTCCCAGCCCCAGAGGCCCCGGTGCAGGCACCCTTACTGAGCCGCAAAGGCGAGGAGCCTGGAGCTCAGCACGAAGGCGGTGCCCTGCTCGGTGCTCCCCACCCAGCCCGTGCGTGCCCCCATCCCCGAGGAGCAGACCTGGGTCCCGGGCAGGGGCGCCGGCCCCCGCTGCGTCCGGCTGCCATGCGGGGCTCCCCCAGCCGCCCCGGCAGGAGGGTCAGCACAGGCCTGCAGGGGGTCCGCCGGCCCGGGAGCGGCGGGGACATCTGTGTGCGGCCGGGCAAAGCCGGGTTCCTGGGGACCCCGAGGGACCCTCGCCATCGGGCCGGGGAGGGGGACGGGGACTGAGGGGCACTGGCTCCTGGACCGCTTCCCCCCTCAGCGCCGGAGGGACCCCAGAAAAGACGGACAACGTGTGGACCCCGACTCCGGCCTCACAGATACAAGCCCAGGGGAAGGCGAACCCCGACTCCACGGTGGCCCGGCCCCCGCGCCCCGAGCTGCCAGCCGCGCTGGCCCACGTCACAGAGGGCCCCCTCCCGCGTGGGCCCGGCCCCGCGCCCGCGAGGGCATAAATTTGGGGAAACGGGCGGAATGCGGCTCCCCGATACCATCGACACATCTCAGAGGCGCAGCAAACCGCCCGTGCGCGGCGTCGCGGGCGAAGGCGTGTTCGGCAGGAAAGGGCATCGCTATCGGCGGCGCTGATAACGCGCCTCGCGCCCCCTCTGCTTTGTTTGCATTCCGGGTCCCGCCGCCCCCGCGCTATCTCTGCTCGCTCCAAGGCCGGACTATAACTTTATCGCCAGGATAATTAACATTCGGGCACGCCTGTCTCCTTTCCACTCGCGTTATCAGCCCGCGACAATAAACCACGCGCCAAGGCCGCCGGCGCCCGCCCTCCGAGGACGCATCCCCGGCGAGAGGCATGAATCTCCGTCCACAGGGTCACGCGGTCCGGAGGCTTTTGTGTGTGTGTGTGTGTGTGTGTGTGTGTGTGTGTGTGTGTGTGTGTGGTTTTAGTTTTTTGTGTTTTTTTTTTTTTTTTTTTTTTTTTGCGGTTGGGAACCACAGATCTGCACCTCCTCTTCCCCATAAATCCTCAGGCAAGAACACCCACCGATGGGCACCGAGCCTTGGCAGCTGAAGGATTCTGCGCGCAGATTTAAATATTTTACATGTCATTAGACGTTAACGACAAAGATGGCGGCAGCTGGCTCCTGTCTCCCCGGACAGAGCGAGGCCCGGCCTCCCCACAGCCGTGAATCTCCTCGGGGGCTGGGCAGAGCGCCCGGGGCCGGGCTCCGTCCGGGGGCATCTGCTTAAATCACCGCTTCTGGGTGTTGTTGTTGTTTTTAATATATATTCCTAATGGCGTTTAGAGAGGGAGAAAAGGAGAGGGGAGGGGATCACGGACCAGCTGCCTCCTGCACGCCCCACTCCGGGGATGGAGCCCGCAACCCGGCCTGTGCTCCGACGGAATGGAACCCTGACCTCCTGGGCCATAGGCTGGCGCTCAGCCCCGGAGCCAGGCCGGCCGGCCAATCACTGCTTTTATTTTCCCTCCATCAGGAGGCCCCGGGGAGGCCCCTCCCCAGAGCGAAGCCCCCGCAGGCGCCCCGACCTTGTCACAGGCAGATCCCGGCCCCACGGGAGCCCAGACCCCCAGGGCAGCCTGGAGGTGGCCCATCCCCCTCCACGCACGACCAGGCCAGTCCTGAGGCCTCCTGCCCGGGAGGCAGACACCCCTGCGCCCCACGCCCTCCTCAGGGCACCCCAAGCTCAGCACCAGCCCCGCCTCACTCCCTCCCTTCCCGGTGGCTCAAAGGGGACCCACCAAGGCTGCAGGCCCCCAGCCCGTCGGGGCCCAGACAAGAATCACCCAGCGAGCGTGTGCCCGAGGGGACAACGGATCCCTATCGCTCTCTGCAATCAATTTTAAAAATATGATAGCAGAAGGAGGGAGGGGGGCGAGAGGGGGAGGGAGGGAGGGAAGGAGGGAGTGGGGAGGGCACGGACCGTCCAGCAGCCTGAGCAAGCACCTGCGGCCCTCAGACCCTGCTCTCCCCACTGGGCAGTCAGGCAGGGTGGCCTCCTGCTCGGGGGTGTGGGGGGGGGGGTAGAAGGGGGTAGGGGCTGGGCATGGCTCTGCGGCTCAGGGACCAGAACCAGCGCCAACCTGTGTGGACAGCTGACCGCTGAGCAGCACCCAGCTCTCTGCACCTCGTCGGGGGGAGGGGGAGGGGCACTCCAGGGGCCCGTCCCTAAGGCCCCCCCCAAACCTGGCAGGGTCAGTGCCCTGTGTTCTCACTGAGCTGACATGGCCGTCGGCACCTGGTCCCACGCCTCTCCTCACTGGCCCCGCCGTCACCGCACCCAGGGCTGCCCCGGCACTGACGGGTGCCCGCCCCTCACCCCGTCACCCTGGGCCCCGGGTGGGAGGCCAGGGCCCCGGGTGGGAGGCCAGGGCCCCGGAGGCGCCCAGCTCCGAGATCCGGGCTGCCAGAGCCTCCCTCTCACCGGCCACCTGCTGAGACTCCACCCGGGACCCCAGCCAGCCCACCGCCTGGCGGGGGCAGGCGGGGGCAGGACCGGGGGGCCCTGGGGGCTGCAGGGGGACCTGGGTGGCCACAGGGGGGCCTGGGGGGCCGCAGGGGAGCAGCCCGGGCCGCAGGGAGCCCTCCCTCGCCCGCCAGCCCCGCTCCGCCTCCAGCTCCCATCACAAAGCGCCCACCGCCCGCTCCCTTCCATTCGGCGTCCCCCATTGTCAATAACAGCCATTTCTAAGGTCAGCTCTCCCCCTCCGCCAGCGCCCGCCCCACCCCGCTCCCGGCCCGGCCCCGGCCCCGCCACGCCGCGAAATAAAAATTAAATTGTAGTTGGGCTTTTAAATCAACTCAATTAAAATAAAGAGATTCTTGGCTTGATATAGGGAAATATTTGTATTTCCAATTCTATTTGTTAATACATTGACATGTGCGCTATTTTTTAAATGTAGCGCTAAGTGCACTCTCCGTCAATGCCATGGATTTTTTAATAGACTGAGAAAATGCATTTCATTTCTTCTTATTTTCCTTCAATACATCATTTGGTTCTGCTTTTTTGCCTGCATGAAATTCATTTTCTAATGGAAATATTTGTTTTGTAAATCAAATATGTATTATGCACAAAATGCAAAGCACAAATTAAATTATGTTAATGAAATGAAAGAGATATGAAATGCATATTTCATGGACAAAACATAACCTCGGCAAACAACCATTTCTTGATAAAATCTTTAAACACAGTCTCATCGGGCGACAGACATATTGTTAAAGGAGATAGCACCTCATTTAAAAGGTTTCCTTTAATATCAGTGCTTAGTATATAATTGTGAATAACTTTGGGGATGAAAAACCAATAATGAAATACTGTCTTTAATAGTTTGCTATTGATGTCAGCATAAAATTTGTCGTCGTTGAATATTGGAAATCGGGGCTGCACAGAAATATTCTCAAAAGCTGTAAATGATTGCATATTTAAATCGAGCTGACTAAGGCAAAGATGGTATAGATATTAGTAATAGGCAGAAAATTATGCTGACCTCACATTATATTTGACAAAACCCACTGTTTTAGATTACACATTGGTTACACTGGATGAATAATAGATTGTGTAGGTGTTGTTTCTCCGATCACCACGCCGATGGCTCGCCGGCCGCCGGCTCGGCAGCTCCGACACGGGCCGCCCAGCACGGCCGTGGCCACGGGCGTCGTGCTCCCCGCTGCCCGAGGCGGCCCGGGCGGTGCCACCCGGCGGGCGTGATCGCCGCCCACACAGACGGGCCGCTCTCCGGGGGGGCCTGCTGGGAGCTCTGCCCCGAGCCCGGCCCGGCCCCCGAGCGCGGCCCCGGAGAGCCAGGCCCCGAGAGGCCGGAGGGCGGCCAAGCCCCGAGGAGGAGGCCGCAGGCGGGCACTCGCCATCCCCACCTTCACACCAGCCTCGCGGGAGACAAGACAGCGTGCAAGTGCACACACACTCACACTCACACTCACACTCTCACATGTACACACACACACACTCACTCACACACTCACTCACACGACACACACATTCACACTCACACTCACACTCTCACATGCACACACACACTCACACTCACACACTCTCACATGCACACACATACTTACACACTCACACACACATGCACATTCACACACGCACTCACACACACACACTCACACTCACACACTCACACACACACACTCACACTCACACACACTCACACACACACACTCACACACACACATTCACACACACTCACACACACACACTCACACTCACACATACACACACACTCTCACTCACACTCACACACACACACACACACACACTCACACACACTCACACACACACACTCACACTCACACTCACACACACACACTCACACACACACTCACACTCACTCACACTCACACTCACACTCACACTCACAGACAGGCTGCTCCCTCGGTGGGGAGGCCCCACATCGCCGGGCCCCAGGCCCCCATGAGGCCCAGGCCCCCTCACCAGCCCTCCACGGCCAGGCCCTTCCACGGAGCTGCACACGGTGCGCGGGCAGGACCCGCACGGGAACAGAGACCGGACAGCCTGGGCCTGGCCGGTGTGGCTCGGCGGACAGAGCGTCAGCCGTAGGCTGGAGGGTGCCTCTCACATCGATGTTTCTCTCTCGGTCTCCCCCTCTCCCTCCCACGCTCTCTGAGAAGCCCACGGGAAATGTCCTCCGGTGAGGATTCACCAAAAACACATTAAACAGATACACACAGAGAGAAGGGCTCGCAGGGCTCAGAGCGTGAGGCCGGGCCGCCCCCCCCCCCCCCCCCCCGTGTTACCCAGGACCCTGTGGCCGCTCCTCGGTCTGTTCCCCCGCCCCCGCCCCCCCGCGGGGAGGGCGCCGACTGGCAGCTCCCGGGGCGGTGGGGGCCTCGGGGGGGCAGGGGGCCTGTCTGCAACGTGGGGCGGGAGGGGCCCCCTCTCCCCCGACCCTGAGCTGCAGGTGCCCGGGAACCCCGCCCTGCCCCCCCCCCCGCCCCCTGAACCCGCCCAGGCCCCGGGCTCCCCCCTGCCCCCGCAGCCCCCGCCCCCGAACCCGCCCAGGCCCCCAGGCTCCCCCTGCCCCCGCAGCCCCCCCTGCCCCCCTCGCCCACCCCACAAGTCCCCCCCCCCCGCCCCCGAACCCGCCCAGGCCCCCAGGCTCCCCCCTGCCCCCGCAGCCCCCGCCCCCGAACCCGCCCAGGCCCCCAGGCTCCCCCTGCCCCCGCAGCCCCGCCTGCCCCCCTCCTGTCCCCCCCCCGCCCCCGAACCCACCCAGGCCCCGGGCTCCCCCCTGCCCCCGCAGCCCCCGCCCCCGAACCCGCCCAGGCCCCGGGCTCCCCCTGCCCCCGCAGCCCCCGCCCCCGAACCCGCCCAGGCCCCCCAGGCTCCCCCTGCCCCTGCGGCCCCGCCTGCCCCCCTCGCCCACCCCACAAGTCCTCTCCCTGGAGTGAAACGTCCCGTTTTTCATGACCAAACTCTGGGCGGGCGATGTCCCCCCTCTGCGGTTTACGGAGATTAATATTAGGTGTTTGTAAGGCGAATATTAGCTTCTCCCTAGATCTGTCAGAATTAATAACTTCCCCGTCACAGATAACTCCGGGTCAATATTAGATTCGCAGATGAGGTTGCAAATAAAACGTATGGAAATATAACATCTCATCCGTGCGGTCCACGCGGCTCCCACCGCCATCCCCGCGCCTCCCGGGGTCAGAGGGCGGCGACCTGGGGGCAGCCATCGGCCGGGGTCAGAGGGCGGCGACCTGGGGGCAGCCATCAGCCCGGGTCAGAGGGCGGCGACCTGGAAGCGGCCATGGGGCCAGGGTCAGAGGGCGGCGACCTGGGGGCAGCCATCGGCCGGGGTCCTGGTGAGGACGAGTCGCCGGCTTACAGGGAGCCGGGCCACAGGCAGCCTGGGGGGCCTGGCAGGCCGCCGCCGCCGTGCCCACGCTGGGACGGGAGCCAGGCCTGGGCGGCGCCTCGCCAGGGGCCGCCGTCCATATGCCCTCCTCCCCGGTGCCAAGGTGGGCACAGCCCCCCTTCCACCAGCTGCTCCGCCCTGAACGCAGACGGGGAGGGGCTCATGGCCAGCGGCCCCAGGACCCTGAGCTCCAGGCACCCGTGGCCGTGCCCACCAGCAGGGCCCCCACAGGTGGGCGGGCGGCTCCGGGGCGGTCGCCCGTAAATCAGGGCTGACAGCACGTTCCCGAGAGGCAGTCCCCGCTCTGGCAGCCACGTGGCTGCTCCCATAAAAATACAGGCTCCCACGGGGCAGGCAGGAGCACAGCAGGGCTCCCCCACCCCGCCCCTGGCCCCCGCCCCCGGCCCCCGACCCCGACCCCGACCCCGGCCCCCGGCCCTGGCCCCGACCCCGACCCCGCCCCCGACCCCGGCCCCCGACCCCTGCCCCCGGCCCCCGGCCCCGGCCCCCAACCCCCGACCCCGGCCCCCGACTCCGGCCCCCGCCCCCCGCCCCTGCCCCCGGCCCCGGCCCCCGCCCCCGGCCCCCGGCCCCCAGCCCCCAACCCCGGCCCCTGCCCCCGGCCCCCCGAGGAGGTGCTGAGGCTCAGGTCCCTAGAGGGGAGGCTGGGGGGCCGCTAGGAGGGAGCGGGCGGTGGGCACACTCCCCACGGGAGCCCCAGGCCTCTCCCCCGTCAGCGAGGGGGCCTCACTCTGCCCCCCCGTGCCAATGGGCAGAGCCCCCCAGGCCATCAAGGGAGTGGACCTGGTGCCCGGCAGCAGGACCAGCCCCAGGACACTGGCCAGTCTGCTCCCAGACTGCTCAGGTCAGAGACCCAGAGGGGCCCGGCCGGTGTGGCTTTGACCCAGGAACCAGGAGGTCAGGGTTCGATGCCCGGGCAGGGCACAGGCCGGGTTGCGGGCTCCGTCCCCAGGGGGGGCGTGCAGGAGGCAGCCGGTCCAGGATTCTCTCTCCTCACTGATGTTCCCCTCTCTCCCTCTCCCTCCCTCTCCGACACCAATAAAAATATTTTAAAAAAACAACAACCGAGCAGCATCCTCCCGGGCAATGGCCGCCGCAGCTGACCCTGCTCCCGAGTGCCTCCAGGGCTCGCCCCGGGAGCCCGCACAGGCGCTGGCCAGGCTGTGGGAGGTCCCCAGGGCAGAGTGCCCCTGCCCCCTCCCCCCTCCCAGCCCAGGGCTGATGAGAGAGCCGCAGAGAGAGCCGCACACCCCCACCCCGGAGCCTTCTCTCTGCGAAGACCCCTCGGCTCCAGGCACTTAGGCTGCCCGCCCTCCGTCCTCCCCTCCAGCCGTTGAGGGCGGCTGGGGGAGATGAAGGGCATTCGCCCTCTCCTCCTGAGCCCCTCCAACTCCCGGTGACCCCGTTAATCCCTTAGCAGGCCTCCCCCCGCCTCTCCTCGCCCGCCGCCGGCCGGTAAAAACTCCACAAATGAACAGGCCAGCCGCTCTCCTGCAGCCTGGAGGCCGGGCTGGGTGGGGGCAGGGGTCTTGCCGATGGGGAGCAGGGTGCCCCCCTGCTCAGAGGCCCCTCCCCAGGACCCCCCGGGACACGCCCGTGAGCCGGCCCTCCGTGCGGGCCCTCGCAGGCCTGTGCTCCGGAGGTGGGGGAGGCTGGTCTGGGGGGCGGGGTGTCGAGCCCAGGTGGCCAGAGGTCAAAGAGCAGGGGCTCCTCCGCTCCCTCAGAGCCACACCCCCCCCCAAACCCCGTGTGCGCACAAGCCGCCAACGCAGCCTCAGCGTTCTCCCGTCCTGGGGCCCTGCGGCCGCCCCGCCGGCTCCTTCACCGGCTCCCCGCTCCCTGACCCTGAGGCTTCCGGGCCTGGCTGCCTGAGGCTGAGGACCCTGGAGAGGAGGGTCCCAGGACACGGGGGGACACGGGGGAACACGGGGGGACACGGGGGGAACACGGGGGAACACGGAGGAAACACGGGGGAACACAGGAGGAACACGGAGGAAACACGGGGGGAACACGGAGGGAACGCGGGGGAAACACGGGGGGAACATGGAGGGAACACGAGGGGAACACGGAGGGAACACGGGGGGAACACGGGGGGAACACGGAGGAAACGGGGGAAACACAAAGGAAACATGGGGGGAATGCGGGGGGGAACGCGGGGGGACACGGGGAGAACACGGAGAAAACATGAGGGAACACGGGGGGATCACGGGGGAACACGGGGGAAACACGGAAGAAACATGGGGAGAACACGGGGAAAACATGGGAGGGACACAGGGGGTCACGGGGGAGCATGGGGAACATGGGGAAACACGGAGGAAACATGGGGGGAACACAGGGGGAACACAGAGAAACACAGGAGAAACACGGGGGGACACGGAAACATGGGGGGAACACGAGAGAACACGAGGGAAACGGGGGAAACACGGGGGAACATGGGGAAACATGGGGGAACACAGGGGGACACGAGGGGGACACGGGTGGAACACGGGGCCGGCCAATGTGTGGCCTGCAGTCCTGTCACCCCTCTTCCTCAGGGGGGAGCCAATCAGCCCCACGGCCCGGCCAGGCGGGCGCCGGCCAGCGGAGGCCGCAGGGGCTGGCATGGCAGCTGTCCTCGGGTTGCTAAGGCGACGGGAGCTGCTTGTGGTGAGGAGGAAGCCGACAGGAAAGCAGAGCCAAGAAGCTCCGAGGAAGCAGAACCTTCATCTCACGGTTTAAGGGCCTTGATCCAGCCAGACCTGAAGGCAGCCCCTTCCATGAACCTACAGTCCCCTGGGCCTGGGCCCTGGCACCGCGCCGCACCCAGAGCCCGCCGGGCGCCCCTCCTGGGGATGGGCACCCCATCTGTCCTCATGCTGCACCCCCAAGCCCCCTCCCCAAGGCCACCGTCCTCCCCAATCAGGTGCCACGCCCAGCCGGCCGGCCCCTCAGCCCTGCACAGCCCTCCTCCCCCCATTCGCCTCCGCCACCCCACGCTCAGCCACGGCAGCCCCACACGTCCACGGGGCATGCCACCCCCCCCTCCCGCCAGGACACACGCCCACGCATTACCCCCCCCCCGACCCACAGCCTGGGCCCGGCCCCCCGCTGCCTGGCCGCCACCGCACACACCCGCGGCCGCCTGACCTTTCGGGCACATGGCTGCCTGGCACGCTGGCCAAATGGCAGGCCCCTCAGGGAGGCCGGGTCAATGCCAATGTCAATGCCCCCGCCCCCTCCCTCCCCCGCCCGGCCCCCCGCCCGGCCCCCCGCCCGGCCCCCCGCCCACCCTCAGAGCTGAGCTCGGCCCCGGGGACGGAGCAAAGAGGAGCCCTCTGTGGCCGGCACGGCTCTCGGGCAGCCCTCGCCCCTCTGCCCCCCCCTCTCGGCCCAGCCCAGGGCCCCGCCAGCCCCACACAGCCCGCCGCCGCCTCCGGGGGGCGTTTCGGAGCACGGGCTTGGCGGCCGAGGCCTCCCGGGCGGACGTGAGGGCAAATAGCAGGCGTCTGGCGTGTCCCGCGACTTCTGAGCGGAGAAATGTCAGGCGGGTCTCAGCGAGCGGCTGGGGCCAGCCCCACCCCCACCCACCCCACCCCCGTGCCGGCATGTGCCCGTCCAGGCCTGGCTGGGTGCGGAGACCTGATCGAGAAGCCCAGTGCTCCCTCCTCTCCTCTCCCCGCAGCAGTGGGCACGGAGCAGCAAGCCTGAGGAGGGGGCCCGGGCAGCACAGTGGGCGGGGGCACAGGGCCGATGCCGCCAGCAGGGGCTCGGCAGGACCGCCCGGCGGCTGCAGGCACCACCTTAAAGGAAACCTGCTTCCGGCCAGCTCAGGGGTCGTGACCCGGGCAGGAGCCTGGCAGGGAGGCTGGTCCCCCTGCAGAGGTGACTGACAGGGCTGGGCAGAGGGCCTGGCGCTGGGGGCCGGGTACTGGGGGCTGGCTGAGCCCCAGCCTCAGTGCCAGCGACACCCAGACTCCAGGGGAATCCGGGGGGAAGGGGGCCGGGCCGGCGTGGCTCAGGCTGAGCGTCGACCTAGGAACCAGGAGGTCACAGTTCCCTTCCCGGTCAGGGCCCAGGCCGGGTTGCAGGCTCCATCCCCAATGGGGGGCGTGCAGGAGGCAGCCGGCCCATACGTCTCTCTCTCATGGATGTTCCTCTCTCCCTTCCCCTCTGAGATCCATAAGAATAAACAAACGGGAAGGGGCGGGCAGGAGGGGCCTGGCAGGGTGCACGCACCTGGCACTGTGTCCCTGCACCACCCAGGTGCCACTGGAGTCCCGTCCTCTGGCTGCACCCCGAGACCCTGCTCCCCGGGGCCCTGCTCCCAGGATGGCAGCCGGCGTGGGGGCCACCGCCCACAGACACGGAACCGCTGGGAGGGCCCCAGGCGGTTCCCAGGGAGCTCAGCAGGCTGGGCGGTGAGAGGAGGCCTGGGGGGGCGGGGTCAGGTGCGGATGGGGGACTGAGGAGGAGATGGGGGCTGAGGAGGAGATGGGGGCTGAGGAGGAGATGGGGGGCTGAGGAGGGGAAGGGGGGCTGAGGAGGAGATGGAGGACTGAGGAGGAGATGGGGGCTGAGGAGGAGATGGGGGGCTGAGGAGGAGATGGGGGCTGAGGAGGAGATGGGGACTGAGGAGGAGATGGGGGCTGAGGAGGAGATGGGGGGCTGAGGAGGAGATGGGGACTGAGGAGGAGATGGGGGCTGAGGAGGAGATGGGGGACTGAAGAGGAGATGGGGGCTGAGGAGGGGAAGAGGGACTGAGGAGGAGATGGAGGAGATGGGGGCTGAGGAGGAGATGGGGGCTGAGGAGGAGATGGGGGGCTGAGGAGGGGAAGGGGGGCTGAGGAGGAGATGGGGGCTGAGGAGATGGGGGGCTGAGGAGGAGATGGGGGCTGAGGAGGAGATGGGGGGCTGAGGAGGAGATGGGGGCTGAGGAGGAGATGGGGACTGAGGAGGAGATGGGGGGCTGAGGAGGAGATGGAGGACTGAGGAGGAGATGGGGGCTGAGGAGATGGGGGGCTGAGGAGGAGATGGGGGCTGAGGAGGAGATGGGGGGCTGAGGAGGAGATGGGGGCTGAGGAGGAGATGGGGGACTGAAGAGGAGATGGGGGCTGAGGAGGGGAAGAGGGACTGAGGAGGAGATGGAGGAGATGGGGGCTGAGGAGGAGATGGGGGGCTGAGGAGGGGAAGGGGGGCTGAGGAGGAGATGGGGGCTGAGGAGGAGATGGGGGGCTGAGGAGGAGATGGGGGCTCAGGCGGGGAAGGGGGCTCAGGCGGGGAAGGGGGCTCAGGCGGGGAAGGGGGTGCCTGTGTTTTCCCGGAGACGGGAGCTGCCGGCACCCCCTCCCCGCCCCGTGCTCTCTCTGCGGTTCCTCTCGGCGATGCAGCACGTTCTAATTTTGTCATTCAAGCCATCTGACTTCCCCCGCTCCGAACAAACAAAACCCAATTTAGCCCGAGACGTTCTAAGTCATAACAATGACGGATGGCGCGGGTTCAGGTGCGGTGGGCTCTTCCCCGCCGGCCTCTCTTCCCTCCTCGGAGACAGACAGCGCTCTGCGCTCTGATTCATTGGGGTTTTGCGTTTCGGGAGGAGGAGGAGGAGGGGAAAATAATAAAAAGATCGCCTTTCCCGGGCTCGGGCATTAATTGGTTATTTAATTAGGAATTCTCGGAGCCTCGCGTGCGGGAGCGGGTGTGGGAGACGGCGCACCCAGCCGGCGGCAAGGGGCCGCGGAGCCGGGCCGCGGGGCACGGCGGCGACGCCACCGGCGGCTTCTGACCCGCACGCCCTCGCCGCCCCCGCGGAAGAGGGTCCATCGCCGGAATGAGGCGGCGGCAGGCGCGGCTGGAAGGATCTCCGAGAGGGAGGGCTTGTAAAACGCACCGCTCCCGCCACCCGGCTGTGCAGCGAATCAATCACGATGTTCAGTGCGTCCCGGGCCGGTGCCGAGCCGGCGGCCCCGCCCGGGGCAGAGCTCCGGGGCCCGGGGGGCGGCCTCACATCCCCCCGTCCGCGGGCTGGAGGCTGGGATGTCGGGGCCCCGGCTGCCGGGGGGCTGAGGACTTGGAGCCAGCGGGCAGGGTCCCGACAGCCGGTTCCTAACCGTCTCTCTGTGCCCGCAGGCCTGCCCCGTCCCTCCGCGGGCACCGGGCGGCGTCAGCACCTCCGATGCCGCCGGTCGCCTCCCGCAGCCCCTCGGGGGCCGGGGTCAGGAGCGGGCGGGCCCCTGGGCTCCGGGTGGGAGGGTCTCGCGAGTGGGCCCAGGTGTTGCCTGAAGACTTGGCGTCAGAGAGGGGCCCGGGCCCGGCCGGCGTGGCTCCGTGGTTGACATCGGTGTGCCCGGCCGGCGTGGCTCCGTGGTTGACATCGGTGGGCCCGGCCGGCCTGGCTCCGTGGTTGACATCGGTGGGCCCGGCCGGCCTGGCTCCGTGGTTGACATCGGCCTGCGGACGGAAGGGCCCGGGTTTGGTTCCGGTCGAGGACACGGACCTCGGCTGCAGCTGGAGCCCCAACCCTGGTGCAGGAGGCCCCCCACCCGGCATCTCCCACATCAATGCTGCTCTCAGTCTCTCCCCCTCCCTCCGCTCCCTCTGAATATTAACGGGAACTGTCCTCAGGGGAGTGAGGACTAACAACCAAGAGACCGGGCAGTCTTTCTTTTCCCGTACAGAAGGCTGCCCTTGGGCCTGGACCCCAGCAGCCCTCCCCGGCTCCCTACGGGGCCCCTGGCAGGCGGGGAGGGGCGGCTTCTCCCTGAGCCTGCCCCCCTGATCGCCCAGGGCGCCCACACTCTCCCAGAGGGGCCCGGGCGGAGCTCCTCACTGGCGCCCTCTGGTGGCAGGTGGGGGACCAGCCAGCCCCACAGCCCAGCTCCGACTAAGGCCTCTCCCCCAGGGGTGGGGGCCGGCTCTGAGAGCTACACATTGGAGGTTTGACCAAATAGAGCAGGTACTTTTTAAAACATGTATCTTAAATGTTTTTGTTGAGTTCAGAGAGGGAGGAAGAGAGAAAGAGAAGCATTAGTGATGAGAGAATCATGGGTCGGCACGGCCCCCACTGGGGATCAGGCCCGCAATCCCGGCCTGAGCCCTGACCGGGAATCGAGCCGGGACCTCCTGGTTCATGGGTGGATGCTCAAACCCTGAGCCAGGCCGGCCGGGCTGCCAACAGGCTAATTTTTAAACAGATGATTCGGTTTGGCCCTCCCATGAGGTTGTCAGTCACCACGTGGCCCGTGGCAGGAAAAGGCTCCCCACCCCACCCTGCACGGACGAGGAAGGACAGGGCGGTCTGGGAGCAGAAGCAGAGTCAGGCCTGCTGGGCTCGCACCCGGCTGTGCAGGGGGCGGGCTAGGCTGACGTCTGCACCCCCCTCACCCTCACCCTCATGCAGGATCCCAGCCACACCCGCTCCCTCCCGCCCTCCGCCTGCGTCCACGGGCGAGGCTGACACCCTGACACCGGGGCGCGCACCACGCCCACCCCACGCCCACCGGGTCCGTGGCAGCCGCCTGGCGAGGTTTGCTGTGACATTTCACCGTGAACTGACCTTTCTCAGTGGGAGGGACTTAGCTTTTCTATTGGAAGTTTGCAAGATAACAAACTGACCGGTACACAACCTCCTCCCCTTCGCAAACACACAAATCGTGGCCATAAACCATGTTGAATGCCCTGGCTGGCGTGGCTCCGTGGCTGAGCATCGATCTAGGAACCAGGAGGTCAGGGTTCGATTCCCGGTCAGGGCACAGGCCAGGTTGTGGGCTCCATCTCCAGTGGGGGCGTGCAGGAGGCAGCCGATCCATGATCCTCTCTCATCGTGGATGTTTCTCTCTCCCCCTCTCCCCTCTGAAATGAATAAAAATATTTTTTTTTAAATACATTATACATTTCAACAAAAAACGTCACTGCCAAAGGCTGTGACAGCATGGGGCACCCTGGACGCGGCCCCACCCCTTTTCTCGGTATTTTCCACGTTATCAGCACACAGATCTCGGGGGGCTCGGGATGGGGGTGCAGACACTGCTGGCACAGACAGCGAGGACAGGACGTGTCCCCGAGGCTCCCTCGCTCTGTCGGACCAAACTCGGACCCGGGATCTGCTTCCTGCAGTCCTGGTGCCACACGGGCTGCCATCCGCCAGCCGTCCCTGCAGCAGGGCAACAGGGCCCCGGGCCGGGCACCGAAGCCGGGGGGGAGGGGGGGGGAGGACAGGGCCCCTGGCCGGGCACCGAAGGGGGGGCGCGGCCGGCATGCCCATCCCGGGGGGCGGGACGGGGCGCTCTGTGCGTGGCGAGCTGCGTGGGCCTGCGCGTGGCTAATCTGTCTCCTGCATTATTTTATTCCATCTCCTCTGACTTTATGCCTTTGACATTTTTGCTACACTCAGTAAATCTGAGTGAATAGGCAATTTTGGAGAATTTTTATAGCGCTCCGGAGAAGTCACAGGCAGGCGGCATCTTTGTTCGGAATTGAACAGTCTCAACATTTCCTTTGTCTGGGCACAGAGTAATCTTTAGACCAAAAGAGAGAGAGAGAGAAAGGAAGAATGCTTTAACCTTAAGATGTTAACCGTGTTTCCTGAGACAGTTGGGTTATTTTGAAAAGGAAGAGAGAAAAGGGAGAGGAGCAAGCGTGTGACGGAGGGGCGGCCGGCCTTTCCACGCCGTCATTTCACAGACGGGCTGGCCTCCTGAGACCGGGGACAGTCCTCTCCCCGGTCAGGGGCGGGAGAAGCGGAGCTCAGAGTGGCTCAGTGGGCAGCGCCCGCTTCCTCTGCCGTCGCACGTAAATAATGACCTAGTCACGGGTCCTTAATTAGCTGGGACCTGGGACCCGGCCAGGACCTGATCGGCGGCGTGCGACTGGCCAGGCATGACGTGCAGGTCCCTGACGCCGAGGAGAGGGGGTGCAACAGGCAGTGAACCCCAACTTTCCCGGCCAACCTGGGGGAGTCCTCCCGCCTCCTGCTGGGGGGAGACTCAGTGACCTGGGGGAAGGATTGGGGCGGCACAGCGGTCCCCAGCCTGGTGTTGGCCAGGCCCCACCTCCGCATCTCCAACATCCTGATGCCCCACTTCCCCTGACAGAGAGTTCTCATTGTTCACACAGTGAGCTCCTGTTCACGTGGAGGAAGCCTGAAAGCCCATGAACTTGGTCTAAACAGGCTTCCCAAGAGCATGGCGTCCACGAAAGAGAGAAAGAAAAGAACAAAAGGGCATTTCACTAAAATTGTTAATAATAATAACGGTATGAAGGGATGGAAAAAATAGCAAATAGTTTCAACACATATTAGAGAACTGAAATGCACAAATATGTCACAACGTATATTTATATGCTAAGGCCCCTAAGAGAAATGCAAAAAATCCACTGTGAACAGCTCATTCTGCAATTGCCTTCCCTTAAACATCAAATCGCGCCCCCGTGGGGGGTGTGCCCCACACCGGGGACCACTGGGCTAGCCAGCGGGTGCTGGCCGGCCACGGAGCTGGGGCTTATCCTTTTGAAAAGATTATTAAACTGTTTAAAGTAAATGTAGCCCTGGCTGGTGTGGCTCAGTGGATAGAGCGTTGGCTTGTGGACTGAAGGGTCCCGGGTTCAATTCCCAGTGAGGGCACATGCCTGGGTTGCGTGCTCCATCCCTATTAGGTGGTGTGCAGCCAATCAGTGATTCTCTCTCATCACTGTTGTTTCTAGCTCTCCTTCTCCCTTCCTCTCCGAAATCAATAAAAATCTATTTTAAAAATAATAATAAATTAAAAGGTAAACTTCGGAGGAGCCTGCCTGATGGATCCGGGCGGCCAGTTGTGCTTACAGCATCTGTGATGTCCAATCGCTCGCCAATATCCAATATCCAACCGCTCATCACCCACCCCCAGCAGGGGGCGGAATGCTTCGTTCATTGTCTGAGTTGTTTTCAAGAAACTGGGCCTGAGGATCCCTCGGAGGGAAGTGGGGAGTTCGGGGCCCCTGCTGGCCTGCCCAGCCTCACGGGGGCCACGCCCGGTGCCCACATTCCCGAGCGGACGGAGCTGGGCTGTGGGCTGAGGGACCCCGCTGTTGGCTGTGGCCGCATGGGGAGAGCCAGCCCCCCACCTCACCCGCCGAACAGAGCCGAGGGCCGGGCAGGGGACGCCGAGGTCCCCCCGAGGGAAGCAGGGCAGCAGCCTGCTGGGCACCGGAGGCGGCCGATGAGGGCGGGGAGGGCGTGCTGGGGACAGAGGGACAGCAGGTAGTGAGCGTCTGGTGGTGCCCACAGACTGAGGCGCTCCTGTTGCCCCCATGTGCCATGCACACCTCCATCTCCCCAGGAGCTCGGGGCCGATGCCACGCCCCAAACGCCCTCGTCTCTGCAGACCTGGGTCCGTGACCCCCGGTCACTGCCCAACGGACAAACCTCCTCACCACCACGTCCGCCAGGCAGACGGGAGAGCCCCATCCCCGCAGGCACGGGGAGTTCGGCGATGCTCCCACCAGCAGGCATGGCCCCTGCCCCCCAGACTGGTCACAGCGCCGCCCTGCTGTCGGGAAGGCCGTGCCCCCTTCCTGCGGACACACAGACATGCCTGTGGCCAGCTGGGATGGGCCCCATCGATTCAGACTCTGATCCTACGGGCCTGTCTCTGCACATTTCTAGTCAATCAGAAAGCTTCTCAATGAAACACCTGGCTGCTGTGGCTCAGGGGCTGAGCGTCCACCTAGGAACCAGGAGGTCAGGGTTCGATTCCCGGTCAGGGCACAGGCCCGGGTTGTGGGCTCCATCCCCAGTGTGGGGCGTGCAGGAGGCAGCCGGCCCATGATTCTCATCATTGATATTTCTCTCTCCCTCTCCCTTCCTCTCTGAAATCAATAATATATAATAATAATATATATTATTGATTTCAGAGAGGGAGAGGGAGAAACATCAATGATAAGACAGAACATCTTTTTTTTTTTTTAAATGAAAGTATGCCCTAGACGTTTTTTGCTCAGTGGACAGAGCATGGGCCTGCAGAGGAAGGGTCCCCGGTTCAGTTCCGGTCAAGGGCACACGCCCTGGTTTGTGGGCTCACCCCAGAGGGGGGCACGTAAAATGCAGCCGATCACTGATTCTCTCCATCACCGATGTTTCCACTGCTCCCTCCCTCCCTCCCTCCCTTAAACCATAACATGTTTATTAAAAAAGGACCCACTCCTTCCGAACGAAATCGACCATGAGACATCCTGCCAGGTCCAGAGATGGAGCCCCGTCACCAGCAGGACGGGGATTGCGTGTTCAGAGCCCTGGTTCCTTGCAGGCGAGGGGTGGGGTGGGGTGGGGTGGGGTGGGGGGCGGAGGCCCCACGCGGCCTGCCCCAGGCACGCCTGAGCGCCCCTGTGGGCGGTGCCTGACCCGGACCCGGGCGGCGGGGAGCGGGCGCCCACCCAGACCTGGCCGTGCCGGGCTGCGCGCGCTCAGCTACCGCGGAATGAGGGGGGAGCCGGTTGCCTAGGAAACCCTCCGGTCCTGGTAATTATGACTGTAACGGACTGCACTCCCCACCTATAGCAGAATGAATAATGATGCTCGCCCGTGACTGGCAGGCCCGCCGCCGCCGCTCGCCGCTGTCCCCTATTGGCACCCGTGGGGAGTGACAGGGAGCCGTGGGCCTCCCAGAGAGACACCCACAGAGAAACGCACCCCCCTCCTTCCACCCCCCCACGCCCACCCCCACCCACGGCCCCCTCCCCCTCCTCCTCCTCCCCCTCCTCCTCCTCCTCAGGGTCCGAGTCCAGTTCACGCAGATTGCTGCCCGATCAATAGAGCAAAAATGAAAAGTGCTCGGGGGCCCGCGAGACGGCGGGGGTGGAGCCGGCTAATGGCCGTCGGTCATCTCAATTAAAAGCCATTTCATACGGTGACAGGAGCGGGCCCAAAAGGAGGCACTTAATACGGTTAGCAGAGGCGGGCGCTGGCGTGACGGCCCCGGCCCCCACCCCCGCCCAGCCCCCGGGCCCCCGGCGGGCCGGGACGCACCGCGCTATAAATAACACCCGTCGGAGGTTGTGATCAATTAAACGGCGTAATTAACGGAGACGGTCCATTTGTCTCTGCGGAGCCGTCCGAGCCGGCGGAGCCGGATCCCGCCGGGAAGGCGCGTTGTGCGGGAGGAGGACGCGTGGCGAGCCGGGGCGGGTGTGAGACACAGCGGGGGCCGGCGAAGCTCACGCATCGCGGGGCGAATGTGGGCCAGTGCGGCGGTTTGTAACGGAAACACCGCGTCCAAGGACACGCAGCCGGCTCCAGCCCTGCCCCTCCCGCCGCCACTGCCAGCCCGGCAGGGACAGCTGCCTCTGCCACCGCTGGGCGGGCGCCGCTCCCGGTGCCCACGCCAGGCCGAGCTGCTGGGCAGGGCGTCCGCCCGGCTGACCGAGGCCGCGGTGTCCCCACCGGATGCGTGGTGCCCCGGGCGGGTGGGTGTTTCCCGGGAGGAGCGGGGTCTGGCCCGCAGCCCCAGACCCTCAGCCAACAACATCCGGGTTCTGTCCAGTGCAGGCGTTTTATTTTTATTTCTATTTTTTAAACATATTATTATTGACTTTAGAAAGAGAGGGAGAGGGAGAGAGAAACATCCATGATGAGACAGATCATGGATTGGCAGCCTCCTGCACGCCTCACACTGGGCTTTGAACCCACAACCTGGGCCTGTGCCCCAACCGGGAATCGAACTGTGACCTCCTTGTTCCTAGTCGATGCTCAGCCCCTGAGCCCCTGCGGGCGAGCAGTCTGGGCATTTAAACTTGCCCTCCCGGGGCTCGGAAGGAAAGGAAACACCCCGAGGGTTGCTGAAGCTGCAGACACCCTGAGACGGAGGTGGGAGGAGCCGGCGGGCGCCGTCACCCTGGGTTAGGGGCGTCCCGGGGCCAATCGGAGGCTCAGCCCTCAAAGCTCGGGAGCAGGTCCAGCCTGGGCTCCGGGAAGGGCACGGAACAAGGAAGGACCATGAGGGCGGTGCCGGTGGGAGCATGGCCAGGGGGTCAGGGAGCGAGGAGGCCCGGGGCAGGGAGGGCAGGCCAGGCCCCACTGGGGACAGACGTGAGACAGGGCCCCAGGCTCCAGCTGGCCGGGTCACTGGCCCAGGCCTGGCCTCCGCCCTGAGCCCGGAGGCTGGGCACAAGGTGAGAGCACCCAGGGCAGACGGACACCTGGCCAGAGGGCACGGTCTGCAGCCCGGCCTCCCCCGCAGCGCTGTGGACCTCAGGAGGAGGAGGAATCCAGCGCGGGGAGAGGCTACAGCGGAAAAGCCCTCCAGACGGGCACCGGGCGAGACGGGGAGAGGACCCGCTCTGGGGTAGTCCCCCGTGCACACCCAGCGAGCCCTACGGACGCACTGGGCAGTCTGTGAAGTCACCTGGCCAAGCCCTTGGAGCCCGCGGGGCCCGGGGGACAAGCAGCTGAGAAAGGGGCCCCGGGGGAAGGGGGGCCCAGACACACGAGTGCATGGCAGGGATGGGGCGCCCCGGAGGGAGGCCTCTCTCATCTTTCCACGGAGCTGTGACTCCTCGAGACACACGTCTCCCCAAATGAACCATGAAAACCGAACCACGGTGTGGAGCAAACCCACAGGACAAATGGCTCGCCGCCGCCCAGGCCCGGCTTGCTCAACGGTTAGTGTCGGCAACGGGACCACGGGGTGGGGGTTCGGTTCCTGGTCAGGGGCACGAGGGCGGCTGGGGCACTCGCAGCGCACACACAAGCAGACGTTTCCACACGCAGCTCTGAATCATGAAGTCCACAGCATTTCTGAGACCAAGTTTCATAAAATTTTACTTTAAAAAAAAAAAGTTTTACAAAATCCCATTCTTCTGACCAAGAAACCTGCCCACAGGCCAGGGGAGCATCTGCCAAGGACAGCGCAGTCCCGGGGTCAAAGGGCACCTCGCTGCAGAACCCCTGGAAGGTTCTGGAAGGCCTTTCCCAGGCTGAGGCAGGAACAGAAGCGCTGGCTCTGCCGGAACCCTGCGTTTGTTACGTGTCCCCGTGGTGTGCACACCGCAGCGGGGGCGGAGCTGAGCGTGCAGTTCAAACACCACCAGCCGGACATCCTCTCTGAGAGGCGATCCCAGAGCTGCGGCCTCAGGGGCAGCAGCGGCGGCGGTGCCGGTGCCGGTGCCGAGGACGAGCAAGCCGGCTGGGAGTCCTGGGCTCGCTCGGACCCTCACCACCGGACAGAGGCTGCTTCCACTGACTCGGGCGCCTCACTGTCTCCGAGAGCCGTTAGCCGTTAGGTCGTGGGCGCCTAGCTCCGCTGCAGCAGCCTGGCGGCTTTGAACTTGGACACCCGCTTGGTGACCTCCGACCCCTCTGACGGGGCTTCTCTCCGCTCAGGGATGGTGGCCAGCACAGGGGGGGCCGCGGCCGGGTGCAGGGCGAGGCAGGGCGGCATTTCCTTCTCTGTCACCGTTCCAGAAAAAGCCTACAAGACAAACGTCGAGCGTGGTAACAGAACTGAAGGAAGATGCCAGCAGCCCTTTTCCCTGTGCTGTGAATGGCACAGTTCTTTTCATTCAAAGTAAATTCACAAGCTTTCTGGATTAAAAAAATATAACATCAGAATACAAATTGCTCAGAGAAATCAAATGCCATTAAAACATCTGATCACGGCCCCACGAGGGAGGCCTCGTTGAGGCGCCTGGCCGGGCCTGGGCGTCCGCCCGCTCATACCTGTGGGCATTGCACGGGGTCTCGCCTCAGCGTCATGTGCGAGTGGAATTTAGTCACACCGTGGCCCGGCCAGTGAGTCTGGAAGTCTCTATGACCCAGGAGGTCTCTCATCATTGATGTTTCTCTCCCCCCTCCCTTCCTCTCTAAAACCAATAAAAATGCGGGGTTTTTAGTGACAACACTCTCACTGGGGGGACCGTGGGGCCGACCCGAAGGCCCCGGCGTCTGCCGGCCGCCTGGCGCGTGCTCCCCTGGAGCCACAGGACTGAGCACACGCGGGACGCACCGGCCTCGTCACCGCCAGCTCGCCGTCCACAGAGATCGGTGGAGACCAGGTGTGACGACTTTCTACACGCTCCCCGCCCGTGGAACCTCCCCCGGCGTCTCCTCAGAGCCACGGGCACTCTGCGACGGGCCACACTGCCACGCACACACACTGTGCTGACCGTGCAAGCCAGGGAACAAGCTGGTGAAGACGCTGCGTCACTTAGATACAATGTGTGAAACGCTGTTCACCAAACAAGGACCAGCGGGGACTGACGGGGTCCTATGACTTCTGAGGAAGTGAACGTATGAAGTAAAGCCACAAGGTAAGCCATGCCGCTGCCCTTCCACTAATGAACATATAAACACAAGAATTTGAAGGCAGAGACGCACGGCGTTCAGACCAGACCTGGGAGACAGCGCCGGGCACTTCTCACAGGAGGAGCCTCTTACAGAAACACCCACACCCACAAGAGCCACGAGGGATGGACAGGAGCGAGGACCAAAGAGGCCGCGGCACCCCCCCCAGAACCGGCCAAGGGCACGGTGACACGCGTGAGACGCACACACACCTGGAGCGCTCCGGGCGCGGGCGCGGGCGGCTCCGGCTCCGGCTCCGGCTCCGGCTCCTCCTCCGGGATGCTCTCGCCCGCGTCGCTGCCCGCGGCCTCCTCGCCGCTCAGGCTCCGCAGCAGCCCGCGGCGCTCCTCGCCGTCCGCGGCGCTGCCCTCGCTGGTGTCGCTGCACACGCTGTTCTCCCGGCTGCGCGACTTCAGGATGGACTTGCGAGGGACGTACGCCCCGTCCACCAGGTCCACGAAGACCCTGCACCGAGCACACTGCTGAGGCTCGCTGCCACGGAAGTCAGCCTAACATTTCACAGCCCAAATGACTGTGTAGCCTCCAATGACATAGTTCCTGTGCTTTTGAGAACTGTGACCCGGGGCTACTAAAACAGCACTTTATTTATAAACACGTGCTGGGCGACAATAGCTGGATTTACCAAAATTCCACCCGTAACTAAGAGCTCCTTAGGAGGGGGCCAGCCGTTTTTGCCATTTCCACAAACGTGGGTCGTGCAGACTGTCAGGTAGTGCCAGCAACCAGGCCCAGCCAAGGCTGCAGTGACCGTCCCTTCAGCCACCCAACGCCCTCCCCCAGCCCCCAGACACACATAGGACGCGACGTGACTGGATCAATGGGAATGTCTTACAGCGATGACCAAGAGGGCAGGGGCAGAGGCAGGGGAAGTGAGCAGCACGCTGGGCTCTGGACTGAGCGCCATGGCTGGCAGCCGCCAGGGGATGCCCCGGACCCAGGGCCGCCCTCCGAGGCGGCGCCCGCAGGACCGCCGGGCCCAGCCCACCTGTACACGTCGGCCGGACTCCGGATGGCGGGCGGCTCCGGGGCGGGGTGGCCGCCACCGCCGTTCTTCCGCTTCCGTCTGGCCTCCTCCCTCTTCTCACTGAACTTCAAGGTGGTGTTCTTCCCAGTGTTTATTCGCACCTGAAACGTGACAGCACAACATGACACCCTCCTGAGAACTAAGTCACAGCCAAAACGAAAGCCAGCGCCCTCCGCACTGGAGGCAGGAACAGCAGCGGGCCACCTACGCTTCCTGCATGGAAGTGAGGTGCAGCATGACCCCCTCCCGCCTCTCCCCCCGCCACAGCCCGCACGGGCCTCCCAGCACCCAGCTCCACCTCACCAGCGACCACTCCTGCCCCCATGCCTCGGCTCCACACCAAAAGCAAAGGGCAGACCCTTGAGCAACACGGTCTGAGCCGGCCAATCCACTCTCCGAGGTACTTCTGATAAATACACTGAAAACCAGGACGACCCGCTGAGGGCTGTCTGTCCTCCGTGCCTGCTGGGCGCCCCACACTCCCCTGGACGACGCCCCAACACCCTGCGAATGTCACTCCTCTGCCTGTCCTCCGCCGACAGTACGAGAGATGGAAAGCCCAAAAAACCACAAAGCGAACTTTTTTTCCTGGCTAATCAGTCCTTTTCCCACGGAATTCAGTAAGTGCTCCCTTTAGTCTGAAGTATTCGAGCATTAAACAGCAGATAATTATTTCACTTCACATTACAGCAGGGATAACTTCAGGGACCTGAGAAATATCAAATATGTTTTAAACATGTTTCATTAAATAATCATCACAGGCACTTGGGACAGAACCGCAGGCCCTGCGGGGACACACGACAGGAGGAGTGCGAACCGAGACCAGACGTGGTCTCCGAGCCCGTGTCCTTGAGAGACGATTAGAAAGAGGAGCCGCGGGGGCTCCTGGCACAGGGGACAGAGCGCGGGAGGGAGGGTGGCTCTCGGTGGCCTGTCCTTCCTCACCCAGAGCCCGCCCCCAGCGAGCCTGACTTCCCGGTGGCAGGACGGAGGGACAGGCGTCTTTGGATGCTGAAGAGAAGCTCGAACCCCACCTCCTACTGCCAAGACTCTGAAGTCATGAGTGCGCACAGATGTTTATATTTACTGTCAGAAAGGAGGCTAATTTTTACCTCCTCCTACATTCTCCTTCTTGTGCATGATGTTCCTATTCATTCCATGCCCACATAGAAACAGCAGCCTGGATCATTAAAACTAATGCAGCCACTTTCACACACACACACACACACACACACACACACACACACACGCCCGCCACCGGGCCTACAACTCACTCCGGGATTCCCGAGGGAGCCGCAGAGAACCGACCCCTCCCAGACCCACGCTGTCCAGCCCGCTGCAGAGCCGGAGAGAGGCCTGAGAAACAGTCATGGCCCGCTGCGAGCTGACGGCGCGGACTTTTCCCTTTTTTCAATAAACTGATCAGAGCCGGGGGCAGGAGGCGATTTCCTGTTGGCCCGTCAGCATCGTCACCGCTCAGACGGCTGGGGAGAACACCCGACACGAGTCCACACCCACCCGCTTGGGTTCCACCGTGTGGGAGAAGTAGATGGTTGGCACACAGCTGGCCCCGGGCCCGAGCGCGTCATCACTGTCGCCGTCGCCATCCTCATCCTCGTCCTCGTCCCCGTCCTCGTCGCTGAGCGGGGAACGAGAGCCGTTCACGGCGCAGCTCGGACCGTGGAGCCGCTCCGCACCGGGGTCCTCCGCGGGCTCGGCCGCTGGATGTGTCCCGTTCACACGGCCGTTCACACATCTGCCCGCATCCTCCTCCTCCTCCTCCTCCTCCTCTTCGGAAGACGCTGCACCTCCTCCGTTCGCCATCACAGGAGGCGGCTGACTAGAGGAAACGGGGGAAAGAGCAAATGGAACAGACACACTGGAACCTTCTTTTCCTCTTTCCGTTCACGGCAATGGCTGAAAGTTAACATTTCCAATAGGATACTTTTAACTAGAATGCTCCACTGACAAAAACTTTCTGAAATAAACAAACACATTCGCCTCTCTGCTGACTCTGTGTACTGAGGTTATTCAAACATGAGTACAACAGAGTGCATGATTTTTCTAATCTTTGCAAACAGGACACTGGCCTTACAAACTATAAGCACAATGTAAATAATACTACCCGAA